>JAGQAX010000022.1:8359583-8788745 GCA_019142605.1 Cephalopholis sonnerati | reverse complement strand
TCCTGCTAAAGAGTATCAATGGTTAAAAAAATAATCTTACCTAATCTAACAAGTTTGTTATATTATCTATGTTAAGATCTTACTCCCTTTTGACTTTAGTTGTTTACTTTCCTCACTTCTGTTTTTCCACTTTTGCGCTGAGTTTAACTGCCATTTAGAGGAATTTCACTCACTAATGGGTTTCACTGGCTCTGACGGTCCAACGTTAAATTATCACACTGAACTGGCTGAAAAAAAGCTGACGGGGGGCACCTAGTGCCAAAAGTTTGAGTAATCCACAAAACTAGGGCGACAGACGCTCACCGTCAGCCGACATTGACCGACAGCCAACCGTTGCCAACGCATTCCAGTGACTATAAAACCTTACTGTTTTGAGTTCATGGTTTATCCTACAGTAACCGTTATCTGTAATTAAAAGTATATTAAATCAAACTCACCTTAATTCTTTTAGCACCTGTCGTAGATCTGGGTGCAGCAGCCTCTGGCAGGGTGATCTGTCTTGTCCGTCGTCCATGAGTTTCAGTCATTCTCCGGTTGTGTTTTGCAGTAGAAAAGTGTTGGTCAATTGATGACTTTCGTTACCACAATGTTGCACACCATGCAAAACAGTTAACCCCGCTTTTGTAGCAGTTTTTGGAGTGTAGCATAGTGCACTGTCCTGTCTGGGGGAGTGCCATTGCCATGAGGGGGTGTATTGGTTTGTAATGGTGTTTGGGTGGGTGGTGCATGTTAAGTGGCATATACGGGAATGGCAGGAGCCAAGGTTCCTCAAAAGAGCATTGCACTGTAACAAAATGATCAAGGTTATTCACTTCACCAGTCAGTGGTTTTAATGTTTTGGCTGATCGGTGTATACGCATGCTTCGTTAATGAACTTGACTACCTAGCAGGATGATATTGAAACAAAAATATTTCATAGTTTAGGTATTTTTAATCAAAATATTGTCAAACTTTGATAGCATTTTCTAAAGAGATTCCCACAGGTACCACTAGACAGAGTTTGCGTACCACCAGAGATACATGTACAATAGTTTGGGAATCTGAGTCATAGCTGATGTGCTTTATCTCCTGTCTTCCTTCAGGACCTTCAAAGCTAAAAGCCAATTTTACCCCATTTTTCAGGACACCATTTTAGCCCATTAGTAACCTATTTCCAAACTAAATGCAAACTGTCAGGCCAGGCCACATCTGAGGTTTAGAAAACTCCCCCTGGAGACCAATTCCACATGCCATTTAGATTTGAGCTCTCTTCCCTTTTAACTTGCTCAGCAGTAACTTCCACAAGCCTTTCAGCATGTCTTGAAAGCACCTTGTCGTTAGTCAGGGTTTTTGAAAATGTAGCAGAGGGAGAAGAAGAAGAAACTTTCTTCCTTCATCCGGCTTACTCTTAGATGTCGGAGCACTACAGCCATCTTTGGGTAAAAGACCAAAACAGATTTCTATTTCACTTCTGATGGAGAAATAGAAGAGCTAAATCATGTACAAGAGGCACTGCTTAGCATTGTTTGTGAGTTGCATTTGGATTTGTCACAGAACAGTCAGACTACAGTCAGCCTCCATTTCCTGTCATAAGTATATATTTTTCTTGTCTTGTTTCAATCAGAAGTCAGACTCCGAAGAGGGGAGCTGGGCACAGGTAAGGCTGGAGAACCCCTGCTGATGTCATTTCTTGCATTTGTCCATTAAAGGTTGTTTGATACAGATTAAATCTCTCAGTTGATATGAAAATGTTTTCAGTAAAAGCATCAGTGAAGATCTGTTGAGGCAGAGTGTGCCAACTTGTGTCTTTTCTATCAGACTCTAGCTTACGGCGACATGAACCATGAGTGGATAGGAAACGAGTGGCTGCCCAGTCTAGGACTACCTCAGTACCGCAGCTACTTCATGGAGTGCCTGGTGGACGCACGCATGCTGGACCACCTCACCAAGAAGGACCTGAGGGTGCACCTCAAAATGGTGGACAGCTTCCACAGGTACCCGCGTCATGGTGCCTGTCAGTGGAGAGAATCAGTATTATGTGTGCATGAGTGTGTGTATCTGTCTGTCTGCAGCTCACCTTGCAAACTACTGGACCAGTCAGCCTAATATTTTGTGTGCACAGTGTGACTGTGGGCTCAAGGACCTGTTGTGGTTGCGGCGATTCACAATTGTTGGAAAATCTGTTTAATTGATTTATTATTATACCATCATTGGCTGCTGACTCCTCACTCCTCTTAATGGGTAGGGGCCTTAAGTCATAAGCAAAATCAAATAAAAGAAAAAAGCATTTCCAGAGATGGTCTTACCGTCTGTTGGAGGCCATATTTTGGCCTCAGTCTTGCCTCAAAAACTGGCATCCATAGTCAGGTCTCATTTTGAACCAGAGCATTTGCAGATTGATTCCATACGTAATACGTTTTGATTCACTAAAGTTAGGCATGTGATCGGAGTCCCCATTTGTGTTGTCTTCACTACCATCTTGAATGTAAGGGAGTTGGTATGGACAGTTCCACCAGGTGCAGCTGCTCCGCCTGCTTTGTCTGAGTAGTTGCGATCAGCAGCGGGAGCCTCGTTGCAGCCAGAATGCAGCCCCCTGGCGGAGATCTGCACCCTACTTAGTGTGCTTTTCTAGTTTATACATTTAATAAATATTAGTAACATTTCAGTGACACATTTATTTCTTGGACAGGATGTAATCTGGGTTTTAGACCTGCGAGAAACAGCACTTTGTAAGTTTCAGTAACTCTTTCTGTTACAGATGTTTAAGGCTTTTTTTGTTGCGTGTTCACAAAGTTTTTCATGACTTGGCTGTTGATATCCTCCTAAACCCTCTGTCCCAATATGAAGACATCACATTTTGGGTTTACTCGAGCTTACACTTCATTCTTCTTAACTCAGACCTGTTGTCCTCGTTCGTGGACACTTTTTGTGCCATCTAGTGGTAGTAAGAGTACAATACACTAATCCATGTAAAAACAAGATGGCAGCCATCTCTGCCAAGTCAGTCTGCAGCCTATCCTGACACAAAAGTGGACAAGGTCCAAAACCTGATCACATTTTATGGTTGAAACATGTTTATTTATGATTAATAATAATGTTTGTAGTTTGATATGGCAACAAATTTGACCAATTTTAGCAACAGTAACAAGCCAAGACACTGTTAATTAGGAAGTACTTGTTTGAGGACATTGGGATTTTCATGTCGTCTCATTTGAGGACACTGGGACTTAATTATAATTTGCAGTGCTTCGTTTTTTTCTACATATTGGGTTCTACTGATCCCAAATAGCTAGGAGAAATTAATAATGCCTGAATGAATGAAAATGACCAAACACAAGTTCAGGTCTCAGGAGGACGTGTGTATCTTTCTATCACCAGAACAAGTTTACAGTATGGAATCATGGGACTGAAGAAGCTCAACTATGACAGGAAGGAACTGGAGAGACGCAGAGAGCACAGCCAGCACGAAATGAGAGGCAAGTGTACCCAAATTAAAAAACAAAGAAACATGATAACAAACCAAAAACAAGATGCTACAGATGAATAAAAACATATGAACCTTAACAATGAGACTTCTGTATATGTGTGTGTCTGCAGACGTGCTGGTGTGGAGTAATGAGAGGGTCATCCGCTGGGTGCAGAGCATAGGCCTGAGGGACTACGCTAACATCCTGCTAGAGAGCGGCGTACATGGAGCTCTGGTCGCTTTGGATGATAACTTTGACTACAGCAGTCTGGCGCTGCTCCTCCAGATCCCCAACCAAAACACTCAGGTACTCCAGTTACAACAACACTCACACACACTTCTTTTTTAGAAGACTCTTAAAATTATGATGATACTTCAATTTCCCTTTGAAACTCAGACATGCAAAACCAAAGCAAGACAACTCTAGGTCTGAAAGCAGCCTCAGATGAGTGAATTCAGTGCCTTTTAAAGACTATTTAAGGATCCACGGACAACGTGTTGAAGTTCAGTATTTGATAAGCCGAGACTGAAAATTCAATATTAAACATGTTTTGTTGGAACATCAAGACAATAAAAGAATAACTGTTTTATGACCACCTTACACCAAACAATCAAGATCACGCGAGCTCACACCAACTGAGGCATTTGTTGTAAAGCTAGATCCAAAAATCAGATGGTCTGGTAAAAATAACTCTTCACAGCTTTCCACACTGGATATGGAAATACCTGACACCTGACTGTGAGGGGAACTTTTTTTTTTTTTTTCCACTTGTTTCGTGACATCATCAAGCCAAATTTAAAGGTGCTGAGTGTGAGCAGAAATATCATCTGTCACCAGCTTCAGTCCAAAAGTAGAGGTATGTTGTTATCAGCCTTCAAAAAGCTGGTCCAGTCTGAATCAGAACATGCAGATTTGCCAACTGTCACTCTGGCAGGTTGCCCTGTGAATTCTCGCTGCTTATCTCATGTACACTCAGGTAAAATGGATATGCAGCGCAAACAACGTAATGTGTCAGCTGCCTCTGTTACCATGCTGCTATAAATAGCCTGCCTCATGGAAGTCTAAATGTGTTTTGTGTGGGTTTTTTTTTTTTTCTTTCTCAGGCACGTCAGATTCTGGAGCGAGAGTACAATAATCTGCTGGCGCTGGGCACCGACAGGAGACTGGACGAGGTGAGTTCTACTGTTAGCCACAAGACTGACCTCACACCGCTGTGAGGTCATCACAAATGAAGCTTTTTCAGAGCACTTGCAACGATTACTCTTTCACCAACCCTGTTAGTATTCAAGAAAGATAAACAGAATTAATTATATCACACTGTCAAGTGGAAGATAACTCTGAGATCTTTAATTATGGTTTCTGTTTTGTGTGTAAATCAGATCATCATTAATACACTGAGAGCATAAACTATTTAAATGTGATGCCTCAGACTGAGAGATGATGTGATCGCGATGCAGCTACTCATGATTAAAGGGGCGTCACATCCCTTTTCCTTAATGTCCAGCCAGTACAACAGTTGTAAATTATTTTTGTTCAGCTTTAATTAAAGATGCAGAAACCCTTTTTTGCTTCTCACTCACAGTGTGCTGACCCAAATTTCCCCGTATCTCAAATTTGGCAACGTAAAGGTTCTGAAAATAGACACACACTCAGATGCAGACTTGTGTTGTTGATGTTAGCTGTGAGAAAGTCTGCACACTATGGATAAGTGTTTTTTTTTGAGACTCTTTTCCCTTTCAATTAGACCTTTTATATTAGTGATTTCATGTAAAGCTGGAGTGTTGGACTTTAACATATAAACTAACGAGGGACTGCCCCCTGAAAGTTGAAGATCTGAATCCTGAAGTTTCTTACAGACTGTTAGCTTTTAGCAATCTTAAAAGCTTGGTGTAGCTACACTGTGCGACATGGATCTAATAAACTTGGGTACGACATCAATCTTGATGTAAGCAGACTGTAAGACGACAATACCTACTAAATTGCAGGCTACCACGCATGTCCATCGTTCTCAGTAGGTCAGAACAAAATGTAATCAGTGTGTGTCATCCATCTATGTTGCTGTAGTGGTAGGAAGAACAATGAAAGCAAACATGAATCGAGCCCTCGCTGTAGCTCTATTTATGTGTCGAAAAAGTCTGAAGAAGATGATGCAGCCAAGGATAGGAAAAAGAGGCTAAAAAGAGGTCAGGTTAAGTATTTATTAGCATCTACTAGCATTTAGCATTGTCACGCTGATTAATGCGTCCTTCCATGCTGCGTTTCTACTGGCTGGTTAGCAGACATAGGTTGGAACAGCAGTCACACAGTGAGATGGTCGTCCCAAATTTCGGACACTGTCAGAATTTTTTCCCAGGCTGTCTTTGATCACAAGACTGCGACAATGGCCATCCTTGAACCTCTCTCACTGTGCGACGTAGGACCACTGTTTTAGAGCCAGGACCAAAGATATCGCTATGTTTCTGTCACATTGGGACAGCCCAAAATTGCACAGTGTATACCGGGCTTTAGTCAGAGACCCTTCAAGGTGACTGAGATTCTTAAAGGTTCAGCTGATTTTTTTTCGTCCGTGCCAGTTTGCACTGTACTTCTGGGGGTATTTCAGTCCCCAGTTTTAGCTGCAGAGTGAGCACCCTTCCCTTCCATGCTGCTCTCTGGTGCAGGCAGCTGCGAACCCAGACCCAGAGGAAAAGGCTTTGCCTGTCAGGCTCTGAGATGATATTATCTTCTGCTTAGAAGTGGTGGATTTACAGCTCACAGAAACTTCATACGACACAGTCTCTGACTTTTGTTTGATATCTAGTGTTGGCAAATAATCTGATTCAACTGATGTAATTCTGAGTCAGGCACAGACCTGAAACTAATGTTTGTTACATTCAAGTCTTTGCCAAACGAGTTCACACAGTGCTCATTAAGCCTGTCACCACCAAGGAAAGCTATCTGTATTTCAAAGTATACCAGAGTAGATGTGTCTATGGCAACTTTCTCATGCTGGCGCACCAGAAGTGACTTGTTTTACATCAACCAGCCAGAGCTAAAAGTGGGGAGGGAGAGGGGAGAGATCACAGTGACAGAGTAGCAGTAGGAGTATGGCAGAAGCTATGGTGGAAGACCCTAAGAAGGAAAGAAGAGGGAAAGTTTCTAGAGTGGATTCTCCGGGAAAAAATCTACTCTGCGTACAGAGTATTAAAGTAAAAAAAAACTAAAGTGAGAGCTTACCTGCAGGCATATGTCATAAGCATGTGTCAACTGTGTTTTGTAATTACTGTCACTGCCAGAGGGGGGAGACAAAAGTTCTGCACTCCAGCTTTAAGAAATTTTGGAATATAGGACCGTTTGTCATCTCACCCCTGAAGAAATGTCATTTAAATGCAGAGATATCAGTGAGTTTGAGTGAGCCGACTAAGTGAAGGTGTATTCCTACAAGATCTATGAGCTGAACTGATTGTATCCTTAAGTTTTAACATGTGGGTCTAAAAACATAAATGGTATTTATCTGTCCTTCAGTGTGACGACAAAGACTTCAGAGGTCCGTCGTGGCGGAGGCAGTTCCCGCCCCGGGACGTTCACGGTATAAGTATGATGCCCGGATCAGCAGAGACGCTCCCTGCTGGATTCCGTCTCACCGCCACGTCTGGTCACTCCCGGAGGTTGCCCCCTGAGGGTAAGTGCTCGTCTCTGCACCTTCACTCAGCCACTGGCAGATTGTGTTATTCTTATTAGTGCATGAAACTTGTTAGAGGTGGATATTTTCTGAAAAAGCGTCTGTCAAAGGCAGCTACAAAGCAAAGGTTAAATCCACCTGTTGCACTGGTAGATCAAAGCACCACACCTGAGCGCAGGAGTTGCTGCTCCTCGCTGTGTTGTGACTCTGTCTCTTGTTCTCTCCGACTCTGTGACGGCTGCTCTGCAGTCCTCTATGAGGCGCTGGATGACAGCCCTGACGACATGTATTTGGATTGGTTTCAAGGTCAGCTATGCCCCTCTGAGAGTTCTGGGCTTGTCGGCCCTGCGTGTCTTATTATTCTACATACACTCCCTCCTCTTCACATGGTCTCTGCCAAACCACTGTCCGGCTGTCTCTCTCCTTTTCTTTGTGGTCTCTCACCCTCGCCTCTATTTCTTTCTCTACTACTCTCCAGTCTCTCAGATATCCAACTCCAAGGGTGTTGTTTTGCAAAGTTGCAAAATAGTTGTGTTCAGTCACCCTGGTTGTAAAAGCTACGGGGTCAAGTTATGGATTCAGACCCATGCTTGCTGGTGTAACCCTTGAAGTTACAGTAATTAAGCAGCAAAAACAAAAGGCGGCTGAGCGGTGCTATGTAAGTGAACCTGAATCAGGAGGTTTACATAGGTAACAATACGTCTTGGATGTCTCAACAACTCAAACTGACAGTTTGTGTCATTCCTCATCCCTCTGCTGTTAAAAGAGGACACTGGCTGAAATGGGCTTCGATGCAAAGGATCATTCCAGGTTTTTATAACTTGGCCATTATTTCAAATTGTCCTGAAAGCAATGAGCTCAAAGGAATTGCTGAGATCTGGGAACACAGTGACATTGCTTCAACAAAGTCAGACAGGCTAGAAACACAATCACACAGGTTGTAAACAATTTAAAAGCACAAAACTGAAACTTAGCCAAAAGAATCTCTGACTGCACGCAAAAACTGTGTCTGCGCAATTTACGTTAACGTCAAAGCTTCCTAGTGCAGGATGCTGCTCTGTAAACGGTGAAGGGTGTTTGGACAGTTTGGATGAAAATGTTACCTGTTAACTCTCTCTTTCCTACATTTCCCAGTTTTGGGATTTGTTTAAAACCTGTATGATCTGATCTGACTTTGTTGACTGCTCATGTATTTTGCTCCTTCCAACTTCTTTGTAGTGATGTTCCTGCATTCGCAGGTCTCAGCAATTTAACAAACACCTTACCAGAGTTGGGTCGATTTCTGGTTTGGCAGTCCGGTCTGGTGTGCAGGCGTCAACTGGTTGGCTGAATTATGACACGTTCTAGCAAAGCAAAAAGTCGCCTACATCACCAACCTGAGCTGGCGGCGTCAGAGCGCTACGTCCAACTTGTAGTGCATTAGTAATGAGCAATATGACAGACTAACGGAGCCACTAGTGTCTGATAGGTTGGTTGCTATTTATGCTTAGGCATATATGTATGAACCTCAGTCAGACTCAGACTCAAATCAGTGACTAGCAGACAGATCAGAATGCTAACTGTAGTTAGCATCTATTATTGATGTTGTGTGTTAGCTTGTAGGCTAACTGGCGGTGGCTGACGCAGCCTAATCGGTGTGAAACATACCATAATATCTGCTACAAAGACGGTTTTGATAGATAGTGGAGGGAAGCTCCAAGATCTGATTTCCATTCAGAAACTACACTACTATGTTTGCTGTCAAAATGTTCACTACGCTAATGCTAACTCTCAAACAGGGCAGGTGTGAAAGCATCCTGAGTCTCTCCGTGCGTTTGGAGCTTAACTTTTGTCAGACACCCTGTTTCTATTTGTTCCTGTTACTTGTTTGGTGGTGTCCAACGTAACGCACCGTAACAATAAAACAAAAGCATACTCGTCCAACGGCTTTCAATGAAAGAGGAGTCTAACTTCCATATATGGGGCACCCAGTAGCTCAGCAGGTAGAGCAGGTGTTCCATGGCACAAAGGCTATGTCCTTGCTCCAGTGGGCACAGGTTTGAGTCTAGCCGGCAGCCTTTTGCTGTATGTCAGCGCCCCTCTCTTTCCCCCTTTCACACTTAAAATATCCTGTCAAAGAAAGACAACAAATAAATGTAAAAAATAATCTTTAGAAATACATGTGCTTTTTTTGGTAGGAATATATATGACCTGGGTTTACCCTCTTCCAGCACGACTGTTGGTAACTTCTGTGATTCTTTGTAATCTCAGCTACAAACTCTGTCTGTCACCATTCGAGCAGAGCTTAAATATTGTTCCAAATTAGTCAGCACCAAGATTTAAAGAGAGACAGAATGAGTAACACATAAAATAGAGGTAACCATGTAACAGTTTCACTGTCTCCATGCTGCTTTCTACCTTACACTAACCCTGTTTTTTGATGTTGATGATGTTGAATGTGACACAAAAAAACAGAGTCAGACTTTTAACTGGCAATGACAAAGGAGTATATTTTGCCTATTTTCGGGTTGTCTCGGGTTTAAAAACTTCCATACAGGCTAAATTTGGTAGAAAAAGGGTAAAGACTTGTCAAGGACTGCCCGTTTGGTCTCCTACTAGGAGTCAGCCTTAGATACGTGACTGGAAATCATCCCACTGCACTGATTTCAGCCAGTGTTCTCCTCTAACAAGGTGTTCCCAGTGACACTGAAACAGCCTTCCTGTGTTCCTCTGTCTCTTTTCTCTGTACTCCCTGGTCTGTGACGTCCACAACACGTCCACACTCAAATCTGCTGTTATCCACTCAAAATTAAGACATCCTTTGAGTGCGTGATGCATTGCTTTCTCTTCTGGGGGTGACACTACAAGTAATCTCCGTTGTGTGAGAAAAATGTTTTGCTTGTGATCTCACTCATACCGTTGAGGACGTCTGATCTTGTGGCACATGTTTGGGGTGGAAGTGGAGGAGTATTTTCTTCTCACTCACTCTCACTGGGTCCATTTGGTAAAGAGGCGGCTTTAACATTTAGACTTAAAGATCTTTTTCCTCTCGCTGTCTCCCCCTACAGTCGGACCCTCTGCAGTGCAGCGACTGGACAGCTCCACGGTGAGAACCTACTCCTGCTGAGAGGAGGAAGAGAGGGACCTTAAACTGTACGCTGTATGTAACACAACACAGACTCTCGCTTTGTTAAATACACAGCTTTCTTAAGAAGTACTTAAAGCAGACAGTGGATTAAAGAGAAGGAGGCCAATTGTCTCCCAAGATTAGTGTTTGTCTCTTGGACTTGGCGAGCCCGTGCGGTGTTTTTGCCAGGTAGCTGTGATAAGGTGATAGAAGATGGCAGGGCTAGCAGCGAGCAACCGTCTCATACTGATGTCTCTGCTCTAATGTCTGTCCAGAAAAGATGAGTCAGACATGGTCCAAGCTTTAGAAATGTGCTTCAAATAAACGAGGAGTTCAGTACCTTACACAGAGACTAGTTAGCAAAGTCCATTTACATGATTATGAAAGTTCAAGGCTCCTAAAAATAGGCCTTGTGAGACTTATCCAGACTCTACAGATTACAAAGTGAGCTTGCCCTAGTTTCATTTCCAAACTGTTTTCTTTGTACTGCCAGGTGCTGTGAAGAAGTGTCATCTCTCACAAGTCTTTGCTTTGATTTGACTACACTGTCTCTCTGCGTCTGTTGTGTCAACCTAATGCAAGTGAAAAAGAGAGCACTGAATTCACTGTTTAGCATGAAAAAACCCACGTCGTTATGAGACTGTCACCTGACAGCTATCTACCAAATAACTTCCTTTATCACTCGTTCACTAATCTTTATATAACAGGCATAGTTTACATTATTGTAACATTTATAAATGTCGTCATTTTCCGCCATCACTGACGGGCGTTAATTATAACTGTTTTGCACTGCATTGTGGAATTGTTAGTAGAAAGCAGTGAACACACTATGGGCACTACTTTCTCCAGTCTATTCTGGGACTTTTTAAAGGCACTGTGTAGAATACAGTTTCGTGTAATATAGTGTCTCAAAAAAGTCAGTTTAGTATGCAATAAAATTTAAATAAAAGCCATAGTATGTCATAAAAAGTGTCATAGTGTTATATGCAAAAAAGTCATAAAAAGTGTAATATAGCATGCCCTTAAAAATGTAAAAAAAAAAAAAAAAAGTTTTTTAGTAAAGTATGCCATATGAATGTTATCAAAAGGGCTTTAATTAAGTCATAAAAAACATGGAATTGTATGTAAAAAGAAAAGCTTAAAATGTGTCACAGTTTAACAAAAAAAAGACCATTCTGTAAAAGAAAAACCCATTCTGTATTTCTTAAAGACGTCATAGTAAAGAATACCAGGAAAAAAAAATCATAGTATCTTATGCCATTGTTACAGTGTAGTATGCCAAAAACATGCTATAAAATAGTGACAGTGTAATATCCATGTCCTGAAATATCTAATATCTATGTCATAAAAAAGGCTCTAAATAATGTCATTAAAAAGTCATAGTAAAAAAAGTCATAGCACAGTTTGTCATTAAAAGTCATAAAAAAGTCAGTATTTGTAATAAAAAACGTCAATGAAAAAGTCATAGTGTAGTATGCCATAAAAAAAAGTCAAAGTATAGTATGCATTAAAAAAGTCATAAAAACTTCATAAAAAATACAAAAAAAATAAAAAAAAAAAGTCGTAGTATTAAAAGTCATAAAAAATGTCATTAAAAGTCATAGTGTGGTATGCTATAAAAAAACCGGCATAAAAATGTCATAGTATAGTATTCCTTAAAAAATGTCGTAAAATGTTATTAAAAAAAAAGTCATAGTAGTAGGTCATTAAAAAAGTAATTTAAAAAGTCATAGTATTGTATGCCATAGAAAATGTAATTAAAATAGTCATAGTACAGTATGCCAAAAAATATATATAATTAAAAAATGTTATTAAAAACCGTCATAAAAAAAACATTAAAAAAGTCATAGTATAGTATGCCATAAAAAATGTTACAAAAAAAGTCATAAAAATAAGTTGTAGAATAGTATATCATTAAAAAAGCCATGGTACGGTATGCCATAGCAAATGTCATTAAAACACTCTTACAATAGTATGCCATCAAAAACATCGCAAAAAATGTCACAAAAAGGTCATTCAAAAAAGTCAGAGTATAGTTTTGTCTTAAAAAAGTTCAAGTGTAGCACATAGTTTCTAAAAGTGCACCGTACAGTAAACTCAGTGACAAAGTTGTTACAGTAAGTAGGCCTCATGACTCACCAGTTTACGAATGTTTCTGCGATGACTCTAACAGGCAGGAGAAGTTTTTAGTCTTAGATCAGTATCATTACAATCCTGCAGAATGTAATAAGAGCCGAGGTTAGAGGCACAGCAGACAGATAATAATGATATAACGCTCTGACTGCAGGGTTATCATATAAGAGAGCAATGTTAGGAAAATAAATAACACAACGGCTGCAGGGGGAGAGAGACGGGGAAGTTAAAGCAGAGGGGGGTTGATTCAGCGGGGAAAAGTTTGTGTGAGTTACATCTTCATAACCATAATTTTGTGTTTCCCAAGAATTTGCTCATCCCATGAAGCACCCTGCGGGCTGTTTCTAAGACTTTCATCAGCTTATTTTTATAAGTACTCCCACGCAGCAAAAAAAAAAAAAAAGACAATACAGTGCAAAGTGCAGAGAGAGCAAAGGGTTGAGTTTTGGTACAGTACATGAGCACAGGAAACAGAAACTGATTCTATTTAACTATTCTCTGCTGTAGTGTGACTGTCTTAACCCTCAGCTGCTCAAAGTATCTGTATATTTCCACTGCTGTAAGACGTCGCCGCACAAACACAGACAGGGCAAGATTTGCATTAAGGCAACCAAAAGAGAAACTCCTTTAGAACTCTCCGGGGAGGCACTGGAAGTAAACAAGTCGCCATTATTGCAGAGGTGTCTCCCTACAATACGGTTTTCTACTTGTCCTTTCTATGTAACGTTACTTTTGATGAAGTTGTGCAGTTCTCAGCTGCTCCAACGGTAGTGGAAAACGTCAGCAACATTGGCTAAGCTAACACTACTTAGCTAACGTTGGTGGGCTAACGTCTAGAGGCTGCAGTGGTCCCATACAATAAATTAATCAACTAACTGTGGCGTTACTGTGAAATATAACGTTAGTTGCTCTAGCTTTGACAACCTAAGAAATACCGAGTAAACATCAGTATCACAAACAGAACACGGACAATTTTGTCCAATGTTTCGGTTAAACAAGTGTGTTGACTGGTAGCTCTCGGCCGACTGCGTCACGGTTGCTCGTAGTGCCGACAACTGTATCCTTGCAAAAGCTACCAATTTTACTTTAATCAATTTAAAATGCATACAGATGGGTTTTTTTTATCTACGCCAACCATTTACGAAAGTTACTACGAGCAACAACGGACGCGTTCGGTTCGAAAGTCATGTGAACACTAGGGCTGGGTATCGCTACTCTGGAGATGTGTCAATGCTACTTGGTACCAAGTTATTTCGGCCAAAACAGTCAAGCATTACCCACATCTAATCCTTCTACAGGGGGTCTGATCCTGGACTGTCCTGACTTCCAAACTTTCTGTTGCTGCCATCGCCACAGCTGCTCCTTTCTCTGCCAACCATCATTTCAGTGTCGTGCCGTTAGTAGTGAAGGCCAAATGAAGCGTCATGAAGCATTTTCTTTGTACTATGAGCCCACTAGATGGCGCTTTTTGTTCAACAAAAGGTTGCGAGAATTCTTTGAGCCTCTCTCTTTAAACCAAGAGCGCCATCTAGTGGGCTCATAAAATAAAGAAAATGCTTCATGAGGCCTCATTTGGCCATGACTACCTGTTAGCACAAGCTAACACTCGACACCGAGCTGTTAAACAGTCACAGCAAACTCTCGCTAACACAGAAACATCTTGACTGTTGTTAAAGCCATTAATAACAGTTACTGTGTGTGTGCACGGGCAGAGCTCGCACTCCTTAGCCCCGTTACTGTGTGCGCACAGGCGGATAGAGTTTGCAGTTCAACGTTAAGAAGTATGGCTACACTGCACAACACTTCATTCACATTATACATCAGGTGTTTCTCAAAGTCAATGAAGGGTTTCTTAAATGGCTGACTTTTAAGGATGCTATGTTATCAAATCCAATGTCGAGGATCCTTAAAATTCTCCCGAGGACAGAGTCCATTCAGGGAAATTTCAAGGATGCAGGTACGACAAAAGTTTCATTCAGCCTACCTGTTTGTTATTTTAAGTGTGATCCAGAAATACATTCCCCCCAAAAGTCACGTGACTCTGAAAATACTCCCTACCTTTGTTCAAACTGTACAACAACATTGGAGACCTCTCAGTCCGCTGGGGACACTCGTTAGCCTGTTCCAATGTGTGTTCACCGAATGCTAGGAAGGACTCATGCCTTGCCTCTGTAGGATTCTTCCTTGGAAGGACTCATCCTACCAAGGAAGAATCCTTGACTCTGAGAAACACCAATGATGGTTTAGGCATCCTAACGATATCCAGCCCTAGTTAACGAGTGAAAAGCATTGCCACAAGATGGCGGAATACACAAAGGGGTTGCCAGATTAGTGTACATGGACACACACACATCACAAGGCAAAATATCAAGTGTGCACCAACATGTCTGGAAATATGCGACAAGGTTTTCTCGTCTTCCCTTTAAAAACTCAACAGCCTCATTAAACACGCCTCGCTCTGCTTCCCCTCAGGTACAGTTCTAAAAGGAGATTAACTAGTGGAGCTGCTGGACAGGCCAACCTGCCGAGGAACAAACCATTCTGACGACACGCACTGCCAAGAAGCCCTGCTCTCCTCTCTGACCCCCTCCTCCCCCCGACCCTCTTCCTCCTCCTTCTCCTTCCCCTCCCTTCCTAATATGGGCACCAGATGCCGGTGCTAAACTGTCCTGCAGGCTGCCCCGTTGTCACCATTTCTACCTTTTACATGTACAGTAACTTGTCGAAGCATAACGTACTGTGTATTTCTTCTACAGGAGATGTGTAGGTTATCTGTAAATAAATATGCCATTTTTTAATATATACACACATCTATGTATAAAAAGATATTCAGAGTTTGTGCAAAAAAAAAACGTCCCTGCCACCTCATTTAGTGGACCATAGATTAATATATGCTGCTCTTTAAACTGTCTCCATATGGCCCCGCCCTCTCTAGATCATTTTGTACATATGGTTTTATTTTTTCATTGTGCTGATGATGATGATGATGATGATAAACCTGTGCTGCACCATAGAGACAGAGGACGAGACTGGATGTTGTGTGAAAACCTGCCCTCTAGTGGTGTCCAACAGAACCACCCTGAGCCCCAACAAACTCCCATTATCCTTTCTTATGGACTCGCTGTCATAGCAGGAGCGTTTTAAGGGGACATGTCGACGCACTGGGACGACATGACAAGCACTTTGATACAACCGCATCAACTCAACGGACTATTTAGTAGCCAAGGACAAAAACAAAGAGACGCCATTGCTCTCCGAAGTCGCACAAAACAACTTCTCAGAGAACAAAAAAGCAGGACGTCATTCATAGAACCTGTCACTTGTTGTACTGTATGTTTTGTCAGGCGATACATTAACACAAAAAGGACAACTACACACACACTCAGCCGAGCTGGCCTTCTCCCCCGACCCCTCAGACACTTATCAGAACAGAGGAAATAACTGAAAGACAGACCGCTTTAGCTCATAGTGTGCGTAGAGTGTATATGACCATGTTGAAGTGAGGTGACATTTAATGACAAACCTGTTGCTTGCTGTGACTTACATTGGTGTAACTGTTAACTCTTTGTTTCTGTCAGAGTTTCCAGGGTAACCTATTGTACAGCCCTGTTATCTGTCTTTTAGTTATTTCTGATGGACGACTCAAACAAGTCTTACGCTTTTAATTTGTTTTTACATCTTCAATTTGCACGAACAATGAATCATTTTATTTTGTGTCCATTTTTTTTATTTATTACTTCTTGTACTTTGGTCAAAACTAAGTGGTGAGCAAGCAAATTTTCATTGTCAATAAAAAAAAACTACTGTCAGTGAATGAGTCGTCTTCATTATTTTTCATTAAAAATTCAGTCATTTTGTAAAAATATTGTCTGTAACTTGCCTCTGCTCATCAATTATTAACGTGCAAAGCCTGTAGTAAAGTACAGTGTCACAGAATTGTTCTGATTACATACAAACTGACTGTTAATTTCATTATTACAAATAGAAACATTAGCCCTGTGAGATGTACTGACATCAATGTCTATCTCCAGCTTGACTGAGAAGAAAAATGATTACCAATTTTACTTCTACTTTTCTTCTACTTCTTTGCTGCACCGACTGCACAGTAAAAACACACTTCTTGAGTTTGAGTTTGTGTTGATAGAATGTCTCCAACCTCAGTTTTTTCTGTTCATCCAACAGGTAAGTTCAGGCTCCGCGAGGTCTCAGGGTTTTTTCTACCTGCCTCTCAATGTCCTTGAAAACTTCTGGGTCCTCGATGGTTGGAGTGATCTGTAGGGAAAAAAATAATTCCTTTGTGATATTCTACGACTTCTTAACGACACACTTGAAAAATTCTTGACAAACTCGTGTCATTAAAGACAATGTTACGGTGTACTTAACTGAAAAAAAACTGTACTAGTATTATTTGGCAAAAAAAAAACACGTCACTGTTTAGGATGTCACAATATCATAGCTTAACGAAAAAATTCACACCACAATGTGTCCAAAAGACTCATACTGTGACGTCTTTTTGGCTTGCTATAGTGTAGTATATCAAAACTGTTATATAAAACTTTATTGAAAAGGTCGTAGTTCAGCATGTCGACAACACTTAAAAAAATTATGGTAAGATACGTCAAAAAAACTGATAGAAACGTCATAATATAGTATGTCGAAGAACCTGATAAAAACGTCATAGTATACTATGTCACAAAAACTGAAAAAAAAAGTCATAGTATAGCATGTCGAAAAACCTGATAAAAACGTCATAGTATAGCATGTCGAAAAAACTGATAAAAACGTCATAGTATAGTATGTCGAAAAAACTGATAAAAACGTCATAGTATAGTACGTCGAAAAAACTGATAAAGACGTCATAGTATAGTATGTCGAGGAAACTGATGAAAACGTCATAGTATAGTATGTCGAAAAAACTGATAAAAAGGTCATAGTATAGTATGTCGAAAAAACTCAAAAAAAAGTCATAGTATAGTATGTCATAAAAAGTGAAAAAAAGTCATAGTATAGTATGTCGAAAAAACTGAAAAAAATGTCAGTATAGTATGTCGAAAAAACTGATAAAAAGGTCATAGTATAGCATGTCGAAAAAACAAAAAAACGGCATAGTATGTCGAAAAAACTGAAAAAAAAGTCATAGTATAGTATGTCGAAAAAACTGAAAAAAAAAGTCATAGTATAGTATGTCGAAAAAACTGAAAAAAAGTCATAGTATATGTCGAAAAAACTGAAAAAAAGTCATAGTATAGTATGTCGAAAAAACTGAAAAAAACGTCATAGTATAGTATGTCGAAAAAACTGAAAAAAAGTCATAGTATAGTATGTCGAAAAAACTGAAAAAAACGTCATAGTATAGTATGTCGAAAAAACTGATAAAAAGGTCATAGTATAGCATGTCGAAAAAACTGAAAAAAACATAGTATAGTATGTCGAAAAAACTGATAAAAACGTCATAGTATAGTATGTCGAAAAAACTGAAAAAAAGTCATAGTATAGTATGTCGAAAAAACTGAGAAAAAGTCATAGTATAGTATGTCGAAAAAACTGATAAAAAGTCATAGTATAGTATGTCGAAAAAACTGAAAAAACCTTCATAGTATAATATGTCGAAAAAAACTGATAAAAAGGTCATAGTATAGTATGTCCAAAAAACTGAAAAAAAGTCATAGTATAGTATGTCATAAAAAGTGAAAAAAAGTCATAGTATAGTATGTCGAAAAAAATGAAAAAAAGTCATAGTATAGTATGTCGAAAAAACTGATAAAAAGTCATAGTATAGTATGTCGAAAAAACTGAGAAAAAGTCATAGTATAGTATGTCGAAAAAACTGATAAAAAGTCATAGTATAGTATGTCGAAAAAACTGAAAAAAACGTCATAGTATAGTATGTCGAAAAAAATGAAAGAAACGTCATAGTATAGTATGTCGAAAAAACTGAAAAAAAATCATAGTATAGTATGTCATAAAAAGTGAAAAAAAGTCATAGTATAGTATGTCGAAAAAAATGAAAAAAGTCATAGTATAGTATGTCGAAAAAACTGAAAAAAAGTCATAGTATAGTATGTCGAAAAAACTGATAAAAAGGTCATAGTATAGTATGTCGAGGAAACTGATGAAAACGTCATAGTATAGCATGTCGAAATAACTGAAAAGAATGTCATAGTATAGTATGTCGAAAAAACTGATAAAAAGATCATAGTATAGCATGTCGAAAAAACTGAAAAAAAGTCATAGTATAGTATGTCGAAAAAACTGAAAAAAAGTCATAGTATAGTATGTCGAAAAAACTGAAAAAAACGTCATAGTATAGTATGTCGAAAAAACTGAAAAAAAGTCATAGTATAGTATGTCGAAAAAACTGAAAAAAACGTCATAGTATAGTATGTCGAAAAAACTGATAAAAACGTCATAGTATAGTATGTCGAAAAAACTGAAAAAAAGTCATAGTATATTATGTCGATAAAACTGAAAAAAAGTCATAGTATAGTATGTCGAAAAAACTGATAAAAAGGTCATAGTATAGCATGTCGAAAAAACTGAAAAAAACATAGTATAGTATGTCGAAAAAACTTATAAAAACGTCATAGTATAGTATGTCGAAAAAACTGAAAAAAACGTCATAGTATAGTATGTCGAAAAAACTGATAAAAACGTCATAGTATAGTATGTCGAAAAAACTGAAAAAAAGTCATAGTATATTATGTCGATAAAACTGAAAAAAAGTCATAGTATAGTATGTCGAAAAAACTGATAAAAACGTCATAGTATAGCATGTCGAAATAACTGAAAAGAATGTCATAGTATAGTATGTCGAAAAAACTGATAAAAAGATCATAGTATAGCATGTCGAAAAAAACTGAAAAAAGGTCATAGTATAGTATGTCGAAAAAACTGAAAAAAAGTCATAGTATAGTATGTCGAAAAAACTGAAAAAAACGTCATAGTATAGTATGTCGAAAAAACTGAAAAAAAGTCATAGTATAGTATGTCGAAAAAACTGAAAAAAACGTCATAGTATAGTATGTCGAAAAAACTGATAAAAACGTCATAGTATAGTATGTCGAAAAAACTGAAAAAAAGTCATAGTATATTATGTCGATAAAACTGAAAAAAAGTCATAGTATAGTATGTCGAAAAAACTGATAAAAAGGTCATAGTATAGCATGTCGAAAAAACTGAAAAAAACATAGTATAGTATGTCGAAAAAACTGATAAAAACGTCATAGTATAGTATGTCGAAAAAACTGAAAAAAACGTCATAGTATAGTATGTCGAAAAAACTGATAAAAACGTCATAGTATAGTATGTCGAAAAAACTGAAAAAAAGTCATAGTATATTATGTCGATAAAACTGAAAAAAAGTCATAGTATAGTATGTCGAAAAAACTGATAAAAAGGTCATAGTATAGCATGTCGAAAAAACTGAAAAAAACATAGTATAGTATGTCGAAAAAACTGATAAAAACATCATAGTATAGTATGTCGAAAAAACTGAAAAACGTCATAGTATAGTATGTCGAAAAAACTGATAAAAACGTCATAGTATAATATGTCGAAAAAACTGATAAAAAGGTCATAGTATAGTATGTCGAAAAAACTGAAAAAAAGTCATAGTATAGTATGTCATAAAAAGTGAAAAAAAGTCATAGTATAGTATGTCGAAAAAAATGAAAAAAAGTCATAGTATAGTATGTCGAAAAAACTGAAAAAAAGTCATAGTATAGTATGTCGAAAAAACTGAAAAAAAGTCATAGTATAGTATGTCGAAAAAACTGAAAAAAACGTCATAGTATAGTATGTCGAAAAAATTGAAAGAAACGTCATAGTATAGTATGTCGAAGAAACTGAAAAAAAGTCATAGTATAGTATGTCATAAAAAGTGAAAAAAAGTCATAGTATAGTATGTCGAAAAAACTGAAAAAAAGTCATAGTATAGTATGTCGAAAAAACTGAAAAAAAGTCATAGTATAGTATGTCGAAAAAACTGATAAAAAGTCATAGTATAGTATGTCGAAAAAACTGAAAAAAACGTCATAGTATAGTATGTCGAAAAAAACTGAAAGACACGTCATAGTATAGTATGTCGAAAAAACTGAAAAAAAATCATAGTATAGTATGTCATAAAAAGTGAAAAAAAGTCATAGTATAGTATGTCAAAAAAAATGAAAAAAAGTCATAGTATAGTATGTCGAAAAAACTGATAAAAACGTCATAGTATAGTATGTCGAAAAAACTGATAAAAAAGTCATAGTATAGCATGTCGAAAAAACTGAAAAAAAAAGTCATAGTATAGTATGTCGAAGAAACTGAAAAAAAGTCATAGTATAGTATGTCGAAAAAACTGATAAAAAGGTCATAGTATAGCATGTCGAAAAAACTGATAAAAACGTCATAGTATAGCATGTCGAAAAAACTGATAAAAACGTCATAGTATAGCATGTCGAAAAAACTGATAAAAACGTCATAGTATAGCATGTCGAAAAACTGATAAAGACGTCATAGTATAGTATATCGAAAAAACTGATAAAGACGTCATAGTATAGTATGTCGAGGAAACTGATGAAAACGTCATAGTATAGTATGTCGAAAAAAATGAAAAAAATGTCATAGTATAGTATGTCGAAAAAACTGAAAAAAACGTCATAGTATAGTATGTCGAAAAAACTGAAAAAAAGTCATAGTATAGTATGTCGAAAAAACTGGTAAAAAGGTCATGGTATAGTATGTCGAAAAAACTGATAAAAACGTCATAGTATAGCATGTCGAAAAAACTGATAAAAACGTCATAGTATAGCATGTCGAAAAAAATGAAAAAAATGTCATAGTATAGTATGTCGAGAAAACTGATAAAAAGATCATAGTATAGCATGTCGAAAAAACTGAAAAAAAGTCATAGTATAGTATGTCGAAAAAACTGAAAAAAAGTCATAGTATACTATGTCGAAAAAACTGAAAAAAACGTCATAGTATAGTATGTCGAAAAAACTGAAAAAAACGTCATAGTATAGTATGTCGAAAAAACTGATAAAAACGTCATAGTATAGTATGTCGAAAAAACTGAAAAAAAGTCATAGTATAGTATGTCGAAAAAACTGAAAAAAGTCATAGTATAGTATGTCGAAAAAACTGATAAAAAGGTCATAGTATAGCATGTCGAAAAAACTGAAAAAAACATAGTATAGTATGTCGAAAAAACTGATAAAAACGTCATAGTATAGTATGTCGAAAAAACTGAAAAAAAGTCATAGTATAGTATGTCGAAAAAACTGATAAAAAGTCATAGTATAGTATGTCGAAAAAACTGAAAAAAAAGTCATAGTATAGTATGTCGAAAAAACTGATAAAAAGGTCATAGTATAGTATGTCGAAAAAACTGAAAAAAAGTCATAGTATAGTATGTCATAAAAAGTGAAAAAAAGTCATAGTATAGTATGTCGAAAAAAATGAAAAAAAGTCATAGTATAGTATGTCGAAAAAACTGATAAAAAGTCATAGTATAGTATGTCGAAAAAACTGATAAAAAGTCATAGTATAGTATGTCGAAAAAACTGAAAAAAACGTCATAGTATAGTATGTCGAAAAAACTGAAAGACACGTCATAGTATAGTATGTCGAAAAAACTGAAAAAAAATCATAGTATAGTATGTCATAAAAAGTGAAAAAAAGTCATAGTATAGTATGTCAAAAAAAATGAAAAAAAGTCATAGTATTGTATGTCGAAAAAACAAAAAAACGTCATAGTATAGTATGTCGAAAAAACTGAAAAAAAAAAGTCATAGTATAGTATGTCGAAAAAACTGAAAAAAAGTCATAGTATAGTATGTCATAAAAAGTGAAAAAAAGTCATAGTATAGTATGTCGAAAAAAATGAAAAAAAGTCATAGTATAGTATGTCGAAAAAACTGATAAAAAGTCATAGTACAGTATGTCGAAAAAACGGAAAAAAAGTCATAGTATAGTATGTCGAAAAAACTGAAAAAAACGTCATAGTATAGTATGTCGAAAAAACTGAAAGAAACGTCATAGTATAGTATGTCGAAAAAACTGATAAAAAGGTCATAGTATAGTATGTCATAAAAAGTGAAAAAAAGTCATAGTATAGTATGTCGAAAAAACTGAAAAAAAGTCATAGTATAGTATGTCGAAAAAACTGAAAAAAAGTCATAGTATAGTATGTCATAAAAAGTGAAAAAAAGTCATAGTATAGTATGTCGAAAAAACTGAAAAAAAAGTCATAGTATAGTATGTCGAAAAAACTGATAAAAACGTCATAGTATAGTATGTCATAAAAAGTGAAAAAAAGTCATAGTATAGCATGTCGAAAAAACTGATAAAGACGTCATAGTATAGTATGTCGAGGAAACTGATGAAAACGTCATAGTATAGCATGTCGAAATAACTGAAAAGAATGTCATAGTATAGTATGTCGAAAAAACTGATAAAAAGATCATAGTATAGCATGTCGAAAAAACTGAAAAAAAGTCATAGTATAGTATGTCGAAAAAACTGAAAAAAACGTCATAGTATAGTATGTCGAAAAAACTGAAAAAAAGTCATAGTATAGTATGTCGAAAAAACTGAAAAAAACGTCATAGTATAGTATGTCGAAAAAACTGATAAAAACGTCATAGTATAGTATGTCGAAAAAACTGAAAAAAAGTCATAGTATATTATGTCGATAAAACTGAAAAAAAGTCATAGTATAGTATGTCGAAAAAACTGATAAAAAGTCATAGTATAGTATGTCGAAAAAACTGATAAAAAGGTCATAGTATAGCATGTCGAAAAAACTGAAAAAAACATAGTATAGTATGTCGAAAAAACTGATAAAAACGTCATAGTATAGTATGTCGAAAAAACTGAAAAAAAGTCATAGTATAGTATGTCGAAAAAACTGATAAAAAGTCATAGTATAGTATGTCGAAAAAACTGAAAAAAAAAGTCATAGTATAGTATGTCGAAAAAACTGATAAAAAGGTCATAGTATAGTATGTCGAAAAAACTGAAAAAAAGTCATAGTATAGTATGTCATAAAAAGTGAAAAAAAGTCATAGTATAGTATGTCGAAAAAAATGAAAAAAAGTCATAGTATAGTATGTCGAAAAAACTGATAAAAAGTCATAGTATAGTATGTCGAAAAAACTGATAAAAAGTCATAGTATAGTATGTCGAAAAAACTGAAAAAAACGTCATAGTATAGTATGTCGAAAAAACTGAAAGACACGTCATAGTATAGTATGTCGAAAAAACTGAAAAAAAATCATAGTATAGTATGTCATAAAAAGTGAAAAAAAGTCATAGTATAGTATGTCAAAAAAAATGAAAAAAAGTCATAGTATAGTATGTCGAAAAAACTGATAAAAACGTCATAGTATAGTATGTCGAAAAAACTGAAAAAAAGTCATAGTATTGTATGTCGAAAAAACAAAAAAACGTCATAGTATAGTATGTCGAAAAAACTGATAAAAAGGTCATAGTATAGTATGTCGAAAAAACTGAAAAAAAAAAGTCATAGTATAGTATGTCGAAAAAACTGAAAAAAAGTCATAGTATAGTATGTCATAAAAAGTGAAAAAAAGTCATAGTATAGTATGTCGAAAAAAATGAAAAAAAGTCATAGTATAGTATGTCGAAAAAACTGATAAAAAGTCATAGTACAGTATGTCGAAAAAACGGAAAAAAAGTCATAGTATAGTATGTCGAAAAAACTGAAAAAAACGTCATAGTATAGTATGTCGAAAAAACTGAAAGAAACGTCATAGTATAGTATGTCGAAAAAACTGATAAAAAGGTCATAGTATAGTATGTCATAAAAAGTGAAAAAAAGTCATAGTATAGTATGTCGAAAAAACTGAAAAAAAGTCATAGTATAGTATGTCGAAAAAACTGAAAAAAAGTCACAGTATAGTATGTCATAAAAAGTGAAAAAAAGTCATAGTATAGTATGTCGAAAAAACTGAAAAAAAAGTCATAGTATAGTATGTCGAAAAAACTGATAAAAACGTCATAGTATAGTATGTCATAAAAAGTGAAAAAAAGTCATAGTATAGCATGTCGAAAAAACTGATAAAGACGTCATAGTATAGTATGTCGAGGAAACTGATGAAAACGTCATAGTATAGCATGTCGAAATAACTGAAAAGAATGTCATAGTATAGTATGTCGAAAAAACTGATAAAAAGATCATAGTATAGCATGTCGAAAAAACTGAAAAAAAGTCATAGTATAGTATGTCGAAAAAACTGAAAAAAAGTCATAGTATAGTATGTCGAAAAAACTGAAAAAAACGTCATAGTATAGTATGTCGAAAAAACTGAAAAAAAGTCATAGTATAGTATGTCGAAAAAACTGAAAAAAACGTCATAGTATAGTATGTCGAAAAAACTGATAAAAACGTCATAGTATAGTATGTTGAAAAAACTGAAAAAAAGTCATAGTATATTATGTCGATAAAACTGAAAAAAAGTCATAGTATAGTATGTCGAAAAAACTGATAAAAAGGTCATAGTATAGCATGTCGAAAAAACTGAAAAAAACATAGTATAGTATGTCGAAAAAACTGATAAAAACGTCATAGTATAGTATGTCGAAAAAACTGAAAAAAACGTCATAGTATAGTATGTCGAAAAAACTGATAAAAACGTCATAGTATAGTATGTCGAAAAAACTGAAAAAAAGTCATAGTATATTATGTCGATAAAACTGAAAAAAAGTCATAGTATAGTATGTCGAAAAAACTGATAAAAAGGTCATAGTATAGCATGTCGAAAAAACTGAAAAAAAGTCATAGTATAGTATGTCGAAAAAACTGATAAAAACGTCATAGTATAGTATGTCGAAAAAACTGAAAAAACGTCATAGTATAGTATGTCGAAAAAACTGATAAAAACGTCATAGTATAATATGTCGAAAAAACTGATAAAAAGGTCATAGTATAGTATGTCGAAAAAACTGAAAAAAAGTCATAGTATAGTATGTCATAAAAAGTGAAAAAAAGTCATAGTATAGTATGTCGAAAAAAATGAAAAAAAGTCATAGTATAGTATGTCGAAAAAACTGAAAAAAAGTCATAGTATAGTATGTCGAAAAAACTGAAAAAAAGTCATAGTGTAGTATGTCGAAAAAACTGAAAAAAACGTCATAGTATAGTATGTCGAAAAAACTGAAAGAAACGTCATAGTATAGTATGTCGAAGAAACTGAAAAAAAGTCATAGTATAGTATGTCATAAAAAGTGAAAAAAAGTCATAGTATAGTATGTCGAAAAAACTGAAAAAAAGTCATAGTATAGTATGTCGAAAAAACTGAAAAAAAGTCATAGTATAGTATGTCGAAAAAACTAAAAAAATGTCATAGTATAGTATGTCGAAAAAACTGAAAAAAAGTCATAGTATAGTATGTCGAAAAAACTGAAAAAAAGTCATAGTATAGCATGTCGAAAAACCTGATAAAAACGTCATAGTATAGCATGTCGAAAAAACTGATAAAAACGTCATAGTATAGTATGTCGAAAAAACTGATAAAAAGGTCATAGTATAGCATGTCGAAAAAACTGATAAAAACGTCATAGTATAGTATGTCGAAAAAATTGAAAAAAATGTCATAGTATAGTATGTCGAAAAAACTGATAAAAAGGTCATAGTATAGCATGTCGAAAAAACAAAAAAACGTCATAGTATAGTATGTCGAAAAAACTGAAAAAAACGTCATAGTATAGTATGTCGAAAAAACTGAAAAAAAGTCATAGTATAGTATGTCGAAAAAACTGAAAAAAACGTCATAGTATAGTATGTCGAAAAAACTGATAAAAAGGTCATAGTATAGCATGTCGAAAAAACAAAAAAACGTCATAGTATAGTATGTCGAAAAAACTGAAAAAAACGTCATAGTATAGTATGTCGAAAAAACTGAAAAAAAGTCATAGTATAGTATGTCGAAAAAACTGAAAAAAACTTCATAGTATAGTATGTCGAAAAAACTGATAAAAAGGTCATAGTATAGCATGTCGAAAAAACAAAAAAACGTCATAGTATAGTATGTCGAAAAAACTGATAAAAACGTCATAGTATAGTATGTCGAAAAAACTGATAAAAAGGTCATAGTATAGTATGTCGAAAAAACTGAAAAAAAGTCATAGTATAGTATGTCATAAAAAGTGAAAAAAAGTCATAGTATAGTATGTCGAAAAAACTGAAAAAAAAGTCATAGTATAGTATGTCGAAAAAACTGATAAAAACGTCATAGTATAGTATGTCATAAAAAGTGAAAAAAAGTCATAGTATAGCATGTCGAAAAAACTGATAAAGACGTCATAGTATAGTATGTCGAGGAAACTGATGAAAACGTCATAGTATAGCATGTCGAAATAACTGAAAAGAATGTCATAGTATAGTATGTCGAAAAAACTGATAAAAAGATCATAGTATAGCATGTCGAAAAAACTGAAAAAAAGTCATAGTATAGTATGTCGAAAAAACTGAAAAAAAGTCATAGTATAGTATGTCGAAAAAACTGAAAAAAACGTCATAGTATAGTATGTCGAAAAAACTGAAAAAAAGTCATAGTATAGTATGTCGAAAAAACTGAAAAAAACGTCATAGTATAGTATGTCGAAAAAACTGATAAAAACGTCATAGTATAGTATGTCGAAAAAACTGAAAAAAAGTCATAGTATATTATGTCGATAAAACTGAAAAAAAGTCATAGTATAGTATGTCGAAAAAACTGATAAAAAGGTCATAGTATAGCATGTCGAAAAAACTGAAAAAAACATAGTATAGTATGTCGAAAAAACTGATAAAAACGTCATAGTATAGTATGTCGAAAAAACTGAAAAAAACGTCATAGTATAGTATGTCGAAAAAACTGATAAAAACGTCATAGTATAGTATGTCGAAAAAACTGAAAAAAAGTCATAGTATATTATGTCGATAAAACTGAAAAAAAGTCATAGTATAGTATGTCGAAAAAACTGATAAAAAGGTCATAGTATAGCATGTCGAAAAAACTGAAAAAAACATAGTATAGTATGTCGAAAAAACTGATAAAAACGTCATAGTATAGTATGTCGAAAAAACTGAAAAACGTCTCATAGTATAGTATGTCGAAAAAACTGATAAAAACGTCATAGTATAATATGTCGAAAAAACTGATAAAAAGGTCATAGTATAGTATGTCGAAAAAACTGAAAAAAAGTCATAGTATAGTATGTCATAAAAAGTGAAAAAAAGTCATAGTATAGTATGTCGAAAAAAATGAAAAAAAGTCATAGTATAGTATGTCGAAAAAACTGAAAAAAAGTCATAGTATAGTATGTCGAAAAAACTGAAAAAAAGTCATAGTGTAGTATGTCGAAAAAACTGAAAAAAACGTCATAGTATAGTATGTCGAAAAAACTGAAAGAAACGTCATAGTATAGTATGTCGAAAAAACTGAAAAAAAGTCATAGTATAGCATGTCGAAAAACCTGATAAAAACGTCATAGTATAGCATGTCGAAAAAACTGATAAAAACGTCATAGTATAGTATGTCGAAAAAACTGATAAAAAGGTCATAGTATAGCATGTCGAAAAAACTGATAAAAACGTCATAGTATAGTATGTCGAAAAAATTGAAAAAAATGTCATAGTATAGTATGTCGAAAAAACTGATAAAAAGGTCATAGTATAGCATGTCGAAAAAACAAAAAAACGTCATAGTATAGTATGTCGAAAAAACTGAAAAAAACGTCATAGTATAGTATGTCGAAAAAACTGAAAAAAAGTCATAGTATAGTATGTCGAAAAAACTGAAAAAAACGTCATAGTATAGTATGTCGAAAAAACTGATAAAAAGGTCATAGTATAGCATGTCGAAAAAACAAAAAAACGTCATAGTATAGTATGTCGAAAAAACTGAAAAAAACGTCATAGTATAGTATGTCGAAAAAACTGAAAAAAAGTCATAGTATAGTATGTCGAAAAAACTGAAAAAAACGTCATAGTATAGTATGTCGAAAAAACTGATAAAAAGGTCATAGTATAGCATGTCGAAAAAACAAAAAAACGTCATAGTATAGTATGTCGAAAAAACTGATAAAAACGTCATAGTATAGTATGTCGAAAAAACTGATAAAAAGGTCATAGTATAGCATGTCGAAAAAACTGAAAAAAAACATCATAGTATAGCATGTCGAAAAACCTGATAAAAAGTCATAGTATAGTATGTCACAAAAACTGAAAAAAAAAGTCATAGTATAGTATGTCGAAAAAACTGATAAAAACGTCATAGTATAGTATGTCGAGGAAACTGATGAAAACATCATAGTATAGTATGTCGAAAAACCTGATAAAAATGTCATAGTATAGTATGTCGCAAAACTTGATAAAAACGTCATAGTATAGCATGTCGAAAAACCTGATAAAAAGTCATAGTATAGTATGTCACAAAAACTGAAAAAAAAAGTCATAGTATAGTATGTCGAAAAAACTGAAAAAAACGTCATAGTATAGCATGTCGAAAAACCTGATAAAAACGTCATAGTATAGTATGTCGAAAAAACTGATAAAAACGTCATAGTATAGCATGTCGAAAAACCTGATAAAAAGTCATAGTATAGTATGTCACAAAAACTGAAAAAAAAAGTCATAGTATAGTATGTCGAAAAAACTGAAAAAAACGTCATAGTATAGCATGTCGAAAAACCTGATAAAAACGTCATAGTATAGTATGTCGAAAAAACTGATAAAAACGTCATAGTATAGCATGTCGAAAAACCTGATAAAAAGTCATAGTATAGTATGTCACAAAAACTGAAAAAAAAAGTCATAGTATAGTATGTCGAAAAAACTGAAAAAAACGTCATAGTATAGTATGTCGAAAAAACCGAAAAAAAGTCATATATAGCATGTCGAAAAAACTGATAAAAACGTCATAGTATAGTATGTCGGAAAAACTGATGAAAACGTCATAGTATAGTATGTCGAAAAAACTGATAAAAACGTCATAGTATAGTATGTCGAAAAAACTGATAAAACGTCATAGTATAGTATGTCGAAAAAACTGAAAAAAAGTCATAGTATATTATGTCGAAAAAAACTGAAAAAAAAACGTCATAGTATATCATGTCGAAAAATCTGAAAAAAGTCATAGTATAGTATGTCGAAAAAAATGAAAAAAAGTCATAGTATAGCATGTCGAAAAAACTGATGAAAACGTCATAGTATAGCATGTCGAAAAAAACGATAAAAAGTCATAGTATAGCATGTCGAAAAAACTGAAAAAAACGTCATAGTATAGTATGTCGAAAAAACTGAAAAAAAGTCATAGTATAGTATGTCGAAAAAAACTGAAAAAAAAACGTCATAGTATATCATGTCGAAAAAAACTGAAAAAAGTCATAGTATAGTATGTCGAAAAAACTGATAAAAATGTCATAGTATAGTATGTCGAAAAAACTGATAAAAAGGTCATAGTATAGCATGTCGAAAAAACAAAAAAACGTCATAGTATAGTATGTCGAAAAAACTGAAAAAAACGTCATAGTATAATATGTTGAAAAAACTGAATAAAACGTCATAGTATAGTATGTCTAAATAACCTTAATAGTATAGTATGTCAAAAAAATGTCATAGTATAGTATGTCGTAAAAACTGATGAAAACGTCATAGTATAGTATGTATCTAATCTAATATATAGTAAAATCTAATCGCTGGGAAAAAACGAAGACTAAAATGTACAAGCTTTAGCATTGTGTGCAGAGGACCACAGATTTGGAATGAGCTTGATGAAACACTAAAAATGTCACATTCCATCTCCATCTTCAAGAAAAAACTAAAAATTCAACTCCTAGCAAAGTATGTTTAATGTGCTGATTAATAATTATATGAATACTTGTATCTTATTGCATCTATTAATTACTTTTGGTTAACATTGCTACTGTACTTCGCATTACATCCAATGTAACCTTAATACTGAGATTGTCTATTGTTTATTGTGTGTCTATCTGTATGTTGTCCATATTATAGGATATCTGGCCAATATCCTATATTCATGGGAAACCGGGCCCCCTATTAAAAGCTTTAAATAGCTTCCTTGGGGTGACCCTTTTCACACATCTGATTGTGTAAAAAAAAAAAAAAAAAAAACATGATTACTTGTTGTATACACCATGTATTGTATTGTATTTCCTTGGATGATGTGAATAAATAAATAAATAAATAAATATGTCATAAAAAGTGAAAAAAACGTCATAGTATAGTATGTCGAAAAAACTGAATAAAACGTCATAGTATAGTATGTCGAAAATACTGATAAAAACGTCATAGTATAGTATGTCGAAAATACTGATAAAAGCGTCATAGTATGTCAAAAAAACTGATAAAAACGTCATAGTATTGTTACGGCCGTTGCTCCTTCCACCTTCATTGTGTTTGTGTATGAAACCTAATTTGTCCTTCTGTCTGCCGAGCTGCCGGCATAAGCCACTGGACCCAGAAGCTCCGCCTCCTCGATTCTGACTGGTGCGGCCTTCGGTGCTCCTGACCCCCCAGCCTTTGGCTCACCTGGGTTCCTGATTGGTGCAGCACTGGAGGAGTGGGCCAATCCCAGCCGTCTAATCAGGCCCCAACATCTTTTAATGTCCTGCAGCCTGACAGTCCGGGGCGGCTGACTGTTGGTGGCAGCTCGCCTCTTTGCCAGATAACCTTGTGCTTTTGTGTTGTTTGTTTAGACCACCAACTTGTTGCTTGTTGTGAGCCTCTTGTACACTTTATTTCCTCTGTTTTAAAAATCCTTGAAGTGTGGCCAGGGTTTAGACACTTATGATTGTTTCACATGTTGCATCCACACACTAAAGCATTTTGTGTACTAGACACACTAGGTGCAGGGGTGCTGGTTTTGTTGTTGTTGTTTTTTTTGATAGATTAGGAGATCAGACTTTGTTTCCCTTACGTTTTTAGAGTCAGGTTATAGTCTGAGTTTGACAGCTCCTTGTCAGTCCTTTTTTTGTTGTTCTTTTTTTTTTGTTTGTTTTAACAGCACCCATCGGCCCTCTTCCTTGATTTTTATCGTTTCTTATTATTAACCAGATTTTCCTTAATTTGAGTTACAATAAACTGCTTTCCCTTTTACCACCTGGGTTTTTGTGTTCCTTTCCTTTCCCCTGCGAGCCGGGTTGTAACAGTATAGTATGTCGAAAAAACTGATGAAAACGTCATAGTACAGTATGTCGAAAAAACTGATGAAAATGTCATAGTATAGTATATCATAAAAACTGAAAAAAACCTCATAGTATAGTATGTCGAAAAAACTGATAAAAACCTCATAGTATAGTATGTCGAAAAAAACTGAAAAAAACGTCATAATATAGTATGTCGAAAAAACTGATAAAAACGTCATAGTACAGTATGTCGAAAAGACTGATGAAAATGTCATAGTATAGTAGGTCCAAAACTGATAAAAACGTCATAGTATAGCATGTCGAAAAAACTGATAAAAACGTCATAGTATAGTATGTCGAAAAAATGGATGAAAACGTCATAGTATAGTATGTCGAAAAAACTGATAAAAACGTCATAGTATAGTATGTCGAAAAAAACTGAAAAAAACGTCATAGTATATCATGTCGAAAAATCTGAAAAAAAGTCATAGTATAGCATGTCGAAAAAACTGATAAAAACGTCATAGTATAGCATGTCGAAAAAACTGATAAAAACGTCATAGTATAGTATGTCGAAAAAATTAATGAAAACGTCATAGTATAGCATGTCGAAAAAACTGATAAAAACGTCGTAGTATAGTATGTCGAAAAAAACTGATAAACACGTCATAGTATAGTATGTCATAAGAAGTGAAAAAAAGTCATAGTATAGTATGTCGAAAAAAAATGAAAAAAAAGTCATAGTATAGTATGTCGAAAAAAATGAAAAAACGTCATAATATAGTATGTCGAAAAAACTGATAAAAAAGTCATAGTATAGCATGTCAAAAAACTGATAAAAACGTCATAGTATAGCATGTCGAAAAAACTGATAAAAACGTCATAGTACAGTATGTCGAAAAGACTGATGAAAATGTCATAGTATAGTAGGTCCAAAACTGATAAAAACGTCATAGTATAGCATGTCGAAAAAACTGATAAAAACGTCATAGTATAGTATGTCGAAAAAATGGATGAAAACGTCATAGTATAGTATGTCGAAAAAACTGATAAAAACGTCATAGTATAGTATGTCGAAAAAAACTGAAAAAAAACGTCATAGTATATCATGTCGAAAAATCTGAAAAAAAGTCATAGTATAGCATGTCGAAAAAACTGATAAAAACGTCATAGTATAGCATGTCGAAAAAACTGATAAAAACGTCATAGTATAGTATGTCGAAAAAATTAATGAAAACGTCATAGTATAGCATGTCGAAAAAACTGATAAAAACGTCGTAGTATAGTATGTCGAAAAAAACTGATAAACACGTCATAGTATAGTATGTCATAAGAAGTGAAAAAAAGTCATAGTATAGTATGTCGAAAAAAAATGAAAAAAAAGTCATAGTATAGTATGTCGAAAAAACTGATAAAAAAGTCATAGTATAGCATGTCAAAAAACTGATAAAAACGTCATAGTATAGCATGTCGAAAAAACTGATAAAAACGTCATAGTATAGCATGTCAAAAAACTGATAAAAACGTCATAGTATGGTATGTCGAAAAAACTGAAAAAAAGTCATAGTATAGTATGTCGAAAAAAACTGAGAAAAACGTCATAGTATAGCATGTCGAAAAAACTGAAAAAAACTCATAGTATAGTGTGTCGAAAAAACTGAAAAAATGTCATAGTATAGTATGTTGAAAAAAACTGAGAAAAACGTCATAGTATAGCATGTCGAAAAAACTGATGAAAACGTCATAGTATAGTATTTCAGAAAAACTGATAAAAACATCATAGTATAGTATGTCAAAAAAACTGATAAAAACGTCATAATATAGTATGTCGAAAAAACTGATAAAAACGTCATAGTATAGTATGTCGAAAGAAAACTGATAAAAACGTCATAGTATAGTATGTCGAAAAAACTGATAAAAACATCATAGTATAGTATGTCGAAAAAACTGATAAAAAAGTCATAGCATAGTATGTCGAAAAAACTGATGAAAACGTCATAGTATAGTATTTCAGAAAAACTGATAAAAACATCATAGTATAGTATGTCAAAAAAACTGATAAAAACGTCATAATATAGTATGTCGAAAAAACTGATAAAAACGTCATAGTATAGTATGTCGAAAGAAAACTGATAAAAACGTCATAGTATAGTATGTCGAAAAAACTGATAAAAACGTCATAGTATAGTATGTCGAAAAAACTGATAAAAAAGTCATAGCATAGTATGTCGAAAAAACTGAAAAAAACGTCATAGTATAGTATTTCAGAAAAACTGATAAAAACGTCATAGTATAGTATGTCATAAGAAGTGAAAAAAAGTCATAGTATAGTATGTCGAAAAAACTGATAAAAAAGTCATAGTATAGTATGTCGAAAAAACTGATAAAAACGTCATAGTATAGCAGGTCGAAAAAACTGATGAAAACGTCATAGTATAGCATGTCGAAAAAACTGATAAAAACGTCATAGTATAGCATGTCGAAAAAACTGATAAAAACGTGATAGTATATCATGTCGAAAAAAACTGAAAAAAACGTCATAGTATAGTATGTTGAAAAAACTGAGAAAAACGTCATAGTGTAGTATGTTGAAAAAACTGAGAAAAACGTCATAGTATAGTGTGTCGAAAAAATTGATAAAAACGTCATAGTATAGTGTGTCGAAAAAACTGAAAAAAAGTCATAGTATAGTATGTCGAAAAAACTGAGAAAAACGTCATAGTATAGCATGTCGAAAAAACTGATGAAAACGTCATAGTATAGTATTTCAGAAAAACTGATAAAAACATCATAGTATTGTACGTCGAAAAAACTGATGAAAACGTCATAGTATAGTATGTCGAAAACACTGATAAAAACGTCATAGTATGGTATGTCGAAAAAACTGATGAAAACGTCATAGTATAGTATTTCAGAAAAACTGATAAAAACATCATAGTATAGTATGTCGAAATAACTGATAAAAAAGTCATAGTATAGTATGTCGAAAAAACTGAAAAAAACGTCATAGTATAGTATTTCAGAAAAACTGATAAAAACATCATAGTATAGTATGTCGAAATAACTGATAAAAAAGTCATAGTATAGTATGTCGAAAAAACTGATAAAAACGTGATAGTATAGTATGTCGAAAAAACTGAAAAAAAGTCATAGTATAGTATGTCGAAAAAACTGATAAAAACGTCATAGTATAGTATGTCGAAAAAACTGAAAAAAAGTCATAGTATAGCATGTCGAAAAAAACTGATAAAAACGTCATAGTATAGTATGTCGAAAAAACTGAAAAAAAGTCATAGTATAGCATGTCGAAAAAAACTGATAAAAACGTCATAGTATAGTATGTCGAAAAAACTGAAAAAAAGTCATAGTATAGCATGTCGAAAAAACTGATAAAAACGTCATAGTATAGTATGTCGAAAAAACTGATGAAAACGTCATAGTATGTCGAAAAAACTGAAAAAAACGTCATAGTATAGTATTTCAGAAAAACTGATAAAAACATCATAGTATAGTATGTCGAAAAAACTGATAAAAAAGTCATAGTATAGCATGTCGAAAAAATTGATGAAAACTTCATAGTATAGTATGCCAAAAAAACCTGAAAAAAAACGTCATAGTATTGTAGGTCGAAAAAATTGATGAAAACGTCATAGTGTAGTATGTCGGAAAAACTGATAAAAACGTCATAGTATAGTATGTCGAAAAAACTGATAAAAAAGTCATAGTATAGTATGTCGAAAAAACTGATAAAAACGTGATAGTATAGCATGTCGAAAGAATTGATGAAAACTTCATAGTATAGTATGCCAAAAAAAACTGAAAAAAAAAGTCAGTATTGTAGGTCGAAAAAATTAATGAAAACGTCATAGTATAGTATGTCGAAAAAAATGAAGAAAACGTCATAGTATAGTATTTCAGAAAAACTGATAAAAACATCATAGTATAGTATGTCGAAAAAACTGATAAAAACGTCATAGTATATCATGTCGAAAAATCTGAAAAAAGTCATAGTATAGTATGTCACAAAAACTGGTGAATACGTCATAGTTTTGTATGTCGAAAAAATTGATGAAAACTTCACAGTATAGTATGTCAAAAAAAACTGGTGAAAACGTCATAGTATAGTATGTCATAAAAAGTGAAAAAAAGTCATAGTATAGTATGTCGAAAAAAAATGAAAAAAAAGTCATAGTATAGTATGTCTCAAAAACTGAAAAAAAGTCATAGTATAGTATGTCGAAAAAAATGAAAAAACGTCATTATATTGTATGTCGAAAAAACTGATAAAAACGTCATAGTATAGCATGTCGAAAAAAACTGAAAAAAACGTCATAGTATAGCATGTCGAAAAAACTGAAAAAAAGTCATAGTATAGCATGTCAAAAAACTGATAAAAACGTCATAGTATATCATGTCGAAAAATCTGAAAAAAGTCATAGTATAGTATGTCGAAAAAACCGAAAAAAAGTCATAGTATAGTATGTCCAAAAAAATGAAAAAACGTCATAGTATAGTATGTCGAAAAAACTGATAAAAACGTCATAGTATAGTATGTCGAAAAAACTGAAAAAACGTCATAATATAGTATGTCACAAAAACTGATAAAAACGTCATAGTATAGTATGTCGAAAAAACTGAAAAAAGTCATAGTATAGTATGTCGAAAAAACTGAGAAAAACGTCATAGTATAGTATGTCGAAAAAACTGAAAAAAAGTCATAGTATAGTATGTCGAAAAAAATGAAAAAACGTCATAATATAGTATGTCACAAAAACTGATAAAAACGTCATAGTATAGTATGTCGAAAAAACTGAAAAAAAGTCATAGTATAGTATGTCGAAAAAACTGATAAAAACGTCATAGTATAGCATGTCAAAAAACTGATAAAAACGTCATAGTATAGCATGTCGAAAAAACTGATAAAAAAGTCATAGTATAGTATGTCGAAAAAACTGAAAAAAACGTCATAGTATAGCATGTCGAAAAAACTGAAAAAAACGTCATAGTATAGTATGTCGAAAAAACTGGTGAATACGTCATTGTATAGTATGTAAAAAAAAATTGAAAAAAAACGTCATAGTATTGTATGTTGAAAAAATTTATGAAAACGTCATAGTATAGTATGTCGAAAAACAAATACAAACATCATAATATGGCAAAAAAATTTCATAATATAGTATACCAAAAAACAAAGCCAAAGTATAGTATGTCGAGAAATGTCAGAATATAATATGTACAAAAATGTCAGAGAATAGTTGCCAAAAAAATGTACGTAGAAAAAATACATACATAGCATCATGTTAAAAATCATTGTATAGTATGCAAAAAATATTGCCATAGTGTAGTATGCAAAAAAAGTTACAATAAGGTATGACAAAAAAATGTCATATATCGTATGCCAAAAATGTCATAGTGCAGTATGTAGAAAAATGTCATAGTTTCCTTTGTCATAACAATATCAGTGTATAGTATGCCATGATCATTTCAAGAATGTCAAGAATGTTGTATGCCATAAAAATATCCTAAAAAATGAAGAGTATTGCTGGCCTGAAAAATGAAAAAATGCATATTCTAGTATACCATCAAAATCATTAAAAAGACATAGAATATAATGTCATAAAAATGCTACAAAAAAGTCATAGTATTTAATTTAAAATATCATGTTACAGTACATAGTTTCTCAAAGCCTAGCCCATGGAGAGCCTGTATTTACTATATTAAGAACTATTATTGTTTGTCATGCACTCCTCTCTGGAGGTCTTTAACACCTGATCAGCAGAAAATAAAGTCACTAACTAAAAGGAAACAAAATCCCAAATGAGCCCTCAGTTGTATTTAATGAGTGCAGGGCCTGCTAATGCACCGTCATTACTCAAATTCTGAACTGCAAAATGAGCTTTACTGTTTCCTGAGCAGCTGTGGATCTTTGCACAGGGGACAGTTAATAAATAAATAAACATGTACAAACAATATGTCCCCTCAGCAACTTTATCCTGCAGTATTTGACTTGTAAAAAACTGTTGGAGACAAAAACAATGCAGCTGTGTCGTACCTTGTAGGGCTTGCCGTTGACCAGGTTGGCTAGAGAGGAGCGAGGGATCTTGCCGGAGCGCGTCTTCGGCAATCCTCGGACAAAAAGCACTTTCCTAAAGGCAGCCACTGGTCCAATGGTGTCTCTCACGATCTTCACCATCTCATTTGTGATCTCCTCTTGATTTTTGTGCACACCTGGGACACACAGCATGTCACTTTAATCACACACGGGATTTCATTTTGGTTATGGTCTTACTTTTGAGGGCAAATTGTCTTAGTTCATGAAGAAAGAGAAGGAGTCACAGTGCACAGATACTCTTTATTATTCGTCTGTCATGCCTCACCGTTCTTGAGTACGCACAGGGCCAGGGGAACCACACCCTTCAGAGTGTCCTCTAGACCCACCACAGCACAGTCTCCCACCGCAGGGTGCTGCAGCACTGACTGCAAAACACACACATGTACATACATGATAACACCACCAAGAAGAGTCGGGAGAACCTTTGTGTCACTCCCTCTGTAATCGCTCTCCTACCTCCTCCAGTGCTCCAGCAGACAACCTGTGGCCTGCCACGTTGATGACATCATCAGAGCGGGACATGATGTAAAGGAAGCCCTCCTCATCCACAAAGCCTGCATCCATGGTGTCATAGTAACCCTGAGGAAAGGACAGGTTATGTTATGTGTTTAGGACGAGGCCAGAAAACCTCTTTCACTCCAAACACAGACAAACCTCTGTTTGAATTTAATACATCTTTACAAGTGGCTGTGTAATGAAAGATTTCAACACTAGAGGGCGCCCTTTTACCACACATTTCACACCACACACAACCACACCATTAATCCAGTGTCACATGAGGAGAATTGAACAGAACTTCCAACAAATACAATTGTTGGTAGAGAAATCCAGGTTTAATCACATCAAACTGCTAAAAATTATAAACACACACAACATGTGAGGAAATGAAGACACGTCTTACTGGGAACTTGGTGAAGTAGAGCTCCTTGAACAGACTGCGGTTCTGCCACAGTGACAACGCTGCACCAGGTGGTAAAGGCAGTCTGAAGGACAAGGTGTTTAACAATTCAGTTTCATACCAATATTCGTCTTTAACCCTCATACAAAAAATAAAAAAGGTGAGTCTAAGAGACTTTAAGCATGACATTAGGTAACACTGTCTATATGAAAATGACTACGTCCATTATTCATACAGTCTGTGGCAGTGGTTCCCAACTGGTGGTTCGCAGATCCGTTCTGAATGGACCACAAGCAGGGTTGGACATTAGCAGCAGCTACCAGCCAAATCTTAATAAAACATGCAGGTGGCTGTTACATTTACTTTACTCATCAACCAAAGAAAAACAGCAATACTCTAACGAGTGTCTGGTAGATTTTAGAATCCACTAGTCACAGTGGCTGGGTGGCCAAAAAGTTCATTTCAAACCCTGACAGCAAGTGACTTGCAAACGTGTTTGTACAAAACTTGAAAACACATTTTATTTTTAAGTACAGCATTTTTCAGGCAGGGAGCTTTTATTTTGAAGTTTCCTGCTGTAGAGTGAGTGACTAACAGTTACTGGACAAAGACAGCCATCTAGCTCGACAACATGGCCAAGTGCAAGTATGACGCTAGATGTATTACAATGTGTGGACCTGAAACTGATGACTAAGGCTCTGATCACACAGAAAGTGTTTCAGCAGCTGGAGGGGCCTTTTTGTAATTGTTTTTAATAAGAATTAAGCTTTTTGCTCGTGGTTTTTGCTTTGCAACGCGCCTCATGTTTCTACTCTCTAACCCTGGATGTCCACTGGATCCGTCACGTGAGCGATTCAGCCATGGCGCTGGTGCCAAAGCTAATCGCGGCCATTAAAGTCAATGTAAGCTGCTCAGCGCTCTGCTCCACTAAAAATACGCGCCGGATCTATTTTTTGACGGACGCCATGCAACGCTGCGTCAATTTCCACAGATAAAATGAGTCAAACAGGAAGTCAGGCTCAGAAAAGACGAGAGTATCCGGTCAATCTTCAAAATAAAAACACCCATGAAAACTCCAGAGCGTATTTCACATCGCTACAACAACAAGACGTCAAAGTTTGTGGCCCCCGGCAGGTAGAGAAATCTTTTCTTTGTTTGTTGATGTCTTTATATCTCCAGTGTTTCTGCAAATTATCACGTGACATCATGATCTCGCGATCCGTCAATTCCAGCCGCTCGCGTGCGTGCCACTATAGATACGCTTCCAGTGGACATTGACGTCCAGCACCGGACGGAGCGAGTCCATGCCACGGCCACACCGCGCACATGACGGATCCAGTGGACATCTGGCGTAAGCGCCTGACATTTTTGCTGGAGCACTCTGAACTCATCGAGTTGAAAAAACTTCAACTCAGAGCGGAAAAGCGCCCCAGGTCATCTCTTTTTTTGTCATCTTTTTCCCCATTGTCCAATCAGATGATTTGAGAGGCGGGCCTTCTGTGGTGGTCATGACAACAAGTTTACAGTTGGTAAACAATGGAGGAGAAGTTGCTGGATACTCAGAGCTATACGGCCCAATGATAGGTAGCAGGTTGTCAAACTGCCCCCGAGTCGTCCTAAAATATGCCTGGAAACGTCCATCATGGAGGAGAAGCTCCTGGACCAACTGGTAGTACTCCCCATGATCCACAATCTTTTTTAGGGTCTCATGTACCCACACACATCTCTGTTTATCTGCTGACAGCCTCTCACCCTCAACCAGAGCTTCATCAAGGACCCTCGAGCCGTTCTGTGTGATTGGGGCCTACGGACAGATCTGGACCTCGTGGCTGGACCAATTGGGAACTTCTGGCCTATGGTACATACAGGCAGTGTAGGGAGGAGGGACCATGTTTGAATGTTGTGTTTACTAACAGTAACTGACAATTTCTGCAGAGTATACCTTTAAGCACAGCATGAAGTATGACTTTCTGAATGAAAATGACTTACGTCTTCTAGAGTTTGAATCATTTTAAATTTGGGGAGCTGTCGATCAGACTTACTCAGGAAATAATGTATAGCTGCCTGGACATACAGCCAGCCTCTGCTCTTTGCTAGACTTCACCTCGCCTGACACACACTGAGACTCGGCACACAAACACACCGAGGCAGACAGGAGAGCTCCGTTACTCAATCTCTGTTTATCCAGAGACCACCAGTAATCCCCCGTCTTGACCAGTGTCCTGACCGAGATGATCCCATTTCCCGAGTCTGAACCCCAAACATGCCTCTGCATAGATTCATTTCACCGCACAGAGAACACTCAGACACCAAACCTCTTATTCAGTGCTGATAAAATAGCCTCATTTCTGCTGTTTATGACTGCAGCAAAGATCTGCACGATCTCCTCCAACATTATTTCAGCCAAAAGAAAAAAATTATATAACAAACTAAGCAACTAATGTACGAGTGTGGCTGCCTGCTTTTCATTTTTACAGTCTGTCACACTGCTGAGCGCTTCCTACGCACAGAAGCTGCACTCAAACAATAAGTTGTACAACAAGAGCAACATAATTATAAAATAATATATTTGTATTTTTTTTAATGGATAATAAACCACACACTCCTCAGAGGCCATAACACATTCCAATGACCTCACTCTGTAAATATTGATTAAGATTTTATGAAGCTGTGGAAACAGACTTTCTGGCTACTGGAAGGAAACACAGCACCACAGCTGTTCCCGTCTGTTTACAGCTCTACCTGAGGTTATCCCTGTTAGCGCTACATGTGAGTTCCTTGGAAATCCCCCGCGTTGGCACTGAGTCAATACCAGCAGTTACAGAGAACAGGGAAATGGAGTTAGAGAGTGATAACAGATAGGTGGCAGGCTGGAAGATAAGGCGGCACCAAGGGCTAAGGGCTGACTGCTGGAGCTTCTGATGAAGTCCACTCAAACATAAACAGACACACACGCTTCATTCAGGAGTCCCATACAAGCTGCCCCACACTGACTTATTAAGATTAATGACTAAAACACTGGAGTTTAAATTTGATTACAGTGTGCTTCTATGCCACATTTTAAACGTGTCTGCATGTGCGATCGACAGAGGAAAGGCAGAGCATCGACGGAGCCGCTCACGCGGCTGTGAACATAATCACTCGGCTTACCTCACCACGATATTTCCCAGGGTTCTCGGCTTCACCTCCTGCATGTCATCATCGATCACTGTGACTGGTGGAGAGGGAAGAGCATTCATATTCAGAGGTGCTGTATCACCCACTGGCAAACTGAAGAGCAGAAATATTAAATGCTCCGCGGGGAATGACAAGCAGCCGCAAAGTTTTGTCTACTTCATTTTTGGTTTAAAGGTCTAGTGTGTCGGATTTAAGAGGTCATACTGGCAGTAATGGAATATCATACAATAGGTATGTTTTCTTTGGTGTATAATCACCTGGAAATAAGAATCGTTGCGTCTTCACTACCTTAGAATGAGCTGTTTATATCTACAGAGGGAGCAGGTCCTCGTCTATGGAGTCCACCATGTTCTGTTATGTTTTTTACAGTAGCCAAGAATGGACAAACCAAACACTGGCTCTAGATGGGGCTATTCATGTTTTTGTGTCAGCCACTGTAGTTAGTAGCCCCTCTGTGATAAGCAGCATTTGAAAAAAGACACTTACTTGTAACCTGAAACTGCTTTATTCTGTGTTTTTACCGGTTTAAATCACCTGGTCTGTTTGTTTTGGAGAGGAAGAGACCTCTACGGAAAATGCGTCACCAAGGTAAAACCCCCTAAATTCCCAGATCTTACGTTATTAGATAACAAAGGTGAGCACAGACAAGCAGGTGCTGGGCTGGTGGGCCATCTGCAATGAGGCAAAGAGCTTTGTAAAAACACGGATTTTAATGTAAAGTTTTAATCACCTGAGGCCCGTACTACGAAGCAAGTTCAACTTACCCTGTGTTTTCATTATCTGGCTTGACTAGCCCTAACATTGGCCGTCTGGATAATCAGTACTACAAAGCTGGTTGTCAACTAGTTCAGTCAACTCTGGGTTTTCCTATCCAGACACAAACGTGCTCATGTGAAAAAGGCGGGGGTGTTAATTACGAGCGACATCATCAGAACCATGAAGTAAGTAGGCTGCTTCATATCATATCAAATTAAAGTGTCTGCGACTGTGAGACAGTGATATGTCAGTGGCTTGGGATGTAAACCATGATCTGTACTCTTATAACCAAAAGTGTAGATATATTGAAAATATAATCCATAAAGTCACCATTGGCCAGACTTTAATAAATGACATGCAGGTATCACTAGGGATGGGTACCTTTCACATTTGAACCAATATGGTACCGATGCCCGCTACCTGGGAATCGGTACCGGTACTCAACGGTACCAATTTTCGGTACTTTTGTGTGTGTTTATGTGGTAATAAATGTTAATTTGTTTAATAATAAAATCACAAAATTTTTCAATTTAACAAATTTATTTCTCAATACTGGCTTTGTGTGGCATTGTGGCATTGCTGGCAGCAGACGACGAGTCGCTAACGGATGCAGGCATGCTAACGGTGCCGAATGCAGGAGTTGTAGCCTTAGATCTGAGGCGGTCGAACATTGTGCACTCTTCAGCCTTGAGAAAAATCTTGTGCTTAACCAGGTGCTTCCTCAGATTAGAAGTATTCCCGCCGCTGGCTTTGCACTTCGCGTCACAAATATTGCAGCGAGCGTAATCTGCATCGCATTTTGAAAAGTGGAACCATACTTTCGAGCGATTTCTATCAGCCGTGCTTACTTTGTTGACTGAACCCGCGGCTACTGACGTATCGTTTGATTTTACGTGAATCGGTACTCGGTAGTACCAACGGAATTCAGTCGGTGCCTATAAAAGTTTCGAATTCAGTACCCATCCCTAGGTATCACTGAGCTACAGGCCTACGTGACATTAGCATTGAGTATTTTTTTGCTGTTAAGTTGGATGATGACGGAACTCCTCTGAATATGTCACATAAAACACTTCAAAGTGACGCCAGGCTGTTTCTGCTACTGAAGTAAAGAGGAGAAAAGTAGCCTAGCTAATGACTGATGAGGTCTATCTGACTGAAATGTTACATTTTTAATAACAGCAGCCAGTTAACTGTATGTGGATTAATTTACTACTATAATATTATCTGTTTTCCTATTTCTCACGACACCCGTGTCTCATTAGTTTGAGCTGCAGTGATGAATCAGAGTGTAAAATTAGCAACACTGTCACTGTGGACTAAAATAAACTTTGCTTCCATTGAAATCCTGCTAAAATCATGTGTTTAGTGTTGTAAACAAGCTCTCTGTGTTTGTTAGAAGCTTTTAAAACCCCTGAAAATACAGCTCAACTCAAAGCAGAAAAGCACCCCACGTCCTCTCTTTTTTTGTCATCTTTTTCCCCATTGTCCAATCAGATGATTTGAGAGGCGGGCCTTCTGTGGTGGTCATGACAACAAGTTTACAGTTGGTAAACAATGGAGGAGAAACTGGTGGTAGTGGTTGCTGGATACCCAGAGCTGTACAGCCTGATGATAGACAGCAGGTTGTCAAACTGCCCCTGAGTCATCCTAAAATATGCCTGGAAACAGCCATCATGGAGGAGAAGCTCCTGGACCAACTGGTGGTACTCCCCATGATCCACCCTCTTTTTTAGGGTCTCATGTACCCACACAGATTAATGACGTGACCTACTATTACTGACCTCTAACAATATGTAGTTCGTTTTTTTTACCTAAAACTCCAACCTTAGCTGCTTAGCATAAGTTAGCACGGTGATGTATCTCAAGAAAAAGAGAACCAGCTTTGTAGTACTGAAAACTCAGAGTTAACCATGACGTTATCTTGCTAACTTCGAATCCAAAGACAGTTCTTTGGATAATTTGGCTCACTGTAAAAACCTCCTGAACATCTGGATCTTAAGTCATCAGAGAACATTAGCAGATGCTGGGCTGGCGGCCCGTCTGCATCGAGCCACAAAGCATTGGAAAACACCGATTTGTAACATGAAATCGCTTCATTCAGTGTTTAAATCACCTGGTCTGTTTGTTTTGGAGAGGAAGAGACCTCTGTGGATAATTTAGCTCCTGGTAATAACTTCCTGAACAAAGAACACTGAAGGAATCCTAACCGGGAGTCTACGCTTGACACATGGGAGAACTTTTGGGTAGTCTGCGAACTTCACATCTAGATGCCACTAAAGCCTTTGAATCCTTCACAAAGTTCATTTAAATGTATCTGAGATTGAGGTGAAGCAACTCTTAAGATAAAATAGTTTTAAAATAATGAGCACAAGGTAAAATAATGTGTGTTTTGTAGGATCAACAGTTCTTGACTCTTACCGTTGTAACCTGGAACAGGTTTACCAGCCTGACCTGCAGGTGGCGTGAGTGAGCTCCCCAGGCCGATGCACGAGGACGTGATGGCTGAGCCAGTTTCTGATGAGAGAGACACAGAAAAAAGAGATGCATGGAGATTCATATCTGTGTGGGAGACCCAGAAAGTTTAGTCCAAACAAAAGAGTCGTGGATCTGCAGTTTAACACCAAAGTTTCGACACAACTCACAGTTTGCTGGCTTTTCAGCTTTCTATGCAAATGTTCCACCTACTAATGGTGGGCTGATCAAAAGAGCTGGTGTGCTGTTGGGTTGCTCCTGTGAGCAGCATTAACCTACATTATGCAGAACTATGACAGCTCCTATGGGCTCTCCCCGACTGCACCATCCAACTGTGCTCCACATACGGCAACGACCTGCCTGTTTGTCAGCCCGCCCAGAGAATGAAGAACAGAATCGATCCGGCTCAGTAAGTGAGATTATATCAGAAATCAGACTGCGGCAGACCAGCCCCAGATCAGCATCTGCCTTCTATGATACACTGAAATGTAAAAACACACTCCTGCTTTTTATTCAGCAGGTGTGTGTTGGTTTCTTGTCGTAAATACCAAAACAAAGATGCAGCTGAATGCTTCCATCTGTCTGTCATGTTTCCTACCTGAGAGTGTTACTTAACTCAGCTGCTGTCTTAAAGGGAAACTTTGGTGTTTTTCAACCTGGACTTTGTCTTCCCGTGTTTTTGTGTCTAAGTGACTAATGGAAACAAGCATTTTTGAAATTTTTGAGAGTGACGATACAATGTTATTGGGATTTTAAACGTACTGCAATATCATCTACTGCCATATAATGAGATTTATTACCTTCTCTCAACTGTAAATTACGTCCCTAAAATAAAACTCTGTCAACATTATCAAATGACATCCTGGATATATCCTTCAAACACAGCCTGTGGACCCCTCTGTCTGCTTCTCTCTGGAATCACTGTTTCATTTATTTTTGATTTTCATTTTGACAGGTTTTGTTTTAGACCAATAATTTACAGTTGAAAAAATGTAATAAATCGTGTATTATCGCAAACGATGATATCGCAAAACATTTAGAATCCCTAAAATATTGCATCATGACGCAAGTATCATGATAATATCGTATTCTGGGTCCTCTAGTGATTCCCACCCCCACTGTTAGTGGACGTACAATGACTGACCAATTTCAAAAACAGTCGCCTCCATTCGTCACTTAGCCACTAAAACGTGAAGATAGAGTCCACGTGGAAAAATGCTTGAGTTTCCCTTTACCTAACATCCACACAACAGGTGACAGACGACACAAAAACACCGTGTGACAGATTGATTCCATCATGATTTTCTACGACACATTCACACACTCTGATACATCTGCTTGTTTACTGGTGTTTTTCTGAAGGTGCACGCTGTTTGCACAAAGGAGGAAGATTCATCTTACAGACAGGACTGAGAGCCTCACTGGCTGTTCAATTAAACATTAGATCAGACTTGTGACCACATCTCAAAAGCAGCTTTTTGGCTTTTTGACACTAACACAGTTAACAAACAAAAGGCGGCTAAATTACCTCATGCGCTGCGGTTTCACTTCACCAACATGCAAATATATGCACAAGCTGTTCCAAAAGGTAATCAGATCATCTTCTCTATAGGGAGTGCATGCAGCGTAAATATGATGTTTCTGTCATGTATTGTGCCTGAGTTATTGTGGCCGCTAGTGTTTTGGCATTTCCCCCTGTTAATATGCAAATTCATGCAGCAAGGTGCACTAAACCTGAATCAGATGTGTTACTGCACAGGGGGGGAAGCGTACAGTTTCAATCACGTATTCTTTTAAAATATGCAGTCAGTGGCAGCGCTGACAGCAGAAGTGACTTGACTTCTGAGAGGCCAAAGGCCAATGGCAAAACATTCAAGCTAGCAGGCCCTGCTATGCAAATGACAGCTCGGTCGATGCGACGGTGACGCGCAAAAACACATTTTAGAGTCCTCATTAAACCCTGAGGGAAAGCTCCAGCAACACAGGAGCTCACCGGGGTTACACACCTGTCAGCTACAAACAGAGAGACAGGGCTGCATCCAGAGCCTGGCCACCATAATGCTACACCTGCAGCTGCCCTGTGCAGCTTCCTTGAAAACAAAGTTTGTTTACATTCAGTGTTGCTCACCAAAAGGCACGGGCTGAATCCTCGAGGTCTAACAAACATGTTGAAAGCATTTCCTCCCTCATAAAACATTTACCAAACCTGTACTGGTTACGTCCATGTGCATTCCTGGCACCTGTCAAACAGCAGAGTAGTGTGAACACCTGGCAGCAATATGAGCATGCTGAGACAAAATGGAGACCCACTGACACAAACACTGGCACTGCTAGTCGAGGAGCTCCATGGGGCAGCTTTAAAGCAGGTCTTACAGTGACTTTTCAAGGGATTTCACTGTCGCAGACAAATGTGGGAATAAAATCACGAGCACCTGGTGTGAGGTGGTCATAAACTCAGCCTGAGCTGTCTTAAATCAGACTCAAACTTGTCTTGCCGTTCCAATAAAATCAAAAATGTTAAATATTATTTTAAACTAAGAAGTTCAATGTTCTGAGCAGTGTCAACAGCCAATAGCTGCGCTCTCTCCAGCACCAAACAGGAAGCAGCAAACTGGGTAGACAGTAAACATGGAGGCGACTCTGGGGAGATGTAAGAACAAGTCTCAAGTGTGTAGACTGTAGAAAAGGACGATAAACTGATGGTGTTGTGGTGTAAACAAGAGTCCGTTTTTTAATTTGGAGTGCATTTGATCCACCAACCAGCATTTATTTTAGTGAGAAATCTTAATTTTCCTCTCATTTCGAACGACTTCTTCCACTAAAATTATGCAGCTAGCCAACGGAGGCTGGTGGCAAACTGAGACGACAAAATCTAAAATTAAAATTTTGTAAATAAATAATATTGTTATGGATGATATTAGTGCCAAACTGACAAGAACGCTGTCGACATTTGACGTCTTCCATTTTGTTTCTACAGTGAGGTGTTTTTTAGGACTGGGACTTTAACGCGTTAATTTCGATTAATTAATTACAGGAAAAATAACGCATTTAATCGCACCTTTCTCAGTTCCCTAAAGAGCGCGGCTCGGGACGCATTTCCTGAGCGAACACAACCTGAATCCGAGACAGTTATAACCGGCCCGAACCCGACAGCCTTTCATGTTTTTCAAGTCCAAACCCAACCCGAGCCCGACGCAGTTTGTTACCTCACAGAGTTATTGTTACCATGGTTACAGCTTGTCTGTTTACCGTGATCACACATGGACAGTGTGTTAATGACCATGAAATGGCTGCTGTTACGCACAGTCAAACACGCCGCTCACACAGCAGCGCAGCACACACACTCAATTGGAGCGGAGCCTGTGTTGCGTTCAGGCGTTGACATGCTGCTGTGTTGTGCTATGGCCTATTAAAGTGCTGGAATTTGTTATTTACGTGACAAGTGGGCCGAACCCGAGAAACATTTCTGATTTGTTATCCACACTCTGGCCCACAATAGACCAGATGATGGGGTTCAGAGCCAGCGTCTGACAAATGAACAAACTCTCTGGCGAAATGAAAAATAAACATTCTTGTTGTTTAAGTTCACTTACATGTCTGTCTACTGATTCAGTCGTCAACCAAATTCATCTGAATTGAAAAACTTTGCTTATTGTGTCAAATATTGCTATTTGATAAAAATGCGATTAATTGAGATTAATTAATTACAAAGCCTCTAATTAATTAGATTAATTTTTTTAATCGCGTCCCACCACCAGTGTTTTTGCAGGCACATCAGGAATTGTTATTACGTCATATTTCTGAAAGGGAGTTTGGTGTACTATTTCTCAACAGGAGCAGGAGTTAATAATATATATATTTTTTTTTTACTAATTTGTCATATAATCAAAAATATTATTCTCGCAAAAATACCCTGAAATATTGTGATATTATTTTAGGGCCATGTCGCCCACCCCTAGTTCTTAGTTGGAATTGGGCCGTTTCCATCAAACATACACTCTTTAATATTCCCTCCCTTTAAAATCCCTCCATTGTTGGTGATTTTACTTTTCTTCATAATACTGTGATCATCTTCCTTGCAATCAAGTTCGTCTTCTGGAGTCTCTCCCAGTATAAAGAATGCTAGCTCTAGAGGTAAGTCTGCCCCCATGAGTTGCTTCATCTCCACCTTAATGTCCCTCCAATATTTATCTAATTTGGGACAATCCCAAAAAATATGGGTACAGTCGCCAGTTTTGCCTCAGCAAAATTCAGAGGTGTTGACATTAGAGGATTCTTTAATTACTATCGTCTTTGTTTTCCATTCAGACTCCCTCCAGATACGGCTACTTGTACCCCTTTTTGACAGTCAAAGACTGGCTTGGCTTGGTTTGGTTTGGTTTGGGGGGGGTTAGCCCAGCACAGCAGGGATCTGCATTTCCATTACATAAAGGCTACCTACTTAAAGTCTTTAACTGATGATGGCTTGTCTTGAGTGATGACGTTTAAAAGCAGTGGTCTGATCCACAGCTAAAGTCCCCTGTTATTTGCTGCATGTGTTTTTCCATCACACAGCAGGGCAGGTAAAAGAAGTTTACCTGTTGGAGGTGAGCTGTTTGCAGAGGTGCAGTAAGAGCCTGTTGTCTGCAGCTCTTCATCAACATCTCACTGTGGCTGTTTCTGCTTTCATTTTCCTCCCTGCCCTATTACTAGACTTGCCTTTATTAAAGAAAATCTGCTAACTAAGTTCTGCTAATTCAGTTATAACACATTTAATTTCCTGTAGATTCTTGACAATAAAGTCCCCAGTTATTTTGTTATGTAACTACTTTTATTACTGTGGTTTCGAGCAGCAGCTTCTAACACGGCTGATAGTGAACATGAAACAGTAAAATAAAGCAGATATCTGAAGTAAAAACAGGACGCAGGAGAGAAACTAAACTCCAAACCACAGAGATTCAGTTAGAAGCTACAGATGTACTGAGAGCTGACACACTTTAAAACGCCTTTCTCTCTGGTCTCCTTCAGACAGAGGTGAGTAGAGTCTCACAACACACACGGTTTGTTTGAGGGGTTGTTGGGGGTTGGCTGCAGTCGGTGAGATGTCACTGCTACCTAATTGAGGGCAGGTGGCCCAGGTTTTGGACCTACTCCTGAGAAGGTCCATCTGTGGCACAGCTCTGAGTGGCACCGTGAGTCTGAACTGGTAATGGAAATGCAAATCAGCGAGGCATGGCTTCACTCAGCACGGCCCAAAGTGACAGTGGAAAAGGCTCATAGTAAGCTTGTGACCGTCGCAGCATGTCTGTGTCCACATTACATCCATTAAATAATTAATAATAATTGTTTGTTTCCATAGCGTTCAAGTTACGCACTCTTGAAGTCCTCAGTAAAGGTGGGCAACAGGAAGATCCTTTCTAAATTAGGAGGTAGTTTACATATCTGCTCCCAATCTGCATGTAAGCAGTGTCGTATTTGAAGAAATCCATCCAGACAAGCTGAATTCTCTCTGTAGATGTTCGTGTGATTTCACACAGAAAGTCTTATGACTCTTTCAAACACTGGACTCACTTCTGTCGTGAATTAAATAGTTAGAAATTAACTATTCCTCATTTTCCTGGGGAGCCCCTGGACCACTGCTCTAAGGTATTACCTTAGGGAACTATGGGACACAAGGTCGACATCGACCGAGACAAAATCACCTCCAACATCTTGTTAAGGCACCGGTTCATACGATTAAAGTGGATACCGACTGCGTCTTCTCTCCACTGCTAATCTAACCAGTGCGAACAGCTATAGACCTGCTTTCAACTCCTGCACAGCAGGCTTCAAAGACACGAGCTCAGGGGCAGGAGGCTGCTGTTGGTTGAGGAGGGGATTAACTTATCAAATGAAGACAGGAAGGAGGGGGGATCTGGAGTTAAACACGTTGCCCAACCACAGTGGCCTCTGAACTGGCAACCACGAACGCCTCATTCATCAGTGGCAGGTTAGCCACTCCCTGTAGGGTTCAAAGCCCATCACTGTCAGCAGAGACAGCACTCAGCACCAATGGCAAAAAAAGAGAAGGTTTTATATTCCTTCAGGGGGGCATTAAGTCCCGCCCATGTGGTCAGAGAGCAGGGTTACGACAGAGTGATGACAGACCCCCTGTTGACCAATCATGCCCTTTGCTTTCCCCTCAGGAACACATAACTCCTGCACTGCAACATTTATGGCTATCATATAAGCCAAATGGAACTGGAGCAAGCTTGCAGGAAAGTTGGAACAGATTTCAAGGTCAGATCGGACATTTTGTACAAATGAAGTTCTTTATAATCAGTATTTTGTGCAAAACTAAATAGTATGGATTCATTTATTGATAAAGAGCCAACCAAACTCCATCATAACGGACCGACATGACATCATCTTCCCCACTTTTAATAACGAGCCAATATTGGCAAACCAATATATCCGTCTGACCCTGAAGGACGCCATAAGGGTCCTTTAAAAGCTCAGCTGAATTGCACGTCGATTAGGGCTCGACACAGCCACTGAACCGTGTCAGCATGAGCGGAGTGTTTAAACCTGGCTGTTTACAGCAGGAGCAGCCAGAGCTCGCTGGCGGCGATTCAGGGCCGGGCGAGGAAATTCGAAAACCCAAATGAAAAAAGACAATATAATTGGACCTTGACATTTTACAAGGCATGCAGGGAGACAGCGGACTGGTTGTGCGGCTTTCAGGCATGAAATCAAACCATTACAAAGCAAAGCGATCTCAATGAAAATTAGTTGCATCGCTTAAACATTTTGTCCTCGCATTTACATGAAAGATGGTGAGCTGACAAGAGCAGAACTCAGTTTCTAAGGGCTGACTCAGATGTTTGCCGAAAGCTCCCAAGGTTCTTTTCCCAGCCCACAATATGAAGGCATAATAGATCATAACACAGCCGCTGACGTCCATTTGCATCCTGACACGCCCAGGCTCTGAGAGATACAGATACCAGAATGATTAGAATATTTACCTGGAAACAGGACTGCAAGATGTGTCATTATGGCACGGACACTGTGATGTGGGCATGCTCAGTAGTCGTATTGCAGGATGTGCGATGTCAAGTACAGCAAATAAACTGACACAGCATGTTGGGGCTGGGAAACATGGCCTATAAATCATACTGTGATATTTTCATATATCACAATTTTGAAATCTCGACTAAAATAGTGTAGACCAGTGGTTCCCAACAGGGTACAGTTTTCTCCTCAGTCATTAGTTCAGTTTAATATATTCAGTGCCATACTTGCCATGTCATTGAGCTCACTTACTGTCTCTGTCAAGCAGCTGTCCATTAGTCACTCACTCTACAGCAGGAAACAGAACTTCAAAATAAAAGCTCTGTGCCAGATATTCACTGTACTTCATTATAATGTGTGATTTTTACAAAGCTGACATATTTATGAGCTACTTAAGGCTCACGACCCAATTTTGGACCACAACCTACCAGTTGGGAACCACTGATGTAGACTACTAAAATACAAAACTACTAAAGCTCAGTAGTAGCTCAGTCCACAGGGACTTGGCTTGGGAATCGGAGGGTCATGAGATCAAGTCCCCGCCCGGACCAAAATATGGAGCGTGCACTGGTAGCTGGAGAGTTACAGTACACCTCCTGAGCAAGGCACCAAACCCCCCAACCACCAAGGGCGCCTGTCCTTGGGCAGCCCCCTCACTCTGACATCTCTCCATTTAATGCATGTATAGGCATCATTTGTGCATGTGTGTGTGTGTATTTTGGACCTGTGTGTATATGTAAAATGAAAACAGAGTGAAAACAGTGAATTTCCCCTTGTGGGAAAAAAAAAATTAAATAACCTACAGTTAAAATAAAATTACAAAAATGTTAAATAACGCAGAGTCCTGCACTGGGTCGGGTACCTACGGGTAACCCGCAAAACGCTGTGTAACCAGGTAAAACAAACAACATATACATATCAACTTACAGGTACAGGCAGGCAGTGGGTGAGAACAAAAACATATTTTTTATTTTTCAGAATAAAACGAATGAAAAAGATGTGCAGTAAATGTGTAACATTTTGACATCTGAATCACTATATCAATTCCTTTTATTTTGAAAGTCAACACAAGCCGAACCTTTGACCCCGTCATCACATTCATCACCGATGTAGAGTACTCCAGCGATAAAACTTTGCAGCCCGAGGATGAGGTAGCAGCTTACATCAAGTTTAAGACACCCAGGGAGAATCCTTTTTGAGGTTTTATGTTGGTGGAGGAACATGCTAAATGTTTCACAACCTGGCAGTGATTGCACAGAACGTTGTCTCCTTCCTCGCGGGACTTTTTAACGGGTGCAGGCACTTGTCTGAGTGAGGATTAGAATATATGCAGGTCACATAACCCAGTCGAATTTAATATATATAAACTCGTGAAGGTCCACTCATTACTAAAAGTGTCTGTCATATAAAAACTAAAGTGATGGTCAAAGTTGTCACAGTGAAATTTAAGGTGTGCTGATGGATTCACGTCATCATCTCATGCATTGAGTAACATTACAATTACCGTCCTCTACTGACCAATCAGACTGCAGTGTTCACAGCTCCACCTTTTAGTACCAGATCTGTGTGCTAGGTACCCCAACAGAGGGGGGACCAAACATGGGGACGTACAGAACGGTTCCATTGGTACCATCCACAACTTTTCACAGTGGAAACAGAGAAACGTACTGAACTGAACTGAACCAAACGGTACTGCTTGGTGCTGCTGCTTTGTTTCCAATCAAAAGTCCTCTAGCATTTCATACACGATCCAAACATATACTAGTTTTTGACCCAGCCTTGTTGCCAGAATCGTGCAGCCCTACCTGAAAATACCTTTTACAATCTGTCATTTGCATTGTATTATCACTTCAATAAGCCGACATTATTCCTACTGATGTAGAAATATGACTATTGACGCCCTCAGCACAACCATCTCCCCATAACTCTGCTGTATCTGCCATGAAAATCTCCCCACAGGGACAAAATCTCCTCCAGAGGGGTTATCCATCCAAAATGTGTCTATTTACAGGTCAAGATGAAAACGTCCTTGAGGTGAAACAGACAAAATACTTTTACTGCTGCTATTCTGGTCACATTGTGCAGCGCAGATTAAATATGCTGGATAAGAAAGGTAGACAGACAGCACAGGCTGAGACAGGTGAGTGAACGCTAGAGGGGAGTGAGAAGAAGTTAAAACACAGTCTGTGGGCTGGAGTCACACACACACTCATGCTGCTTGGTTGTCTATCTGCTTGTCTGACTGACTGCTGGTGTGAGTCTCTGTCACACACACCCAGAAACAAAAACACACCTTGGTATCACTCTTCCTCTGCTCCCATCACTGTCTTTTCCTTTTGCTCCTCCTCGCTCCCTCGCGCTCTCTTTGCCTCTGTACACAAACAAATCAATCTTCCTTCGACCTGCTGGAGATGAGCTCGGCCAGTGAGAGGCATTTTGAGTGTGATGAATGGGTTGAGGGAGGGGGGCGGTTGTTGGAGGATGCGTCGGAACCGCGGCACGGGCAATACGGAGGCGCCTTTTCAGCTGAGAAGGTGCTATCGAACAGCCGTGCTCATTACTAGTAGCTCGGGGGGGAACTGCTGTTCAGGAAAAACAAAGATGGCTCTCTGATCCTGCACTCTGTATTCTCTGCAACTCCTCGAGCGCTCTCTCTAAAACAGATGAAACAACTGTCTCCTCCTCACACAATGTAACCCTTCCACTCTGTCTGTCGGGCCTGCACTCCGAGACACATAAAACTGATAAGGGAACAGGAGGTATTGGCCCAAGTGTGCGACTGGGATTGACCAGGTTTAAAATATGAAACCTGAAAGAGGAGGAAAGAGAGGCAATAACAAGAGAGTGGAAAATTTAATTTCCCCACGGCGGACTAATATAAAGGCATTCTTTCTTTCATGGCTGTAACTCCAGTACAAGCTTTTTGCATAGACGGAATTTGTGCTGAAAAGATTCACAGAATTAAAAATAATAAGACTGAATCAGAGTTATGAATGTGCCTCGCCATCCTCCTTTCACAGAGGACTACCTGCCGACCAGCTCCTGACTACAGAAGTGGTCATCTCCCTTCAGTTTCATCTATAAAGTGGAGATGGTGCAGCTCAGGCTACGCTACACATCTTTACATTTATCAGAGCAGCAATACACAGTGTCAAACAACACAACATTATTAAAGAAAAAAGGGACAATTAAACCACAATTCAAATGAATTCAAATAAGTTTTGACTTCACTTCCTCTGATAAAGAGCAAGATCTTTCCTTCAGGATGTTGATGGGGACCAAAAAGGAAGCCTATATTCGTCACATGGCCAAAGACCACTTCCTGGTTACCTTTCAAATCTCATATGCTGGGCTATGAACCAATATACAACAGGAAATGTGTTAAAGTGCGTTCACAGGTAACGCAACACAAGTGTTGCATGCAGCGACATTTCATACAAAGTCAATGCAAAGATGCGAGGAGACACAAGTCATGCTAGTGTTGCATATTCGAGTGAGTAACTTGCACAAGAAAATTGTGTGACACTGTGTCGTGGAAGTTTAGCAGCAATGACATCCAGTTGAGATTCTCATGACATTACTGAGAATCAAAAATGGAGAACAAACTTTTGTCGCCCTATGCGGGCACCTGGAGCTTTACAACTCAACGTCATTACTGTACTTTTATTTTGGAGGGTCAACAACAAAAGGACTGAAGCAGTAATGTGCTGCAGAAAACAACATAAAAAGTAATTAAGAGTGTTGCTGTCTTAGTTCATGCTAGTTCAGAGCAACAAGACTCCATGTTCTCTTCATGTTCAGCTATTGGTTATACTCTACTATGAACCAAGCTAGCTGTTAGCTACATTCCACAGTTAGTAAAACCATTAGCACAGCTCTTAAGCCCAGTTCAGACCGGTGATTTGCGACCAGACGAAACCTTTTAAGAACGTCGCAGAGAAAAGTTGCAGCAGTGTGAACTGGCCGATCTGAGCCCGATTCAAGCCAGCTGATGGTGTCACCTGCAACTCAGCTGGCGGCTGGTTTTAGAATGTGAGACTAGTCACCTGTTTCAACAGCTAATATACTTGTTTTAAAGCCCACTGGTCAAGTCAAAATGACCACAGATGGTGTGTTCACTTGCTGCAGCAGGTGCTCCTTCCCTGCCCACACAAACTTGGCGCTGGTTACTTATATTAATGTGGTGTATTTATTATGAACACAGTCCATCTGATGCTCGTTTTGTTTCTGTTTTTCACCCTTTCATCACTTCTACAAATGCAGCAGTATCCAGTATCTCACTATCACTATCCTCATTCATATTTTAAGAAGCTACAAATTATTTTCAGACACAAAATAAACCTGAAAAGCTGCAAATCAGAACAGGTGTACAGAGAGTTGTTGCATAGAGATGATACACCATCTCATCTAGTTGCATTGGTGTGAACTGGCAGGTTTTTAGAACGCTGCAGAACAGCACTTTGCAAGTAGCTGCCTGTTTCAGTTCATATCGTCATGAATCTTTGGTCTGAACTGGACTTTAAGAGCGAATATTTGCCAGCTGCAAAATACTCCAAAAAACACTCCAGCAGCAGTATTGCACAAAGCAAAAATCTGTTTGTTGTGAACACAGCATTACAATCCAAATATATCAAAATAAGTGTATAAAGGCAGCAAGTTCACTTTTGAATGTAGCTGCTCCATTTAAACACTCAAAACACATGTCAGGTAAACGGTGCTATTTACTACTGCTGCTTAATGGCAGGTTGGCACACCCCTCTCCTGATTGGACTTCTGTCTAAATGTTCATCTTAGACAACAGCACAAACTACAAACAATATTTGGACATGGCACTGAGCTCTTTAGTTCGTCAGTACTTGGAAGGACAGCAGTGAAGCTAACTCCTACACTACCTGTTATAACACACCGACAAACAGCACTTACTGGGTGTGTAAACAACCTGTCAGAAATAGCCATGGGGGTGCTTTCTGTACATCATGCATATGCACAGCGGTGCTCGTGGTTGTCCTGGTGATGTGTGGTTGCTGGGGTAACTGGGTCAAGAGCTAAACAAGATGGCCAACCAGAGGTCATGTGAAAAGACGAAGTGGCGTAGGAGGATGAGAGGATGAGAACAGATGGAGAGAGAGTAGGTTGTTTTTGTCTTTGTTTTAACATTGCTTTCTTTAATAGATTCATGTTTCAATGTTGCATCAGACAAAACTAAAACCCATCTAGCTCACACAAACTTTTAGTGACAGGTAAACAGACAGAGGGGATACATAATAGGAAACGTGTCTCCCCTTTAAGACAGGAGAACATGGTGTTGTGTTGTATCCCTGCTGTTTCTCTCAGACTTTGGGTCCAAGAGTGAGTGACGACCAAATCTCACTACAAACTTGTGGGATTAGTTCTGCCAGGAGTCTGTGTAAAACAATACAACTTAAAGAGCTCACACTAAGACCATCATTGGCAGTCTGCTGGGGAGCCAAACACAAGACAAAACCAAAGGCTTGGTTAGCCAAGCCTCTCTGATTGGGCTGAATGTCAAAATGAAACAAAACAACAAGTGAAGACAAGTTAGGAGAGAGAACAGAAAATAAAATGCGTGGGGGAATCAGAGTAGGTTGCAGCAACTACAAAGGGTTGGTGATGCCGCCCACCAAAGACAGACATGAAAGCAAGATGAGCAATCGTGTTCAACATGTGCACACACACACACACACGTGCACACATCCGCACACGCTCTCCCATTTTCAACTCTGGACTCTTGGGACAATTTCATTCCATCAGCTAAAAACATTGCCTCCCTTATCACTTTTCAGACGGCTCGCCTCATTCGCTCAGAGCTAAGTTTATGCATACAAATTCACTACTTAACTTGCTAATGAAAGACCCCGTCTTGTGCCTTAGAAACCTCAGCAGACAAATAATATAATGGCTTGGAATGAATGCAAGACGAATTCCCAGGTTAGAGAGCCGATGACAGCAGCCGCCAGTAAACAACGAGGTAACACAAACGTGGCACCTCGGCTCTCGGATATGTAATTACAGGAGCCGCGACATCTGCGCTACTGTCTCTGCAGCAATGTAATGAGAGCGAGTGAGCGACAGCAGCTTTTTGCTGTTTGGTGTTGAATGATATGAGACTCCCAAAGGTGGGCAAAGGAGCACGGTGGTGACATGACTCAGGAACAATTTTAGTGAAAGAAATGTATTCTGATTTGTTCTTTGAAGGAGAAGCTGAGGGAGCAGTCTACGGTGGAGAAAAGGTGGGACAGAATACCAATAAGGTGAAGAAACAAAAATGGTCTTTTTATTACTCTAGTTTAAACAATTAAGAGCAACACACCAAAGGTATTATGCTGAAATGTCTATTTGAAGTGAACGCTTGTCCCCATGTTTCCCCAGTAAGGCCAGAAATTAAACTTCTAGTTCCAAATATGCAAGGGATAATGCTGACAGGGATGCCCTTAATCCCTGATTATGGACACCTTGAAGGACATCATCCCGCTTATACCATGGTGACTTGTCAAAGAAAAAGAATTGAGACAACTCGTTTATGTTTTCATGCTATGGATGCCCGATAATATCAGCACGTCATCCACATCAGCTGATAGACTTTAAAATGAACTTTCAGAATCGACCAACATGCTTATGCAATATGATGTTAATTTCACTACAGAAGAGACTTGATGAGGTGGGGAAAAAAATGGAATATCAGTTATCAGTCAAATAAGTTGTTCCATATCAGCATAATGGATATCGGCAAAAAATCCAATATTGTGCATCCCTATTTCATGCATTTTGCAATCATAATATGAAGTTTCTCACAAGCCATATTGTGACTTAGCTTCCCTGTTAACACCTGAGGATTTGACTAATACCTGAAACTATCATTAGCATCCCATAAGGTTCTAATTCAATGGAAATATCATTCACACCAAAGTCCTTCTAAGGCAAGTCGTAACACTCCGACGCCATCTTTGAAACGCGCCAGGGCAGCTATTTGAAATTAACTCCCTTCGCCCATTCAAAAAGAATGGGTGAGGGTCTGTTCTCTACTTCCAGAGCTCGCTGGGACATAAAAACTATATGAATGGCATCAGCAAAAAAGACTGATCCAAATCGACGAGAAGACTTGCCAGTTATGTTCCTTAATAAAGTTTAAACCCGCTTTTTTCTTCCTCAGGTTGTTCAACTGCGCACGCGCAAAGCTTCACGACACCGTTTCAAAATACGACTCCAACAACGTAAGACGTCACCGGAGCGTGAGCTTTGTTTTGAGGGGTGGGGAACCCTGGAGCGCAGCGTATTTAATAATCATGAGGAAGCAAGCGAGCGAACACCCAGATACCTGTGGCTTCTACAGGTGGTGCAAAGGATCTTTGCAGTGGAGCGGTCGAGATGACATGTAAACAGAGGAAAACAACTTATATTTTCAACTGTGTCTGTTTGTAATTTCATCCCGACTATAACCAAGAACTTTGTTGTCTGGAAATCATTTTCACTTCTTCCATAAGCCAAAGATTGTAGACGGGCTCTGACTGAAGGCATACTGTACAGGCTTTCCCAGTGACCCTCCCTACTACTGTCAATGGTCCCTCCCTCCGGAGTCCTCTATGCAGCAACTTGACCAAACTGTTGTAAAGGTGGATAGGCAGGCTTACGTCACTACAACATGATTGACAAAAAAAAATCACCAAACAATTGGCTTTGTGAGTGGCAGAAGAGGCGGGACATGTGCGTACGACCGCCATACTGCCGTTACAAACTACCCTCATTCATTTATATGGAAGATTTTTTTAGTGATCAGTCTCCTCATATTAAAGTCTCTGTTCACACTCCCAAAAATAGCACAAACCTTCAAGCCCAGACACACCAAGCCGACGTCAAAAGAACTGGCGGTGATAAAGGCCAACTGTTGCGTTGTCTCACGTTGCCTTTGTCTTGGCCAAAAAGGTGCACTTGTACACTGCAAAGACTACAGCCAACGGCCAGCTAGCGCGTCCGTTCTGCATCTGCGTGAGAGAAAATAACGCTCCACACCAGCAGGTGCTGGTTGTCTTTATTTGTCATTCAAAACAGGAACCACAATACCGACAGAAGGGATTCAACATGCTCGTTAGCCAGTTAGAACATTAACAACACAACTCGATGTTGGAAGAACAAATGATATTGAAGCTACAAATTATATTCAGCCACAAAATAAGCCTGAAATGCTGGAAATCAAAATGCAAGTACAGAGTTGTTGCATAGAGATGATACACCATCTCATCTAGTTGCACTGCTGTGAACCGGCAAATTTTCAGAACGTTGCAAGTAGTTGCCTTTTTCAACTCATCTCATCATGAATCTCTGATCTGAATTGAGCTTTAAGAAATGCAGAATCCCTACTATATATATTTTCCAAAATTAATGCAGAAAATATGCTGTGAACGTGCCACAAATCAATAACACACACCCAACTTAACACGATATCAAGATGAATGAAGACACAGTTTTAAGTTAATTATTGGACAATAAAAGTATTTCGTCACCTAAAAAGTTGCGCCCTTGTGTGGCTGTTGAAAATAACAAAACAAAACCACGGGCTGCTGCTTTATCAGCCTCCACTCCTCTGGGACGGCTTTTTATACAAGATTTTGGAACCTGGCTGCAGGGATTTGCTCCCATTAAACCACAACACCATTAGTGAGGTTGGCCACTGACGTGTGGCGATAAGGCCTGGCTCACAGTCAGCGTATAAATTAATGCCAAATGTGTTAAGTTGGGGTCAGGGCTCTGCCAGTCAAGTTTTTCCACATCGAGCTGGAAACACCATTTCTGTCTAACAGTCACTGAGCATACGAGGGTGTTATATTAAAACAGGAGAGAGCCTTTTCCAAACTGCTGCCACACAGTTAGATTAAGAAGTTCCTTTATTGGGGCTGAGCTCAAACCACCTTCAGCCCGTGACAGGATGTCCACAGAGTTTGGTTTAATACTCACAAATCTTAGTGTTCTAACTGTATATCCAAAAAAAGTGCAGTATTAGTTTGCTTACTTGTTTCCTCCTCGGGCTGGAACTTCAGTTTTATATGAATGAAAAATGCCCACTGTATGTACAAATCATGAAAAAAGTCTCAATTCCACAAGTGGAAAATGTTTTGTTCAAATATTTTGAACACAATTAGCTGCCTTGAACTGCCTTCGTCTTTGAAATGTTCCATTTAAATAAACTTGCTTTGCTTTGCGGAAGAGCCAAAAACTGCAGTTCCTCTAATGGCCACTTGAGGCTGGCTCCAAAACTAAGAAAATCCCCACAGACCCCCACGTTAAAATGCCCAACTTTACAGCAGAAATAAACATGTTTACAACCTGGAACGAAATGTGGCCTGCAATAGACGCTAAGGCTTGCTGTGAGCCCCTACTGGCTGCTTAAGATGAGTGAAGAGTCAGTGACAGTATTAGACAGTCCCTCCAGGATCTTGCGGCAAAAAAAAAAACTTGAATTTGCAGCCAACTTTGTCAAAAATTGTGGCATTTTTATGTGATTTTTTTGCAGGACATTGTGGCAAATGACAAAAATTGCAAGTCAGGAGAAATAAAATGTGATTTTTTTAACTACTGCCTCCAAAAAATAAGTCATGTAATGACTTGCTATAATAATCATAGTGAATATTACAAAAACAGGTGCAAATGTTTCGGTTCTCTTCTTTAGTTTTATTGAATTAGTTTCAAAACATGGACTCCAATAATGTTTTAAAAAAATGAATACTGTAGCTCTCAAAGCAGACAATGTGACTGTAAAACAACACGTAAGCTACATCCTCTTTAAACACAACATTTTAATAAATTCCACACATATGCATGTAAACAGAGTGACAATTCTTAGCACAGGTTTGTAAACCTTATGACCACATACTGTCTGCAAAAAGTCAAAGTGCAAATTCTTCAAGGGCCATTTGATGACACGTCTGATGACGTTTCAAATGACGTAGCATGCTCTTCGACTTCCGGTCAGCCGGAAAAATCACGAGACTTTGGAAAAATTGTAAGACTTTGGTTGAATTTGCGCTAATCGCAAGATTGCGATCTTCTGGAGGGAATGATTAGTCAATAAAACAGGTGTTAGAGATAAAAATATTGTGTTAACTTGTACATTTTCATGGGTCTACTTTCACCTGCTTTCACCCTCCTTTACACTCAAAATGCATAAAATGCTTATATTTAAAAAATGCAGAGCTTCAAGAACAGACAGAACTTAAAGGTATAATGAATTTTAAGTTATATGAAAATGCTTAAAACATTAATACAGCACAAATGATTGTACATTTTCTTTGTGGGCAGCTGGCTCTTGAATGATAAAACTTTAATCAGGAGGGCTGAATTCAAATATTGAATACTATCTGACTTCTTAATGAAAAATGGAGGGGGGGGGGTTCTGTCAAAGCAAGACCAAGTTCTTTTGCATTATGTCCCATATCAAAGCAGCACCACAGTTAAAACCAATATGTTGATAAACTGACCGCTGAGAAGCTAATTGTGAAAATATATCCTGCAGGAGAGGGTAAGACATTCAGATTTAAATCAGCATTGCAGAGGTAATATTTCTGTCGCTTTCTGGTTTCAGGTTAAGACTCCTCATTAACCCCTGATTCAGTGTTTTGCTGCGTATGCGCTGAGTTAGTGAACGCCGCGCTGTTAAAAGCCTCTTGTTTTTCTCCACTGAGACGACGGTGTTTTCAAGGAGGCTGTGAAACTGCCCTTCACAGACTCTCTGAGGCTCTGACTTCCAGGAGGAGGAGGAGGATGTGTGGAAAACAATCCTGTGCCAGCACTGCATTTGGCAAAGGCCAGGAGGGGATTGTCAATTCTACAATTTATTTGACAAGATGGGTGGTTTGAGGAGGTCCGGTTCACTTTTTTATGGTAATTCAATTCAGCGTACAGAGGCGTGCTGTCAGTCAGAGAGAGTCGGAGAAAAACAAAGACAAACAGAGAGAGACACCTAAAACACTACTGTAAGTCCGTCCGCCACCACTCACTGGTGAGGCAGCCGAACCCTGCCAACTGGAAACACACATTTGTTGCCAGGCAACACCAGTGACATCAGCAACCTTCATCATCACCCCCCCCCCTCCACCCCCTGCCAATGGCACTTGGCTCTTAAAATAGCGCACAGATTATTATCAGGCTTCAAAATGGCAGACATTTTCTCATATGCACATAAGGAGATGAGAGCTGGACTGGCTTCAGGTGGCTCAGAGGTGACAGACTGTGCATGCATGTCGGTTCTGGGTGGGAGGAGGTGAGCAGATGTTGTTAATTTGTGTGTGCATGTCTGTGTGCATGTGAGAGAAGCACATAAACACCGACAATATGATGGTAATGAAGGTAAAGGGGGAAAGACGGTGCAGGTGAAAAGCAGCGCGGTGTCATGTCTGGGCTGATGAGACAGGATGAATCAGCATATCAGATGACAGCAGGAGGCTGAGAAATGATTGAGTCCGCTGCACATGGGAATAACGAGCACACCAATCATTTCCAGTCTGTATCAAGAGAACGAATCTCTCCTGCGCCAGCCGAGCGTTCCACAGTGAAAACTAATCAACGAGCTAAATTGGTCGAATTAGTCAAATTCTCAGCCGTGTTAGAACTATTAAATATTCCCAGCAAAGAATGTGTAAATTTGGCGTTGCGTGCAATCGCTGACAAAACATGCACCAGTTGACGTGAAGCAAAACAATTTGTCTATCGTTATGTATTCCCCAGAAAGTCCTCTAATATCCAAACCTGCTGGCGATATTGTTTACAATCTAAGGATGTGTGACACATGTCACCCCGTGACCTCTCTGCTGCACGTCATGCTGCCTCTCTCAGCGGCGCCATCACTGCAAACTGTCTCGAGTCAGCCGACTTTCTTTCATTCCTCCGACCGGGGCCTTGTGCAGATCTAAGGAGAGCTCTGTTAGGAGCGAGCGAGCGCCGCTGGCTCTTTGTGTGATGCGACTGTTTACCAATCAGCAGTGATACACCAGTTGGCTGCAAGGTAAGGAAAGTCCCACAGGGGATGGATGGGAAAATGATGCGAAACCACAAACCCTTATTTTTAATCTTTTCAGCGGTATGCGCCTGGCACAGCTGATGAACTGCTCCCAGTGTAGGGAGATGACGTTAAAGATAATGAATTAGATGATGTATCTTTTAACAGGGGCTGGAAAACACACAGACTGTTTGATAAATAAATTATTCTACAATGATGACACAGCAGCTTTTACACTGAGGAGCTGGAGAATACACTTCAAAGGTCTGACAGAGACAGGCGTCTAGGGCGGGAGTTCAAAGGCATTTTGATCGAAAAATCAAATATGGTGACAAATATTTTATTTCATTTATTCTTAATCTAGTCGGGAACCTTCCATTTTTAAGTGAATTTAAATTAAACTGGATGTTTTTCAGCTGCCAGTGACACATATATCAGCATGCTCACTAAAGGAGCAACCCTCATGTACAGTACTACATCTCCAAGGACCTTTTTTTTCCTCCATTCCTTCCAACGATTAAGTTCCAGTTGGACTTGTCCACTTCCTCCAACTGTTCACCATAAAGGCTCATTTCATTTAGGAGCACTTTAGTCAAAGAAAACTTTATTTCCATTGCTGTATTATATTTGGCCGTACGGCTCTGTTCTGGGGCCTCTCTGCCCTTCTTCGGGCCTACACAGAGAGTCTCCTCCACGCCACTACATGGAAAGCCCAAGGCGGAGAGAGCACACCTCTCTGCCCTTCCATGTGCAAACGAGAAAAAGTCTGAGACAGAGACAGCACACCTCTCTGCCCTTCCATGCGCCTACATGCAAAGTCTAAGCCAAGGAGAGCAGCAGCAAAGACCCCCAGGGTCTGGTGTAGCATAGTTCAAGTGAGACAAAACCAAGACAATTAAAAACTGTCAGAACAGAACAAATCAGTGATATGGTGAAAAGAATTCTCCGTCCACATCATGATACACTTCATGGCCTCACACACCACTGTCGTCTACAATGCTGCCTTTGTTTAAAGGTACATTATTATGACCCCTCCACCCTCACCATGTTTGTCGTTGTCACAAATTTTTAAATCTCTAGTGCCATCTAGTGGATGTATCTAGGCCAACAAGAAAGGATGAGTGGAAGCATGTGGACGGTGATAGTTACATTTGAAATAAACTGATCTATTTCCATACCTGAGGAGAGTATAATGAGCCTTAACACAGAATAAAAACTTCAATAACATTAAGAATAGGGCCGTACCAAATAGCTGAAAGCTTCATATATATTGCTAGCATTCGATTTTTAAATTAGCATTTGTATGTTGCGTAGCATTTTCGTTTAAACCCAATGTAACAAAACAAAAATACACGACAAAAAAAAAAAAAAAATACGCGACACTAATATCATTAGTAATGCACTACTTGTGGAATTAGATTCCAGCGGTGGCTGCGTAGGGTTGTTTGCAGCCAAGCGGCAACCTTCGAGGCTGAAGAACGAAGCCAATGTGGAAGGGCCAAAAACTGCAGTTCCTTGAATGGCCACTTGAGGCTGACTCCAAAAGTGAGTCAATCCTCATAGACACCCATTCTGAAATGCTTTACAGCAGAAATAAATTAGTTTACAACCTGGAACAAAAAACGGTTTCAGTCTCTATCGCTAATTTCAACATTATGACAACTGTACAAGGGGGATTTACCCCGCTTACATTTTATTCAGGCCCAAAGTTACGCATATTTAAGGGCAGGGCTGCTCAACTGACAGGCTCTCTGTGAGTCAGATCCACCCTTGCTCGTCCAAATACGCTCAATTCTGGCTCTAAAAACCAACATGGCGACAGCCGAAAAGCCTCACTCAAGGCTTCAAAGCAGCAGTCCACAAACTAATGGGTGACGTCATGGCAGCTACGTTCATTATTTATACAGTCTATGTTTTCAGCTCATGTGATCCAAGCCTCTGTTTTAAAGTCCAAGCTTCATTTGAAACCTCATTAAAGCTTTAAATGTAATGTCATGGTACAGCCATGATAAAAGATCTATGCTCAGCATACAGCTGTATGATGTCAGACGTTTATTATTAGATCAACAAGTTTACGTTGCAAGCCTGGCACCTGAGCCCTCGAGGAACTCATAATTTTCCACTTCAGAACTGTTGTGTGCCACTCTGCTCACCTACTCTTCCCACCATCGCTCATGGTGCCTGATCTCTCGCCATCGATTACGGCTTTCGGCTGCTGAATATTACATTCCAGGGCTACAAGCATGAAGCTGGGAAGATTTATGAGCAACTGCACCAGTGATCGATTTTGTTCAATTTCTATCTATTTTGCAGGTAAGGAACAAGTAGAAGGACAGATCTATCAATATGTGTAGATGAAAACCAAATGTGTGAGAGAAGAGGGGCTTTAAAAAAAAAAACTGTCAAAAGTTTGAGAAATTTGTTGATTCTGAGTCGGACGCCAGGAGATGCAAACAAACTTTGCTTTTCAGGTGTGTTGACGATAATGAGTTTCTCAAGGAGGACTCTGTCTCTCCTTTCTGTGATGCCCATTTTGGAGTAAACGAGCCTTGAATGTTAAACTGCTTTCCATTGACAAAGTTGCTTCTTCTTCTGTTGGAGGGGAAGATGAAGGAGGGTTGTCAAGGGACCGACATTGCTAAAAGTTGCTTGATTGATGTCCTGTCTCCAGAGAGACGGTCGAACAGTGCGTCGTGACACTCCCAGCTGGGTGACTCATGAACTCGGTACAGGCAGAAGGAAACTGTGTACACAGCGCTTTTTATCTTTTACTGACACTTGATACCTGCCTGTCACTATAAAAACACTGATAAATTTTAACTGTTTATATATGCAGCATTATAGAAGGCCATTGCATTAAGTTTTTGGAAGACTATGTAGCATTATGACTGCAAAGTAATCAAGACGCCCTTGAAAATGACACTTAAAGGGACAGATCCCCCGTAAATAAAAAATACATAGTTCCCTCTTATCTGTCGTAAGCCTACTACTTGTCAGTCTAGATTGTTTTAGGTTGAGTTAGGGATGTTAGAGTCAGTTTTGCTGTCAATAGCCCAACACCTGTCAACCTGTGATAAACTTGCTCAATATAATTTTTTTAGATTGTTATTTTGGCGAGTGTTGCCATTTTTATTTATAGGACAGCTCAGACAGATGGAAATGTGGGAGAGAAAGGTGGGATGATAAGCTGTAAAGGGTCGCAAGGTGGAATCGAACCCAGGCCACTGCAGAGGCGCACACTATACCAGATGCTTTTTTTTCAGTCCAGCCCTCCATTGACTCAGTGATCCTTAGCGCCACATTTCCAAGCGCTATCCATTTAGAGGTGGTGAAATTTTAATGTTTTATGATCTAAATGTCTTGACTTTTATTTTACTGTGTATTGGCTTTGCTGACTCCGGTAGCCCCGGTGATTGAAGGTGCTTTCACACCTGCCCTGTTTGGTTTGGTTCAATCAAACTCAAGTTCGTTTGCCCCCTCAGTGCGGTTCGTTTGGGCAGGTGTGAACACAGCAATCACACTCAGGTGTGCACCAAAACAACCAGACTGAGACCTTCTTGAAGAGGTGGTCTCAGTCTGGTTACAAATGAACTCTGGTGCGGTTCGTTTGTGGTGAGAACGTGTTCCGACCTGGATCTGAACCAACTGCAGTCACATGACACATTGTTTGGGTTAAACATGAGCATGTTACAGTCCTGGAGGATTATTAATGTGCGCCTCCTCCTGTACTGCCTTAATATGCACATTCAGCACATCCAATGCATCAAAACATTGTTTTCTAGTTGGAGCCGCGCCTCGTTTTCAAACTGTATGCTTTGACTCAAATGAACAATGACAGCAATATAGTCCACGATGAGCAGCGCTAAAATCAACCTGCGTAGTTGTCCCTCCATTGTGACATTAGAAAGTGTCACATTTATCTTGCAAGTGTACTCTTCTTCAATGTTTTGTTTACTTCCTGGATTTTTCCCACATGGAAATTCTGACCAATCAAGAGCAGCTTTCTCACACAAGGCATTTGATCTGGTCCGCTTGTAAATGCTGCCGTGAGAACACGAACCAACTCTAGGCAATTATACAACAAGATTAGCCCCTGATTCAGACCAAAGCAAGACAACTCTAGGTCTGAAAGCACCCTATGGAACCCGTTTATAAGCTAACTACCACCAGGCTCAGAGGGTGCACAGTGCAAACTAATGGGTAGCAAAATTAACCTATACACTGGCATACATTGGTTAACCATTGACATCCCTGGTTTGAGTTGTCAAGTGTAGTTCAGTAGAAAAAAAATAGTTCCTTCTTGAAACTGCTCACAACAAGATCTGTGGATTATCTTGAGTAACCAGGTCATGATTTCTGGAAAGAGACATTGCTGTTGAGCTTTCCAAATGAGCTTTGAGCACCACAAGCTGAGTGCCATCTAGTTCCATTATACTGTAGAGAAGGCAGACATCTCTATAGCCAATATCTCCAACACTCTGCAGCTCACACCAAAACAATCTAGACTGACAAACAGCACTACAGGTAAGAGGAGAAATATGTATTTTTGATTCTGGGGTGAACTGTCCCTTAAATCATGTGGCTGGCACTAAGTTATGTTTTTCATATAAACAATTCACATGAAGACAAATGAATTTATTGCAGTAAAAAGCGAGCTGCATTCACTGTGCTGTAAGAATGAATCAATATATGTCACTGTTTCTGTACTACAAGTTTGGGTAAAGCGTGCATTGTCTATTCCAGGCTGGGGCAAAACTTGTTTTTACTATGATGAATTAATTGTTGGTTTCTGGAAAACTGATGTTAAAAGACGAAATAATGCATAAGCTCTGAAAAGTTGTTCTGTTCCTTCTGTAACTTCAGAAAGAAATGACAAACTAATGATGATTTAATGAATATGTATAACATGGCAAAGTCTGTTCCACCCACGCATCTGAAGTCAAACTGCCTCAGACACACAAAGAGAAAAGCGAGCGAGACGAGGAGTGACCCAGTCTACCGTGAAAAAGTGGAGAACACATTTGGATTGCAGCGCTGGCCGCCAGCTGCCAGTTATTGAGTTTAGCAGGGGGTGAAGAATCCAATGGGATTTACACATCTAGACAGAAATCAAGAGGGCGCCAGAGGTTTTTCTCCAAACTCAATAAATCACCTGGCGAGGATAGCCAGAAAGTGTGACAGGATTTTGTTTGGGTGCTTGTGCGTGTGTGTGTGTGTGTGTGTGTGTGTGTGTGTGTGTGTGTGAGGGGGAGAAAAGAAGTGAGATTCAAACTTGCCTGTGAAACAAACATCCCTTTTCTTCAAGTAGAATGAAATGTTATTTCTCAAATACTGAAGCTACAGAGAGAAAGATGGGAATCAGCGGCTCTGTTCGGCACATCCAGGCTGGTGAAAGTTGAGTTCATCCATCTGCACTGTCAGTCATACACAACCTAAGATGGAGGTACAGGTGGAGAGCAATGCAATGTATTCTACGAAACAGAGTAAACAACTAAATCACTGTGCCGACAGGCTTACATATGTCATGATCTTGTGTCTGCCTGTTGGTGCCTGTTCTAAACCTGTCAGCTTCAACACTGATAATGCAACAATAAATGCTCATGTAAGAAAACATCAGTGTCTGGATGTTTAAACTAGCAACGAAAATACCACAGATAGGAATTCACTGCCATTATTGCACTTCAGCAAATACATTTTTACTTTCTAGGAATCCAAAGCTGACACAGTTTACAAAGCTGTGTCCCAGTTCATGGACTGGAAGGTCACCACTCAGGAGGGTTCATCCATCAGTACATCAACACACCAGACTGAACCTGCACATCTTCCCCAGATACAACAGTCTGACCTCACGGAGACAGAAACTATTGCTGCATTTGGCCGATCCTCTGTCTCATAACAGCAAGTTTACCACCAGGAAGTTGCTTTTAAATTGCAGGCAAAGTAAAGAGTCTGATGATCTCCGAAGGTGTGACTAGAGGTCAAAAGATTTATCAGTTTGGCACATTAATGGCATTTTTTAAACTCAGTGGTATTTAGCTCCAATGGTGCTCGATGGCTGCGCAGCATCCACAAGTCACGCAGGGAAGTAGATCGACGAGCGGAGCTGAGAGGAGAGGGCTGCTTTAAATCAAGCAAACAGGATCTGATCAGCGGGTACAGCTCCAGAGAAGACAGGTCCCCTCTGCTGAGAGCGCTCTGTCATCCAATTCACCCTGACTCCGTCTTCCGTAAACGCCGTCTGTCAGCAGCAGCTCCTGGAGAGCTGAGTGGACAGTGGCGGGCTCACCTGCCCTCACCAGGTTGACTGACAGCACATATTAACTGAACCAAAATAGTTTTCACGTCTGCTCCATGGGACAAAAGTGTTTTAATGTATTTATTCATTGATTTTATTTCAGCGTCTACCGTAGGGAGCAAGGGGAATCTGCCTGTAGTGAAGCAGGCAAGCTCACAGACAGACTGGGAGCTCTGGTCAATCAATGTAAATAAAGTAAAAAGTTCAAAATGCATAAACAGGGGGGGTCTTTGTGTGATTTAAAAAGCTGTCTGAGCAGATAACACATCACTGAAGGCGACAAAAACAGACCTGAAGCACAAAGTGAGGGGCATGGCCATAAGTGTATCGTCTTTATTTTAAAGGTCTAGTGTGTAGGATATTGTTGCATCAAGCAGTGAGGATGGAGAACTCTGGGCTACTGTAGAACAACATGGCAGCCTCTGTGAAAGAGGACCCCCTCCATATGTGAATATAAACAGCTCATTCTGAGGTAACAAAAACACAGTGATTCTTATTTTCAGGTGATTATAACACACTGAACCTTTACGATGTTTTCACATAAGGTTTCTGGCTGGACTGTAACAGCGCGGCTAGCCCTACAAACACTAAAGTCTGCGACTGAGTGGATGCTGCAACTTCCTGTTTCAAATAAAAGCCCTCCCACATTTCAGATAGACAGATAGATAGATACTAGTCTTATTTCTTGTATGTTTCATGAATCATTAAGAAAGTATTTTGAGTATTTTGAAAGCATAAATTTACTTCCCTCTTAAGTATCTTGTTACAAATTACAATTGGTGGGGGTGGGGCTTTTATATCACGATGGTGGGCTCAGTGGTCGATGACTAACTGCAACTGCCATCAGTCCAACCACAGCTGTCAATCAATCGCATGTCATGAACTGCAGTCAATAAAATATAAATCAAGATTCTGTTATTGCATTGCCGATCTCTTACCTCAAATGTTCAACATATTTTAGTGTACTGTTTAGCTGTAAAATGAGTCATGTCAGGATGTCAGCTTAGTGACTTCAAGAGAAAGGTATTTACCAAAGTATTATTTAAACTGTCCATCTATGATTAAAATAGTTTTGGTATTATAATCAGATGAGCCAAAAGTTTGTAAACTGGGTGCCTTTTTGAAGAAAGTCCTTCCTTTGTTTAGGTAACATCTGTTGTACTTTAGGCACGATGTCTGCCATAGTTCTGTTATTGTATTTACTTTTTGTACTTCATACCATATGATGTGGTCTTGAGTCAAATAAATGAAATGCAATGAGAAAATTTACTCAGACAGGTGGGAGGTGCTTTGTTTTGGCTCAGCTGTTTTTAATATGGCAGGCAGGGTCACAAACTGTTCTCATTTTACAGCTAAACAGTACACTTCACGATGTTTCCAAAAATATTTAAGGGGAGAAATCGGCAATGCAGTAACAGAATCTTAATTGACATTTGATGAGCACTGACTAGTTTGACCGCAGTTCATTTGCTGTGATTGACATGATTGACAGCTGCATTAGGGTTAGGGTTATGGGGTTAGGGGTTAGGGGGAAGCACAGCTCTGATTGGTTGTTTTCCATGAGCAGTGCATTCTAGCTAATGCTGTTAGAAGCAGTGGGAAGAGGCGAAACATAATCTTATTCACAGACTATCTGTCTCGCATACTTCTTTTGTAAAAGTTAGCAACTGTAGCTACAATTACGTTCAGTTCAACAGGTATACAGTTTCTGATACAGTCAAAGATTCTTAATTTCTGACAGTGTCAAACACAAAATTATGAGGTGTTGGATATCAGTTGATCAACCAGCTATTTGCTTTGTCCTGCTTCAAACTATTGTTAGTCGGGGGCAGCCCGTGGCTCAGAGGCTAGAGCGGGTCGTCTGCTAATCGGAAGATCAGCAGTTCGATCCTCAGCTCCTCCAGTGTCCTTGAGCAAGATACTAAACCCCAAATTGCTAGTAATAGTGTAAAAAGCGCTTTAAGTGGTCAGATGATTAGGGAGGTGCTTTACAAGTGCAGGTCCATTATATCGTCCTTTAAACATCCCATATCAGATTTCTAGCTGCGATGTTAAACTTCAACAGATGATAGAGATTATTATAAAGCCCTGTGGTTCACAACATGTCCAGACTACTGAAAAGAACAAACACAGGAGTCCATTATATACATCTGGAAGTGTTCTCCCTTGTACCTGATCATATAGAGTGGATTTATCAGTTAATAGTGGCTATTTGAGAGGAAATACTTTGCAGCTATGTGGTGTGTATATGTATGTAAGGGCTGAAACTCTAAAGGCACTGGTACTTTTTTAGGGAGAAATTGGACAGACTTAGCTGAAATGGGACAGCCTTATCTGCCTGTTGGTATTCAGCCTGGAAATGCAGACTCCAGAGGATGCAGCTTTGAACTGGAATGCAGCACATATGTGATAAGCCTACAGTAGGGTCAGCAATTTAAACTCAAGAGCCTGCATTGATAACCAACATTCCTGCAATATTACAATATCGAGCTCTTCACACTCCCGTAGAGCCTGGACACACCAATCAGCCGAGTGGACTAATCTGCGCTCAGATCAGAGTGTGTACAAACTCAAGGTCGATGTCGTTCCAACGATCCAACAACAGTATTGATCCCATATTTAACACAGAGATGTCGTCTTGTCCAGCCATCGATCCTCCGCTCTCACAGGCAGGATATTACAAAACAAAGAGACAACCAATTGTGCTCTTTTGCTGTCGCCGGCACATTTATCATAGTTCAGTAGTACTTGAGGAGGACAGCAATCAAACAAAGGAGGGGGATGGGGGGGTAGAACATTAGCATGATGGCACATTGCCTGGATTCAAGCCTCCCATCCAAGAGGCTAACAGCGTCTTAACCATTCAAGAATCATTACAAACTGAGGCCCAGGAACAATGCAGGGGAAGCTGGGAACCCAAGATTTCAATTACACATCTTATCATCCAGACCCACAGCAGCCATTTGTGTAAAAGGTCGGTGACGAAAAGGAAAATTACAAAGTTTTTAAGAAACTGCAAGCTCGCCCTTCCTTGTCGAATGTACGACCACCGGACTGTGAATTAAGGGGCATGACCCAGCCTTTTAAATGATGATTGTGACTCAGCCTCTGTGAGCCCGACATTAATCTAAAGTGCATTGCTGCAATGTGGCACTGAAGTATTGACTATGTTAATGGAATTTTTAAAGAGCAGACAGATCTAAATGAAAGCCCTTCTGCACCAAGGCTGATTAAACACAAATTATTGTAATCTTGTTTAAGTGAAAATCGACAGAGTCCCCGTACCGTTGGTTGAGTCCGGTTTTGTGTATTTTGGGCTCCAAGTTAGGAGGAAGACAGTGAAGACTTATTATCAAGTAGCCTGGCTCGAAGCATGCTTCAGTGGAGAAGCTATTTCAATTTCCGCTCCTGCACTGATGGACAAGGTGCCCGTGATTGTTTTCTTTCCTTTATCTCTTCGCTAAGCACACAACTTAGTCCTCACATCTCAGCCAGTCACTCAGTGTCCCATATGGGTGCAAAGTCAATTAAACATTAGTGAACTCAATGAAAGGCAATGCCAATCAAAGCCGTTGTTTAATTGCCGCCCTGGAATGTGACCGGTTGAAGTAATGCGCTCTGGGAGTTTTGCCACCTCGCTGTGGCTGTCACTTTGAGGTGAGATCTCTAGTGTCTTGGTCTACTGGGTGTTGATCAATAATATATGGACAAAAGGTTGCAGAAGAGAAAAATCAGCTTTACTGCACATATATACTTGAAAAGTCAGATTGTTGTCCAGTAGCAATGGAGATGCTCCACTGTATTTTTTGCACTTTGCAGTCATAACTCCCATTCTGACTAATTTAAAAGGGTAAGTTCAGTATTTTTTTGGATCCTATTGTCCCATGTTATGTGCCTAAAGCCCTGTTTCCAGCAAATGCTTTTGGTATGGTACATGTGGAGCCAACAGTAACCCTGCAGTTATGGTACTTAGACCCTAGAGTTTCCACTGAAAACAGAACCCTGAAATGTGGGCGGGGTTGTTGTCACTCACTGCTCAATCCAGCATTCACTGTGTTTCGTCATTTTCGGAGACACAGAGGAAAGTCTGCATTTACAGAACAACACAAAACAGGCTGCAGTAAAAGTTCAGTAAGAATTTGTGCATTTAGTCATTGTCAGGCAAGCGCAGGGGTTTAGTGTTGCCAGAGCCCACAGGAACTAAACTCCACGACGCTTTTTTTTTTTTTTAATCTGCGAATGAAAATTAGAATATATGCAGTTCACATAACCTGGTCAAAATTAATAAACATAAACGCTTGAAGATCCACTAATCACTCAATGTATATGTCATCCAAGGGAGACAATAAAAACTAAATAGTCAAAGTTGTCATATTGAAATTTAAGGTGTATTGATGGATTCACGTCATCATGCATTGAGTAACATGACAAGTAAACGTTACACCCTAAAAGTTGCCTGCTTGGTGGAAACGGGGCTTAAGTTAATGGGAACAACTATTTTTGAAGTTGGTCCAGTATCGTCAGTTTACATCCACTCTAAGTGCTTGTTTTTGCCACTGACAGGCTCAGGTTGTTATTATAAGTGTCTGATGACATCATGAAAAGGCTCCTGACAGAAACAGACCTTTTCATATAATAGTAAGATTCTTTATGTTTAACCAGAAACAGCCCAGAAACCGCCAAACACACTAGTCTTCATTCAAATAAACAGTAATTTTAGCGTGTACTGGGCTTGCATATTTCACCTGGTCTTGGCATATAAATGACATACTGGAGGAGTAGTGTCTGTCATCAGGAGGTGTGCGGATTTCCTGTCTGATCACTCAGAAATGTTTTACGATCACTGGTTTTGTCTCTTCTTGACTGCTGCTATGTAGTTTGGTCAAGCTGCACAGCTAGCTCTTCACTGCTCATCCTCGGGAGGTGTAAAGGACATGCATTATGCTCTCTCCTGGCTAAAAGTGGAGGACAGATTTTTGAGCAATCTCTTGGTCTTTCCTGACATTTATACTTTGGCCAGGCCTAAAAGCTTACACTCAAGATTTCAATGACAGACATGGTCATACTACCAGATAGGTACCACAGGGTCATGTGGTAGTTCTTGCTCCTGAGCTACCACTCGATGGAATATGCTACCAAGCTCCCAAAAAATCTACTAGTAAAGCTCATTTTAAAAAACAACTGAACAAGTTGATTCTTTTAGATAGTCAAAGAAGTTAATGACCTGTCAGCTGTGATCTGGTGTGCATCTGTATGTCTCACAGTCCTGATGTTGTCTTTCATCGAAGCTTTCTAGAAATCTTGGGATTTGTCTTCTTTTTTGTTTGTTTAGTCTTTTCTGCTCTATTTTGCACCACTGATTGCCTTCCTATCTTCCTTCCCTCCTTTCTTCCTTGCTTCTGTTTTTTCGATTTCCCCTCTCTTTATTTGTTGTTGTTGTTGGTTTCTCTGTTTATAGTGTGAGTTATTATTACTGATGTTGGTGTGATTATTTCTTTAAAGTTGAGGGGGTTCAATTAAGGAACAAGGTTTATTTCAACCAAACTAGAGCTGGTGATTGTTGGAACAGTAAAAAAAAACGAACCAAAAACAGCTTTTATGAATTCGATTTTGTTTCTTTGACTTTTTGGCTTTGTGTTTTACGATGATTAAATTTACTGTTTATCTAATTGGAGTCTGGTGTGCTTGGTGATAGCGATTTCAGGACTGTTTCTGGTTAAACAAAAAAGATTTTACTCTTCAACAAAAAGGTCGACCACTGTAGGAGGAGACACTTGAAACAACAATCTGACCCTGCCAGTGGGCAAAAACAAGCACTTTTAGAGAGTGAAAACTGCTCTTGCTCAATACTCGACCAATTTCAAAAATTAATTGTTGTTCCTATTATTCACCTAAGCCCTATTCGCATGGGACCAGTATTACCTGGGGACCGCTGTTAACTTGTAATAGTTGCAAAGGTCATCTGTGATCTTAATCCAGTGCAATGTCTGTCATGTCAGTGATCTGTCCAAAGAGAATTGGATTCTCTATGATTTAGGGTTGTGTTTAGTGCCTTGTTTCTGCTTCTTTACTGGTCGAGAATTATGGAGGCTGTATTTGCAATCTGGCATATTCAGTCTGATTTAATAGACACAGACATATGGTGACCTGCACAGATGATGACTTTCATTGTACATTACAGAACGGTTTGACTTTATGATCTATGGATACATTGCTGCTTGTTTTTTTGAACTGTGTCTTGTGATGTGTGTGAGATCTTTAAAAGGCAGCAATAATTAAAAAGCATAATTATTATTATCATTATTATTATAATAAATTAAAGATTTGACTGCATTTTGGGTGCAGGAGGCTCATCTCACAGCTCAAATCAACCAGAGGAGCGAAATCTTGAAAGATGTAAGGGTAGGGGTAGTGCAGGGTAATGTCCAAATCAAATGAGGTCCCCTGGTACTACGAGTCCTGTGTGCATAGGGCTACAGACACACAACCATAGAAGATGGGGCCCAAGTTAAATTGGCTTAGGTGGTCGAAGTTGATGGAATGATGTCTTCTTTCCAAAATGATCTCCAGTTTTCACAGCTATTTTTCCATCTGCCCTGTCTGCACACCCCTATCTAGTTTTGACTGCAATTATTATACCCGGTGCAATTGCTGTCACTTTGTGTGATGATCAGTTCTCACGGAAGCTTAGAAAATCAAACATTGGGGTCTTAAGCGTCATAATGACTCCGGTAGAAGGGATCCAATCCCCTGGTCTACCATAGAAAACATAAAAGGGATTAATCAAAGAGGGGAGGTTGATAAAATGTGCTTCATAATGATGGCAGGCTTTCGAGGGAATAGTGATTTCCTGGAGTTATGCCTCTTCTCAAGGCCAATTTAATGTCAATGGACTAATAAAATACAGCAAAGACCACATTTATAGTCTTCTCACACTGATAAGCTTAAGATGAGACCGAGACTTAAAGATCAAGCTAAATTAAAACGTTATATACAGTTCATGCTAATAAAGTACTTGAGGTCCTTGAAATGCTTTCTCAGTGTGTATATCATATCATAAGAGCTTAATCCCTAAAGTTTGAGAGTAAAGTGCTTCTCAACTTACTAGACTGACATAATTAATTGCACAAGGCTGCTTCACACATAGCATATGGTACGGGATAAATGTTTGAGCGATTTTAACTTCAGCTAGCAGAAATCCTGTAACACTAAGTCCATGAACTGCACACTCTGTATGCTGGGCCTGCTGTTATGTGATGCTTTGTACCCACGAGATAAAAGAGACAGAACAGAACATAATGTTAGTGAGTCCATCATTCACTGCACAGCCCAGTCACTGATATCTAAGAGTCACTTTGCATTTCGTTTTCAAGTTGCAATTTGCTGCTTCCTGTCCAACATGCAACTTTAGGCTAAAAGGGAAAATGTATGCAATCAGATAAGACAGGTGCACTCTATATTTATAGCAAAATCTTCCCCAGTCTGGCTTCAAATAGAGTGCATCAACAAGGTAAAAGTCACGGTTGTCAGATTCAGATCTCTCTCTCTCTCTCTCTCTCTCTCTCTCTCTGATTTCTGTCTTTAGAAAGTACAAAGCTTCCTACCAGTCTGCCACCAGTGATCCAGGACGGGAACCCCAAAGCTCCTCTTTGCCCATTCCAGCGTCTCCACATCACAGCGCTCTCCTGCCAGAAATAACGACCGCATCCTGCAAGGACAAACAGTCCATCTGTCACTCACCTTGAAGAAACGTGACATATCTACTCTGTCACAGGAATGGTCAACATAACAACATTTGAAAGGACAAAATACACGTTTTATGTTTTTTACAGGCCTCAATGTTAAAATGTATGACAGAAAAAAATGGGATGCATGGCTTTGTTTTTTTCTTTTTTAGCAAATGAACAGTAAAGCACTACTGACAACAAATTCTGTGTGTGTGTATGCATCATATGGCCATCTCCGTTAAGGACACTAATTATATATGATATACTTCACTTCTGTGGATGTTAATGTTTAACTGTTAATTGTTTAACTGCCAAGAATATTTTTGACCAGTTACGCATGTCAGTCTGTACACTAATTTTGCTACTCCTCAGTTTACTGCACTGCACACAAGCTGGGTCTGGTGGGAGCTAGCTAGCGGCAACACTCATTTGGCACTGTTCGGACCCAACAGCATTGCTGTGGTAACATCGTGCCCACAATCTGGTCTCCTCCCAGGTTACTCCACTGAGTAAACCCACTTTGGCACTGTTAACTACGTTAGCATCACTAGCACTGTTAGCTGTGACAGCATGGCTAGTGGTGCTAGCGTTTTGTGGCTCAAAATGAAGGCCCTGACACACCAAGCCGTTGGTCAGCCATAAGCCAAAGTTGGGCCATTGGTGAGTGTCCATCACCCTAGTCGGTGCAATGTGTCTCGCACCATTGGCCTTTGTTGATGCTAATTGGCTTTATTTCCACCAGTTCATCATGTTAAATTAGCGACGGCCAAAGCAGAGTCCTTTGGTGAATGAAATCAATCTGATTTGCAATTCAGTCCAGCACACAAGATGAGAAACAGAAGTGAGGAAAGTAAACAAAGAGCTAAAGTCAAGAGGTAGTGAGATCAAAACAAACTTGTACATAAGATAAGGTTATATTTCTTGGCCATTGATCTCTTAAGCACAAAGCATATTCTGGGCACAGACGCAGCAGCAGACCGCCAGGCACAGTGAAAATAAAACTTAACCTTTCATTGCACTGGATCCAAAAGTTTGCTTTCATTCACAAACAGCTGCTCCTCTCATCCATTGATTTGATCTGACTGATTGATTTGATTCTCCTTAAATTTAACTGGTTAGTTAGAGGCTTATGGGCGTTAAGCTATCGAAAGCAATATTAACCGAAACGGACATCCCCATTTACTTCCTATTTATGAAAAGTGAGAGATCTTTAAAGCTGTGCAGCTTGTGAGCTTGATTTTATTCGGTTCAGTGGGCAAAGAGACTTTCATACAGCTGCTAGTGAATGGAACACACCTTCAGTATCTCTGAAACCGACTGAGGCAGAGAAAAAAATTTAGGCGGGCCTTGATGAAATGGCTCGGAAATAGTCTCTCAGAATAGAGACCTTTTATAAGGTCAGCCTTAAATGTTATTTCTTTCATTCATTCTATGTAATTAGATTGATAGTGTAGTTGCACCTCCACCTTGCCCCCGTCTCCCACAGGATCACAATGGAAACAGGTTTGTGGCTTTATTGTGTAATTCAGTCCTTAACAGTAGTAGGTGTGTGTGATAGCTGTTTTCAGGTGAAGCACTTTTATGTGTATTTTATGATCGTCATATAAATCTCTCTATCTAGCTTCTGATTTGCGTTTTTGTTTTAAGTGTTTTGCAAAGTGAAAGCTGTGTTGTGAAAACTGGGTTATATCGATTGTGAAAACTGTGAGATGTGCTATAAACTATGGCTGACAAGTCCTCTTGAATGTGACTTGGAGCTCATGCAAAATCTCTTCAAGGAAAATGTTTTTGGACCACAACCAGTTTGCCTTCGAGGCAGCACCCTCCACTTCACTTTCCCTGTGATCCTCTGCTGTGACTGAGGCATCCTTTCCACTGCCTCCGACAATGTCAAGCAGATAGTTCCTGTCACGTTTGCTGACTAAAGGATCTTTTCTTCCTGCCTATGATGGTTTGGCTCCTTACAGTCACACTTGTCAGGACAGTAGAGGTGAAACCCTGTTTGTGTTGAGCATCGTCTCCACCTGAGTCTCCCAGAGCTCATCCTTAGCCTTTTGCTTTGGATGTCAAGACAGAGAACACTGAATCCCACTTTTTCCTTCCCTCTGAAACTTGAATAAATTTTGATTGATCTCAAAGGCGTTTCAAGTCGGATGTTTGTCTGCCAGGAAACTCAGTCTTAGTGGGACTTTCCACTGCACGGTGCTGCTCCACTTGACTTGCTTGGAAGCATTCTTTTTTGGGTTTCCATTAGCAAAAGTTGTGGATAGTACCTGGAACTTTTTTTGGTACCACGTTAGTCGAGGTTTTAAGTAAGATGAGTCAAGGCTACAATTAATTTGTGAGGAAACCTTTGTTTTTCTTGCATACCTCTACTGAACGAAGAACCCTAAAAACTGAAAAAAAAAATCTTGATGAATATAAGTCATATGGGACTGCGTTTAAGAAAAGCAAAACTATATCAAAAGAAGTTTCTCTGTTTTGAGATTCTTCGTTAGTCATGGAGGCAGCGAAATAAGGATTTCTTCACAAATTCAGTGCAACACAGGGTGAGTAATTGACATACAAATGGGCAGTTGGTGGGCGAAGTATTCATTTAAACAGCTAAGCTACAATCAGTAGCAACCGCAATTTGTTTTATTGACTTGACTCAGATTTTTCTGTAACAGTTCACGTCCATGTCTGTGAAAACATCAATGCGTCACACACATCTTCCCCCGGCAGACCAACAGATCTAAACAATCAGCACAGTTTCAAGGTGAACACCCAACATAAGAGTCACCAATTCAGTATCTGACCAGATGTCTCCCCTTCTGTTCCTGAGATATGTCCATAAGTAATGGCCAAAAAAATGTTTTTGCAGAACATTATGATGTCACAGTGAAGCTGACCTGTGACCTTTCGGACATCATCACTTCATCACGTTATCCTAGTAGACATCTGTGTGAAATTTTGTCATAATTAGCAAATTAATTCTCAAGTTATGGTCAAAAACATGTTTTTTGAGGTCACAGTGACCTTTGACCCCCAAATTTTAATCAGTTAATTCTCAAGTCCAAGTGGACGTTTGTGTCAAATTTGAAGGAAGTCCTTTCAAGGTGTTCTTGAGATATCGCGTTCACGAGAATGAGACAAACAAGTTCACCGTGACCTTGACCTTTGACCAACAAGATCTAATCAGTTCATCATTGAGACCAAAAGGACGTTTGTGCCAATTTTGAAGAAAGTCCTTCAAGGTGTTCTCGAGATATCACGTTCACGAGAATGAGATGGATGCAAGGTCACAGTGACCTTTACCTTTGACCTATGACCAACAAAATCTAAACAGTTCATCGTTGAGACCAAGTGGACGTTTGTGCCAATCTTCAAGGAAGTCCATCACGGCATTCATGAGATATCATGCTCACGAGAATGAGCTGAATGCAAGATCACAGTGACCTTGACCTTTGACCACTAAATTCTAATCAGCTCATTCTTAAGTCTAAGTGGACGTTTGTTTCACATTTGAAAAAAAGTCCTTTGAGGTGTTCTTGAGATATCCTGTTCACGAGGATGAGACAAAAAGGGTCACAGTGACCTTGACCTCCTACCTATGACCATCAAAATCTGATCAGTTCATCGTTAAGACCAAGTAGATGTTTGTGTCAAATTCGTCTGTCAAGAGAATGGGACGGGCAGGTGGACAGACATCCCAGAAACATAATGTCTCTGGCCATAGCTGTAGCCAGCACAAAGGCATACACTAGGCAGCCCTCAATTGACAAAGTACAGACATTTTCTTTGTTTGGTTGCCAATGAAATGATTCAGCAAGAGCTGGACAGAGAAACGCATGCTGTGTCGCCTTGATGTCATGGCAGTTTCACATTACATCGCCATGACGGTCCACTAAAAATCCCACTTACATTGCCCTGGTACAATCGGCAGTGAAGAATGAAATTTAGACCTGGTAACAGAAGTGTTTTGAGAAAAATCCAGTCGACTTGAGCCGAACGTTCCTGTGAGAATGAGGCATTAACTGCTCTTTCTGCTCAGGAATATTCTGCCCTCTGTACGACCTCTCAGCCAGTATTGATGTGGTCCTGAATCATAGAGTACCTGGAGACCACAAACTCTTGCAAGGACATCTGAATCTGTTAAAGTCGTCCCTCCATGTTCAAACTGTAGTTTCTCCCAGTTCTGACAACGGCTGCTCCCTGGCTTCATGAAACCCTCCCTCTGTGACCTACAAGTGACCCAAAACACTGCAGTTTCTATCTTCAGCCTCCCCCGATTTCTCCCACATCATTCTTTCCCAAAACTCCCTCTGACGGCTGCCCATGGCTGCTCATATCTAATTCAAAACACTGCTGGTTGCTTGCTACAAAGCTGCACAGAGATCTGTAACCCCCTATACGTCCAGGCCTGTGTGCAGCCATAGATGCTAGTCCCATCGCTACGCTTTCCCTCAAATGACTGCTGGTCATCACTCATCGCTCTCAAGCCTCCGCAATGGCGAAATGACTTTCCAACTCCAATCAAACTTGAAGTCACATTCTATCCTCAGTAACAGGCAGACAGATTTTCATCATGTCACCCTCTCCCCCACAGAATCATATCTTCTCTGTTTCTCTCCCTGGATTATTTTCTATTCTCTTTTTCACTTGATTGATCTTTGGTCCAGGGAATATAATGTAGTCTGGTTTCTCTGGTTTTCAGAAACACTATGTATAAGGAAGATAGGCAACACAAAAAATGTGATTTCATGTTAGTAAGCAGAAAAACATCATAAATATTCTGCCTTTGTTTATCACCAACTAGATTTTGAAGGATGCCTGGGAGCCTTGAGACAGTTCAGTCACAGTAACACTGTTCTCCTCCGATAACGGGGGAGATTTAATGTCAAGTACCTTCACTTTAGTTTGAAATCTGATTGATCTGATCTTCGGAACCAAAAGTAACCCTTCAGACATGGTACCTAGACCCTAGGTCCACTTAGCTTTTCCATCGCAAACAATGCTCTTGAATGTGGGCGGGGTTGTTGTCACTCACTGCTCTGTCCAGGACTCACTGTATTTCCTCATTACCGGTGACACAGAGGGAACATCTGCACCTCGTTATCGTTTACAAGGTTGCACAGATACATTTTCAGAACAAAACAGAACAGGCTGCAGTGAGAGTCTCTCTCCATGGGATATTTAAAAATAGCGGGTTTGTGCATGTAGTTCTTGTCAGGCAAGCTCAGGGGTTTAGTGTTGCTGTAGCCCACAGGAACATCGCTCCACAGCGCTTTTTTTTCATCTTCGAATGACGATTGGGATATATACAGATCACATAACCAGGTCGAAATTAACCTACACATCCATATAGAAAAATAAATATACATTTGAAGATCCATTTTATAGTTCCAGTTTACTAATAAAACTCTCCACAGTATGAACAGTGGTTACATGAGCCTCAAAACCAGACACAACTCAGCCCTGAGCAGAGTGACCGTCCTCTACTGACCAATCAGACTGCAGTGTTCACAGCTCCACCTTTTAGTACCAGATCTGTGTGCTAGGTACCCCAACAGAGGGGGGACCAAACATGGGGACGGTAGGAAACTGTTCCATTGGTACCATCCACAACTTCCTGCAGGATCGTAGTCAATTTCATGATTCATTATGTGACTAGGACGGGACAGGGAAAATAAGTCAACCAGAGTGGGCAGGACGGGAACAGATGCCAAGATGGTGCCTATTCATTCCAAAGGAGTTGCTCGCCTTGCGCATACGCCAAAAAAGTTTTCTGGCTTCCAGGTTTTCTCCTGCTGGCCCCGCCTACGAGTTCCGCTTGGCTTATAGACTTTACATTTACATCTCGTCCGAGACTGGGACGAGACAGGAGTTTTTTTTGTGGGAGTTGGATGGGAGAGGAGTGAAAATCCTCTTCTGTGTCACCTTGTACTTTTCAGCTCTGATGATGTACGTCCCCACATGACTGGTGGAGGGTGCACAGCCATCCGTCACTATCGGAGCCAAGTTCAGTCTATAATGAAGTTTATAAACTATCGGTGCAGATTAATGGGCCAAACTGATAAATCAGTCATCCTCTAGTTTACAGATTAGTTGACCACCTAAATCAAAACATAATCTAAATGAGCAGCTGTAAACAGCAGCTTAAGTTTGATTGCGTACACCTTTAAGTCATTATTTCTTACAGCAGCGTTTTATATGATTATATGCGTTGAAGACCTAGCGGCACTACTTATACAGCACTTAAGGACTCATAACAACAGATTTAAGGACAAAGCTTTCAGTAAATGCCTGAACTGTATCAAATATTTAAGAAGTACATCAAGGATATGTTGAAACCTCTGAATTAACAATGTACCATGATTCATCTGTCAGATAGATCCCGCCCTGCTACATAACATGTGGAATAAATGAATGATTGACTCACTGCCCCGGCAGTGACCTTATGTTCCAGTTAAACCCCGCTACACACCCACTATCATGCTTCTAGTTATCCAAGGACAATTCACATTCTCTACAGCTTTCATGTTTTCTAAGGAGTTCAGTGGAAGTAAAGTTTGGAGGATTCACACAGACACTGTGACCTCAGAAATGGTGGTGGGAGGGCGAGGCTTTGGCTGCTGCCCAAGCTCAGGGACTGTGCACTGAGTCAGTAATAGTCAGTGTAAACATCTGTGTTGTTTTCAAGAGGAGAAAGATCTTAAGGAAGTTTTTCTCTCACTTTTTAAATTCTTTCTTTAAAAGAAAATCAAGGACAGCATATAAAATGTTAATGATGGTGATGTGCGAGTTATTTCAGATCATAACTACATGTCATAAAGCTACAATATTTATATTTTTTCACACCTCAAAAGTTTGTCAGTTGTTCCCAATCTTGTTAAAATTAAAATGCCTCCTTTCCTCTACTGATTAAATGTAGAAAAATAATTATCTGAAAGTTAAGCGCCATCTGTTTCAAAATAAAGCTCTTCACACAATGAAGACAAACAAAGACATAATTCATTCACATTAAAACCAGGAAGTGAACCACCTGTTACGTTCATCCTGATATCCACTCTGGGTTACTGGTGAAGGTAATGTACAGTGATAGTAAATGTACTCTGACCTTTACTGATGCAGTGCTATAAAAGGATGTTAATAGGCAACAGGAAATAATCTCTCTCAACAGTAACTCTGGCCACAACACGTTAACCATTAAAAACTACTTCAGTGCTAGTTAGTGAAGATAAGGCCACAGTAATCTCTACAGTTTGACCTTGGAGTGGGCTGATAGAACAACATATTCTTGGTGGTTAAGGTTATCCACATGATGGTCTTTTGTCACATGCTGGAGGTCTACAAATTAGTAATGTGCTTAAAGCTGAATCTGTGAGCTCAGTGTGAGAAGGTGAGAATAAAAGGGAGACACTGATGTTTGCAGCTCTAACACAGACTGACAGTTAAGCTCTTAAACTAGTGCATGAATGTCTGTGTATGACCTGCTGTGTGTGTTAGTGTATAAAGGCCTCAATGAGGAATCTGACATTAGACCAATCTTGTAATTCTATTTTCTGTAAAGTCATAATTATTATTACCTGCAACGTTTGAATAACAAAAAGGTCATTTGTCCAAAAATCGGTCTTAAATTTGGTTAAAAACTGGGGGTCACATAACCATGGCTGGCTGAAGGCTGTGTCTTCGCAGGGCTTCCGGTCCCGCTCTGTTACTTTTAGTTAAATGTGGTGTTTTTTTGGACTCAAGTTGTACCGGTGACTTTTTAACATTTGACAAAACCTGGTGGGCAGTCTCGGAGAGGAAAATCTACAAGACATAGACAGATTCAACCAAAAATTACAGACGGCGCTCTGCAACTCAAAATGGCGTCTCCACCTTCAGGCGACACAAACACCATGGATGTAAATGCTATGGGTATGTCACAGTAGGAGCAGAAAGTAACCCAAATTATCAGTGGAATGATGGCGCAGAAATTGTGTAAGGTCACGGATAAATAGACAGAGGCACCTCTAGAAGATGTTGTTAGCTAGCTAACTAGCTAGATAGCTAGCCCACAGGGTGAGGAGAGTGGGCCAAAGCTCTGGAGATGGGCTCAGTAGCAGCTGTAGCAACTCAAACCCCTGCGCGGGGGCTCACAGCAGGCTGAGTCTAATTTGTGTAACAGCAGCAACAGAAAGTTCGCTGATCCAGCAGGGAGTTTACACCTTTCTGGCTGAATTCGAGTTGCTATTCAAGCAGCTGTAGGTCTGCCATTTTCTGCTTTCTCACTTCAGTTTTGTTTTCCTTTTTTATGACTTGCAATTTTTATCCTTAATTTGCAAAATGTACAGTGAACGCAAAACCAGATTACAAATACAATTTAATCCAACTCTTCCCTACTCAAGACAGTACTTTGCTGCCCTATTACAATTCCTATATGACATCCTTTGATACGCAGCAACTTCTCCCATTTCAGTTACTTAATCCTAAAAAGCAGGTGATCCAGGTGCTTTCCAATTCCTTAGAATATTCTGCCGTCCAATCTTTATTGCAGTGTGGATCCATTTCTCTGTATCTCGAGGGAGCGCCGACAGAATCCCGCTATCTCCCAAAACATCAAGTTTTGGACAAAGTGCAAAATGCAAACCTGTAACATCAACGATAGAACTATGAATCTTTGGCTTTGTTTTTCTTCAAACAGAAATGGCGTCACGTTACTCGTAAATATGGCTGGGCAGTATATCAATATTATGTTGATATTGTGATATTAGGCTGGATAGGTCTTAGATTTTGGATATTATAATATCCTAAGAGTTGTCTTCTCCTGGTTTTAAAGACTGCGTTACAGTAAAATGATCTAATTTTGGCAACTTATTTTGACCTCTGTATTCTAATTTTAGCGGTTCAGGTATTTAAAAAATCATACAAAGGACAACTGCGATACCTAAGTGAATCGCTAATGATCCTACCTCTAGTAAATACCCTGGTACATTCTCAGGGGTTCATTTAAGATAAAGTCAAACAGGGTGCAAACATCACCATCCTTAACAGCACCATCTTTTACCTTACACCAAAAAGCACTGTCGACTGAAGCCACTCACTTTGGCCTCTCAGCATTGAGATCATCCTCCCGTCTTTAAAGCATTGCTGACAGAGTGTCTGCCTCTTTTGTCGGGCTTCATTTATGCAGAGCGCTGCTGCCTTCACAACTTCAGACAGCCAGACTCTGAATGTAATTTTCACATCGATGGTGACAAGTAATATGGCTCAAGTATATTGATAAGGGTCCAAGGCTGTTACAGTTGAGCAGCCTCTGGAGGGGTAAATGTCTCACAGTGTCAATAATCTACAGACAGGGTGTTTGAACTGTATCAAACTATCGCTTGAATCCATTCTAGCATGAAATTATGTGTTTAATAATAAAGCTAACAGGATTTTCTGAAAGGGTTTACTACTCCCATCAACACAGTTTTAATTAAAAGCAGCATTATTGGTATTGACATATCCTTCCATGTGTTATAGGAAGAGGAAAAACGCATAGACTAGATGTGGATCCATTAGGCAATATTGTCACAAACAATTTCATTCATTTAGTAAATTAAACTTTCAGGACAGAGACAAGAATTGACACAGAAATTGTCAGCAAGTCCTCCACTAAACAAACCTTTTAAATATCTATGACAGTATTAGACAGTCTGAGTTTCAAAATGCCACATTTTATTGGCAGAAAACCTGTTTCTGAAACTGCAGAATTGAAAGTACACATCATCAGTTAGCGAATGAAAGGCTCAGACGTTGAGCCGCCCTGCGCCAAAATGAAATCATGTTTCATTGCTTCCTTTCTATTGCTGCCTCTGTGTCATGGTGACATGTTTTGTTCAGCGCCGAAGGGAAATGCAGTAATCTTTCACAAACCTGCCTCCTCCAAGGGGAAAAGGCACATTAAGAACAAGAAAGTATACACAGGAACAGCATGTTGCCTAAATGACTGATTGCGGCGAGGTTGAAACTGAGAGGATAAATGCCAACAAATATTTGAGGGAAAGATATTGGAGGAAATAATCTCTGTTTGCAAGTACAGCAGTTAAAAAGGGCGCTGTGCATTCAGCTCAGGGAACAACCGGAGATCGTCAAGTTCAGCACACAATGCCAGAGTTACTGAATGATTCACCAGGGCCATAGGTCACCCGCTCCCGAATTGCTTTATGATTGTGTGCTTAGAGGCATTTTCACACTGCTGAACAGAATGAAAGTGGTGAATTGACACCACAACCCCTGAGGTCCAAATTTCTCTGCACCACACCAAACAATTAACAATTCCGATCATCTCAGCAAGTATTTCACTCGCTGGGCCGAACTCATGCTATGAAAAATGTTTGTTTTTAACTCGGAGCTACAGGAGACCTTTACCTGAACAGTGAGGCAGAGGCAGCCGAGGAAACAAGCCCATGCAGTATGATTTAATGCAGGTGAGCTGAGGTGACCTGCCATTGTTTGTTATCCATCCTGATTAAGACCGGAGCGAGTCGAGGTTACACACTGCGAGCAGCGGAGGTGGGAGAGGGCTGTGCATCAACAGATGGCCGCAGACTAACGAGAGGCTGGACAGGCTGTGCAGAACACCGTCAGCCATGAGATACTTTAAAACATCACTCCTGGCATTTCAGAGCTCAACAAACAACCTGCAGCTGAGGGTTAAAGCCTTCACCCACTGACTTCACAGCTCTCACATTTAGTCTCTCAGAGCACCTGAATATTGACAGATTGTTTGTGTGTTTCAGTCCATGAATCAGTCAATTAACATGATAGGTATATGGATCATAGTCGAATGGGCTGAAGGGTTTGCTGTAAAAATCTTTATGTCTTACATCATGCCAAATAAAAAGGCCTGTGTGCTCAAAACTTTATAGTATCTTTCAAGAAAATCATACACATATCCATTCATTATCTTACACTTATCTTACAGAGCTCAGTCGTGGGGGCAGCAGGCTAAGCAAAGTATTCCAGATGTCATGATTCCCAGTAACATTTTCCAGCTCCTCCTGGGGGATCCTGAGGCGTTCCCAGGCCAGATGAGATATATAATCCCTCCAGCATGTTCTGGATCTACCTAGTGCCTCCTACCAGTTGCACATGCCCAGGAATCCTCTAACAAGAGGTGCCCAGGAGGATCCTGATCAGATGCCCAAACCACCTCAACTGGCCCCTTTCAACGCAAAGGAGCAGCAATTCTACTTCGAGCTCCCTCTAGCTGTCTAAGCTCCTAACCCTATTTGTTTGTATTCACGATCTTAGGGGCCGACCAGGGCGACACCGTCACAGTGCACACACGTCCCAGTGCACCTATTTTTTAGGGCACGACGGTTGCGCCCTGAGATAAACAGAGTTCAACTTTTGGAATACAGCAGCATGCACCGCATGTCATGTGATGAGGAACAACCAATCAAGGCTGACAGATATCTTTCCCTTCTTCTGTAAATATTCAGTCTGATAAATACAGAAAAGTTGATCATGTTAGTGCAGGGCTACCCAGAGCTTTACATCTGTCCCATGAACGATAGGCCTACACACTTATAAACAGCTCCTGGAAGAAGATCAGCTCTGCACTCAGGATTTCAGGTGAACAGGCCATATGATGCTTGTTAAGGTTGCTTAGCAACCTCAGACGCAACCTGCCGCCACACTGGCGGAAAGCTGGCACAAAAAAGGCACAAGAGTAGCGCCCAGCTCAACCTCGTGTTTTCGGACAGTTAAAGACAAGCCACGTGTACAACCCCTTGTTCTTTAGGTCACAACCAACAGCTCATAACCATAGCTTAGAGGCTTAGAGTCGAATCGTAGATGGAGCAGTACATCGGGAGCTTTGCCTTACAGCTCAGCTCCTACTTCACCACACTGAACCAGTACAATGCCCAAATCATTGCTGATGCTGCGTCAAATCTCTTGTCCATCTTGCGCTCCATTTTGCCCTCACTTGTAAACAAGACTCCAAAATACTCCAAAATACTCTACTGCTTCAATTGGGGCAGTAACACTCCCAACCAAGAAAGAGCGATCCACCATTTTGTGGCAGAGAACCATGGCCTCAGATTTGGAGGTACTGACTTTCCTCCCGACAGCTTTACACTCAGCTGCAAACTGCCCCAGTGCATGTTGGAGGTCAGGATGTGAAGACGCCAACAGAACCACCAAGAGAAGCAAGAGATGCAATTTCAAGGTCCCCAGACCGGACACTCACTAATTATGCTTAAAAAATTCATTAACTTGCATGGATTAAATGGTTACCAGTTTCACGATAACATTCCTCATGATTAGTATTACCATATTACCAAATTTTAAATATCATTAATACTGTGTGTGATTACTGCCCTTTGGAAAACTCGCGTCCAATGCTGTCTACCATCAACCAAAGTTAGCAACAGTCTTCCAGACGCAGGCACGCAGGTACAGCTTGCAACATTGGTTTATGCGTCAATGTAAACATGGTGGAAGGCAGTGAGAGCACTGCGGAAACTCTCATCTACAGTGACACAGATACTCAAGCTAGCATTTCAAATACAGGCTGCTTATGCCCTAATGTAAAATAAAACTTTGTGAAATGATTTCATTGTGTATCAATACATTGCGAGACTACTGTGCATTGTTGTCCTATCTTATTTTTGAAATAGCGCGAAAGACTCAATTAGATGTTGGAAAGTTGGAATGTTGGAACAATGGCCATCTCAAGTTTCCTCAGGCCCATGGTAAAATCTGCCTTGTTGCTTTGCTTTTTTTGAGAATTACAGTCACATAAAGCCATGAGTTTTCATCTCTGAGATCCTGCAACCTTAAAATACTTTTGCTTTTAAAGTTTGATTTACTATTGTCAATTAATTTTATGTCATTATACGTAGTCATTTTAGGACTAATCTCCATGGTAAAACAGCCATCCATAAAATGCACTCCTTTCTCTAGTGCCTAATTTTTTAGAAATTCTGCGCTATGAACACAACAGGGATTTCCTGTAGTGTCAAGTGTTGCTCTCTACCTGGACAGGGGGTACTTTTCTTCCAGCTTCAGCATGTGGGTCCTGCTGGCGAATGGCTCGCATGGCAGTGGGTGCTGTGAACATGGAGGAGGCTCCGTGCTCAGATAGGACACGGAAGAACGCCCCTGGGTCTGGAGTCCCCACAGGCTTACCCTGTAAAACAGACAGAATAGCAACAGCTGTTTGTTCACAAACTGTAACACGGGATGCAGGGATATAAATCACATGACGGACTGTCTACAGAGCCAACAGCAGATACATGGATTATTATGGAAGCTCAAAAACATTACAGCAATATTTCTACAATGTTCCGCTGTACAAATTCACTTCAACTGTGAACTACAAACCATGAATATTCATAGAGCAGCTGTTTAAACTGGAGAGGCTCACTGGAAGGCTGCCTTCCAGACAGATGGGCCCCGAAATCCACGGATTAGAAAACACAGTTGCACTATTGGAGTATTGTTTGTCTAGAAGAAAAGACATAGACAAAAGAGGCCTGCAGGCAAATGACTCCAACAGCAATTTCCACTGTGTTTCTGTGATTCAACTAGCCTCTCCCTACAGTGAGGAGACAACTACAGATGAATGAGAATGGTAAACAGCAGCAGTGAGTTCTGGGTGTCATTTTTGCTCTGGATAAATATTTGTGTCTGTGTATTGATCAGAGGAAAGACAAAAGGTTGGCAGTATCATGCCTGAGGAGAGACGGGCTGTTAGCACAAGTACCATGCGAGACAAACTCAGTGGCTGGAGCCAAACATTGATTTAAGGAAGTCAGATGAATTCATTGCCCAGCGGTGCTGCTTCCTCCAGGTGACAGAAAAACTGTACATTTCAGCAAAATGTTAATTTCACCCAACTGTATAAGTTCAAATCTTTAGGACGCAGCCTCACCACTGAGCACAACATTGACATGCAGCACACCCAACTTCTCATAAAGATGAATGGTAATTAGGCACAAACAAGCTTAATATTTTCTGCATGACTGTGTGTTTTGAACAGCCATTTGATGCACCCGATTATTACAGGTAATTTGGCTTTGCTTTGTGAGTCGACGGCCTGTCAGCTCGTGGAGTACATTCTCTCCGCAGGTTATTTATGTGGGGGGTTATTAGCATGCAACAAAATCTGTAGGCCAGGGTTGAGAACGATGTGTGCCTGTCTCTTGATCTTTTCCTGTACATCTTACAGTGTAGATTTTTTGCTGAGGACCACACATTACATCAGCGCTGTTACTTTGGGGCGGCTGTGGCTCAGGAGGTACAGCAGGGCTTCCACTTATCGCAATATCAGCGGTTTGATCCCCAGCTCCTTCGGTGTGCGTGTCAAAATGTCCTTGGGTAAGATACTGAACCCCAAATTGCTCCTGACAGCCGTGCCATCATTGTGTAAATGTCTAAAAAAAAACTGAGTAGCAGGTGGCACGTTGTATGGTAGCCTTGACCACCAGTGTGTGAATGTGTCTGCAAATGGGTGAATGTGATAAGTAGTGTAAAAGCACTTTGAGTGCTCAGAAGAGTAGAAAGGCGCTATACAAGTCCATTTTACAGTCTATTACTTTTTTTTGTAAAATGATAAAATGTTTTGCAAACTAAAATAGAATGATAATGACCTGGAATGAGGCTGAATTTATTGTATTTGCCCAATGATGGAGGGTAGGGATAAGATGATATATGATTTTATAATGGATTGCAATAATTACTCAGAATAAGTTGATCATAGTGAATCTTCACCGTTGGGATCATCAAGAATATCATGTCCAGCTGAACCACATCAGATGCAGATGACGTGCTCCTGTTGGCTTCATCACACCGTGACCTCCAGAATGCACTGGGAAGGTTTGTGAAGTGTGAAGCGACTGGGATGAGAGTCAGCACATGGTTCTCTGCTGGAAACTGGTGGACTGCTCCCTCAGGGTTGGGAGAGAGTTACCGCCTCAAGTGAGGGAGTTCAAGTATCAGGGTCTTGTTCACAGGTAAGGGTAGAATGGAGCGTGAGATGGATCAACGGTTTGGTGCGCTAGACCATTGTGGTGAAGAGGGAGCTCAGCCAGAAGGCAAAGCTTTCAATTTACTGGTCCACCTACGTCCCAACCCTCACCTATGGTCATGAGCTCTGGGTAGTGATTGAAAGAATGAGATCGCAGATACAAGCGGCTGAAATGAGTTTCCTCCGTGGGGTGTCTGGGCTCAGCCTTAGAGATAGGGTGAGGAGCTCGGACATCCAGAGGGAGCTCGGAGTAGAGCCACTGCTCCTTCATGTCGAAAGGGGTCAGTTGAAGTGGTTCAGGCATCTGATCAGGATCCTCCTGAGGGCCTCCCACCATCAGAGGGGTTCCAGGCACGCCCCACTGGTAGGAGGCCCCGGGGCAGACCCAGAACATGCTGGATTGATTACATATCTCATCTGGTCTGGGAACACCTTGGGGTCCTCCAGGAGGAGCTGGAAAGCGTTGCTGCGGAGAGGGACGTCTGGGGTGCTTTGCTTGGCCTGCTGCCCCTACGATCCCCCAAAATCTTATCAGTTCATCCTTGACTCAAAGTGGATGTTTGTGCCAAATCTGAAGAAATTCCCTCGAGGTGTTCTTGAGATATCGTGTTGCAGAGAATGAGGCAGATGCAAGGTCACAGTGACCTTTGACCATCAAAATCTTATCAGTTCATCCTTTACTCAAAGTTGATGTTTGTGCCAAATTTGAGGAAATGCCCCCAAGGTGTTCTTGAGACATCACTTTCATGAGAATTAGACAGACAGAAGGTAACAATGACTTCTGACTCAAGGATGAACTGATTAAATTTTGGCAGTCAAAGTTGATGTTTGAAACAAATTTGAGGAAATTCCCTCACAGTGTTCTTGAGATATCACGTTCATGAGAATTAGACAGGAGCGAGGTCATACAGTTCATTGTTGAGTCCAAATGAACATTTGTGCCAAATCTGAAAAAACTCCCCCAAGGCATTACTGAGATATCACATTCACGAGGTTGGGAGGAAAGGACGTACAGATGGACAGACAACCCGTAAACATAATGCCTCCGGTCACAGCTATCACTGGCGTAGAAGCATATAGAGTGAAAGACTGAAACAGAGAGAGCTGCAGTCTGTCTCTCCACAGTGGACTGTAGCAGCCGGAGTCAAACATGGCGACAGGGTGAAACAAAGTCCCAGTCCACATTAACCGGAGTCATTAACCAAAGATGGATGTCATCAGCTCGCAGAGTCAATAGAGGCAGAAACCAAGCTGACATTAACCGGACTCTGTAAGTCATTCAAGGCGGGTATTATAGTGCATGTTTTCTGGTATTTCTGGTTGTTTGCAAAGTTTTAACTATCAAACCTTGTCCAGAGTGACCTACCTCATAGAGTATTGTGCTGTTACCATGGAGCAGAGGACCATAGCAGATGTATGAGTGTCCAACCACCCAGCCCAGGTCTGACGCTGCCCACCAAACCTGTAACAGGTTATAAAAGGTGAAACAAGTGTAGATACTCTGGTAAGAAAAGAGAATTCTAATAACACTCAATTCCCTTTGCGCCTTCAAATGCTAAAAATATAGCACCTCAGGGCCTCATGAATGTAAATCACATAGCTTATGTTATATAAATGATGAATGTAAATGTAAATAAAAAAACACAAGCAACACATGCTACTTCCAGAACGTATGACTGTTCAGTCACCATAAATATTACATGGCGATCAAATCTTCTTTCAAGTACAGAGCAATCTATCTCTTTGCTGACTGCGTGCCCTTTTTTCCCCTCAAACATGGCTCCGACTTAGAAGAGGATGCTTTATTGCCTTACATCTCCAGGACGGAGTCCATAAATATTTGACATGGTCCATTTCAGCATCACAGCATAGCCTGCAGTGTCTCGCACAACACCCTGAGGGACAAGATAAGAAAAACATCAGACTGGTGACAGGTATTGCACTAGGCAAAGAAGCAGGCGTTTAATATCAATCTAAACACAGACGCTCGGCCTGGCTGCAGCGGAGGAGGAGATGGTATTTTGCTTTCGAATGACTGCTTCTCAAACTGACTCCAATTTCTGGCTTTTATTAGTTAATGGTGCTGTTAAAATATTTTTGAGCGGAGCACTGTGTCCTCGAGTCCTCATGTCTCCTATTATAGAGATTTTCTCAAACTTATGGTCTCCTTACAGCAATAACTGAGAGTCACAGCAGCTCACAGAGGAAAAAAGCTGCCAATAACGGCACTATTAGGCTCTGGAAGTAGCTAGCAGGTGGATATTTTATATCATCAGTTGGTCGAAGACAAAATGATGCTATTTGAGAGGAGCTGGGGGGAGGTTCATTTGAAACCGCCTGCAGGCAACTCCTCCTGCATGAGTCCCTGCTCCTGCTGTGGAAATCTTATTTATGTCACGGTGACGGTGTTTAGATTGGGCCTGGATTGTTTTGCAGTCAAAGAACAGATGAGTCACACAAAAGCTCTATACAGAGCTGACAGGCTTTATACAAACAGGGCCGACTGAAAATCCTGCCACGGGTGTGCAAGAAAAAACAGATACTAGGGATGCACTGGTTTATCATCAGAACACTGGCATTGGCCGATATTCGCCTTTTTGACTGCCATCGGCCTATCTGCAAACAAGATGGCATCACTGATGGCAGCGGCCGATGTTTTTCTGTTGTGTCACATCAGTTTTGTGCAGGCTAAAAAGCAGGACTCGACCCTAACAGCATTCTGTCGCTCCAGAAACAAAGGAAAATGAGACTGGGACAAACAGAGATCATTCCTGGGACACATTTGGGGTGAAAGCACACAGTAAAGACTCACTATCGTCACATCAGGGGACACACCATGTTGTTTCCCTGATGATAGTACAAAATGAAAAACAAATCTGTGTTGAAATCGGCAGGAGAGCCAGTTAATAGGGGTGTAAATCACTAGATTTACTATGATACGATTTTTATCGGTTCTGGTACGATATTTGCATATATAAAAAAAGTCTGCTACGATACGATTTTGATTGATAAAAGATAAAATTAACATATAAATAATGTTAAATAACCATCACCACTTAGGGGCAGCTGTTGCACAGAGGTAGGGTGGGTCGTCCATTAATCGGGAGATTGGCAGTTGGATCCCCAAATTGCTCCTTAAGGTTGTTCCATCAGTGTGTGACAGCGTGTGAATGGTTACTGAGTAGCATGTTCCACCATGTATGGTAGCCTCGGCCACCAGTGTGTGAATGTGTGAATGTGACATAGTGTAAAAGCACTCTGAGTGATCGGATTACTAGAAAGGTGCTACACAAGTGCAAGTCCATTTACCATTTACTTAAGTGCAGTAAAGTTTACTTTGAATGGACTCCACTTGCATGCAAAAAATAAAAGCTAGGATAAGTCAACTTCCAGGTGAACCTTTCAGTTCAGATCAGTTTCACATGTTTTCATTTTAACCCAAACCATGATACTGATCGTTGATCACTGATCACTGCATTGATGTATTGATCCAGATCGATGCATTGTTACACCCCTACTAGTTAATGTTAGCTGAAAGTGGCCAAAACCAAAAGCTAACTGAGGTGGCACTGAGTTGTATGATGATGCATTCAAGAATAATTCGGTAAAAATCAATATTGGGAGAAGATTTTAGGTTTTTGGTGGCAAACTCCAACAAAATCAGTTGTTTGTAGGAGAAATGTGTTGATGTTTTCACAGCAATACAAAATAGACATTAGAGAAGGGAATGATAATTTATTATATGTCGTAAAAAAGCTTTTAAAGCAGTTATTTTTAAGGACATTTTTTATGTGAAAGAAGGTTATATTAAAGGTTGTTTCATAAATGTGTATGATTGAATTTGTGCTCATTCAAAGAGCTGAATGACCTTAAAACACTTACTCTTTATATAGAAGATTTCTTTGTTTCCCTGGCACAAAAGAGGGAGTAAAACACAACAAAAACAAAGCAAAATAGACGATGAAAAAAACACTGGTATCAGCCATAGTCCAAATTCTTTTTTAAAAGCATCGAAATTGGTATAGGCCCAGAATTTCACAATTGGTGCATCCCTAGTCAATACACTTGAGTACTGCTTTATTACACTTTGTGATACTGTATTGATTTTTAATTAAGAGTTTACATGCAAAAATTCCTGGTAGTGGTTCATTTAGAGTTGTGTTGAAACCCCTGACAGCTAGCTCCTTCAGATCTATAATCTATCTTCAGCCATTTTACTCTAACGCTCCAAAGGCAGTCATAAAGGGCACATCACTAGCACTGACAGTTCTCTTAAAATCAGATTTAAAAATATATCACATTGCTTACAGAATTGGAATATGTCCCAATATACTGGATCGTAACCCCTGTATCGTGATGCATATCGTATCACCAGACTCTTGCCAATACACAGCACTGAATCATCGGTCTAAGTGAGCATATATGTTTACATGACATCTATAACTATTAATCAGGTATTGATTTCCCCCTGCTGCTGATCACAACCCTGTAACGTCAGTACCTTTGGTGTTCCAGTGGTCCCAGACGTATAGAGGACGTAGAGAGGGTGGTTGGAGGGAAGAGAGACACAGTCATGTGGCTGAGCAGTGGCCATCTCTTCCTCCCAGTCCAGACTCAACTCTGGACCCAGTGATACTTTTTCCTAAAAACACAGAAAAATGAGACATAAATACTCAATTTCATTCTAATAAAACTGCTATAAAAAGGAAACTGCTTAAAGTGGTGAACACTGTCCTGCTTTATGGCCTCAAACAGCCATAACATATTTTTGGGTGTTCATGCAGTGTGAGTTATTGATCAAGTCCATCGACTCTGGTGGTTTGATTTGTGTTTTTTATGACTTTTTTTTTGGTCTGGGGAAAAAGACATGCAAACTCACCCCTACTTGGTTGCTTTACGAGTGACTGGGGAAATAAATTCTCACTTCAAGTCGAATAAATATATATTATACGCAGAAGTTTCAATTTAAATTCAGTTCGAACTCCCATCAGTCATTATAATCTCTTGTAGTCACCAGCAGAGGTAATTTGGGGTCATAGAATAATGCCCCTTGTATCTCTGACATCTGTCTCATTTCAAATCTCTTTGATACTTTAATTTCATTAACATTTAAATCCTCCCAGGAGGCCACAGAAAAGTCATTTCTTTCTTTGGTTCCCCGAGAATGAGCTCAAGACTGCGACATCATTCACTATCACACAGCCTCCTGAGGCAGAGGACAGACGGCCCATATAACCTCCAGCTGTCTGAAATGCATCCCATTTTACTCACTTTACTCAAAGCCAAGCCGGAGTAAAAACTTGGCTGATTGAGCGAGGCTTTCATGTTGGGAGCCGTGTCCACAGAATCACAACCTTTCGCTCGCTGAATGCGGTAATTGATAAAGCAGCCGCAACCACCTTCAAAGTGGTGCTTCACATGATTTTAAGGGGATGAGTTTCCGCTGTATTTCCAGTGAAAACCACGTCTCTGACTCCACTGCTAATGGACCTAAGTCCACCATGTGATATCTTTCAAAAAAGATGCAACAGAGATGTCTTAATTCGGCAGATTGCTCACTGATGAATACCACTGGAGTATACAAACCAGATAAAAGAAATCGTGTAGTGTTAATGTAAGAACACAACAGAGTCAGACAGAGGTATGTGGTGTAACTGATAACAACGCTGAACTGAGACGTGGGGCCAAAAAAACATTACAAGAATGACTGCAACACTGGGGAATCAATTTTAAAAATACTTTCTGTTTTCTGGGCTGAAAATTCGATGATTTTCTTTTACGCTTGTGTGAAGGTGAAGCAAATTCCAGCTTGCTGTCACCATATTAATGCATAATTGTGTTCTCTATAATCATTCTGCACTGCTTAGCCTGCTTCCAAACTGGATCTGTGCCAGGCTGTTTATGACAGGCGCCAACCTGAAACCCCCCGCTGCAAGCATACTACACACACTTTAACTTCCTCTCATCTGCTACAAGCAGTCATACAATCAATCATTTATTAGTCACATGAAGTCAGTAAGTAAACCTCTAGAGAAATATGATCCTGTCAGCTCCTTCAACTTGTGCATTGTTATTTAACCCTTTTGCCTCTTTCTCCATCATAGGCTGCTGCTCTGTGACGGTCCATGTTCTCAGATGGTTCTGGTAGCCCATAGTTTCTGGTTGTGGAATGATGTAAGCTGAGTACAGCGTTAGTCCAGGCAGGACACGATGTCAAGCTCAGCTCACATCACAGCTACATCATTTGATCTCAAACAGCCAATCATCTGATGGAGCAGCCGACTGATGGAAGATAGATAGATTACATGATTTCTTTCTATGCAACCAATTGGTGAATCTCATTCAGGGCGCCCTATTTAAACTGCTCTGGCCTGCCTACTGTTGCTGCTTCCTCTGCAAGCCACTTTGCAACCCGCCTACACAGTGTATTAACTCTGATTGGCTCCATCTCTCGCGTCACTGGGGGTATGCATCGTAGTTTGTATGGCTGCCCCCTTAAAGTCGAAGATTCAAACCATCAGTTAGAGATGCCCTCAGTCAACTGAGATTCTCCAAGTCAAGCTGTCACTTTTGTTTTTGGGTTTTTGTTGTCAGTCTGTGTACTTCTGGAGATGTTTTGGTCCCCAGATTCAGCTGCAGAATGAGCGCTTTTCACTTTCACGCTGCTCTCTGGCACAGGCAGCTGCAGACACAGACCCAGGGTGAGTGCGAGTGAGATGGAGGCAGCTGCTAGGGGTGTGCCATCTTAGGCACCTCACGATTCGATTACGATTCAGGGTGCTACGATTCGATTAATTATTACGATTATCACGATTATCACGATGATCGATGCATCTTTTTCCCCATACAGGATTTCTTTTAAAGAAGGTATATTTGTCAGCTTCCATTAAATAAAGTAAACAAATTTACCTCCATTATCTTTTATTTATATCAGACCAAACATTCCAACACATTTCCCACAACAAAAAGCTGCTCTTATTACATAAAGTGCCTTTAGAAATAAGACTTCTTTTAACCAAAATTCAAGATGCTAGTTCGGCTGGTGCCATCTTCTCCATCTTGTCTCCATCCCGATGAGCGACTCACAGCAATATGCTACCACTATCAAATGCCAACCACAAAAAGCCCCAACGACACCCACAAAACATACACAAGAGCACAAAATTTAGCACAAATTTAGCGGAGCTGACAGGAGGGCGACTAGAAACATCTGCACCTGCACGACGGATCGTTTCATGTTTTGATATGTTTACAGGATTTGATACTGTCTCACTATTCACACACATTTGGCCTATTCTAAGCAATAATCCTTTAAAATCGAACGCTTTAAATTGAGTTCAGTGATTAAATCCTTTTTTATAGGTTAAAAACTGCAACAACAAGCCTTAGGAAAACCTTCTCACCCAACAGCAGCTCCACAGTGATATTAATTAGGTTCACATATGGCCGCCATATGTCAGATACATTTACATTCTGTCACACAGCCAGCAGGTTTAGAAACGACACCACGTTGACAAATTAAGCTTTATGATGCTTTGTGCTTCTTACCATGTTAGGCCTGTTGTAGATGAGGACTTTCGAGGGTCTGTGAGAGCTCAGCTCCAAGGCCTTCTTCACCAGAGGGATGTACTCCACTCTCCTGCCTGGCTCGATGCCAAATGAGGCTGTAACCATCAGCTTGGGCTGTGAAACACAGAGATCAGGTGAGAATTGGGTTGTGTTAAAATGTCAAGAGCTCACAGCGTCATGTTTCTTGCAGCTGTGTTAAAAACAGAATCTCGTGCTCCTGTCATACCTGCCTTGAATATTTGTTTTGCTACATTTTTAACAAGGTATTAGTGGTATGAGTCTGTTGCCCGTGGCAGCACTCCAGTGTCGAGTCACATCAAGTTCACATACATGCGTGCAATGATGATTCTGTAATAAATAGCAGGCTCACATCACACCTGAGGCGTTTCTATTGCCTGAGTGCAGACCTTTGAATCTGCCCACTCCACTGAGTTGACTGATTCGTCTGGAGCGTGATATGTAACAGTGGTAACTTGGTTAGAATAAAAAACAACCAGAGAGGGTTGCGGTGGGGGGGGGGCTATTGATTAGCCAATCAGAACCATGGATGGAACTAAAGCCGCTTTCAAGCTGTTGTCAAGCGGTGCACCAGAGCCAATGAGGAGTCATAACGACGATGCCGAGTGCAGTAGATAACACAAGTGCTGCTGTCAAAGCTGATGTTAATCAACATTTCTTCTGTATATTGCCCAAACAGGTAGCTTGTTTTACTTCGCTCCGCTGCACTCATAAAACCCTGGCAAGACCAGTGTGTTGGCATGGCTACACATCAGTCTAGACTTAATATGACATTAGAGTCAGGTGGATACGCTGGTCTCTAAGGGTGCTTTCAGACAAAGTTGTATAATTGCCTAGAGTTGCTTCGTGTTCCCATGGCAGCATTTACAAGCGGACCAGATCAAATGCCTGGTGACACTTTCTAATGTCACAATGGAGGGACAACTACGCAGGTTGATTTTAGCGCTGCTCATCGTGGACTATATTGCTGTCATTGTTCATTTGAGTCAAAGCATACAGTTTGAAAACGAGGCGCGGCTCCAACTAGAAAACAATGTTTTGATGCATTGGATTTGCTGAATGTGCATATTAATCACGGCCCGATCAACTGCTCCGGTCCATCCGTCAGAAGTTCGGCTGAATTTCTAACATGTCAGAAATTTTAGTCGGCTGTCGTCAGGCTATCACAGAGCTGAAGCAGAGCCCTGAGTCGATCAATCGTACAGTGTAGCATATACCGAGCTACTTTGTTGGTTCTGCTAACTGAGAGCGCGGGAATCCAAACTTGGTCAGGTCAACTTTTGCAGAGATGGACTTTTAACCTTTTTTCGTGATGTCTATCTTTACGTTATTGTGAACCGTTACTCAGCCAGCAAAGCTTTCGTAAGCTTTGGCTTGACATCACAGCTGATTTACTCGTACACCAGGAGTTGGAATGAAACAACATCATCTCTAAAATGGATTCATATCATACAGTGTATGCCCAGCTTTAGAGTGGACGCAATGTCTGACCGAGGATGGGGAAACAGAGTGTAACGAGTTGACAATTCTGTCTGATATTAGGCAAAAGTTCCTACTTAGTCAGTAATATTTTCTGTAACTTTGATTTAAAGTTTGATGCACATACGCTTTAACTTTGAAGGCCTTTACATTTACTCACTCAAGCTCGTTTTCCCTTAATGGCCATTACAAAGCATTGCAATGTCTACAGGAGGTGCTAAACAAGGATCATTCACTTGCCTCTTCTCTGCTATACTACTGAATTGCAAAGGGGGATTTATTTCCAAGAAAGGGTCTCATTATTAATGCACACTGTTATTAAGTGTTCGTCTCAAAAGAACTGAGTCAACAAAACGTCAACATTAAGCGTCCCGTGGAGAGTACCTCAACAATAAGAGTTTAAACACTGGATCAAGACGCTGGTAGCAATACTTAATAATACAGTATTTCTTCAGATTAATGTTCATGTAAACACATCTATCAACAGAGATCATCATCTTCACAAACAGTCCCTGTCAAAACGTCAGATTGGTCCATTAATTCTTCTGTTGCCCTGTTCGAAACTCTCAGTGCAGATGGCATCATTCTTCAGTGTGTGATTGCAAAAAGAAAAAGCAAGCCAAGTGCTTCCCACTGTGAATGATTCATTCTGAGCTTACAAAAACAAAGAGGCCTCAGGCACCTCTGGCTTTCAGCGTTTCAGATATTTTGCAGGGTGAATGGTGCACATTAGTGCTCTTCAACATGCACTCGTCAACTTTAGACTGGTGCTAAATCCAAGCAAAATGAAGTTCATGCCTCTTTCTAGAGTAAGAGATTCTGATTTTAGCGTCTTCATCTATCCACACTGGATGGCATCAATATTGAGAGTCGCAGAGTGTAAATATCTAGGTATCTGGCTTGATCAATCATTTAAACATCACACTGGAAATCTCATCACCAAACTGCAGCAAAACTCAGACTTTTGTACAGAAACAAGTGCAGTTTCCCTCCGAATTGTGGGAACAGTATCATCACGGCAGTCTTTCTTTCAGTCCTAGATTATGGTGGTATCATCTAAAGATGATGCTGCTTCTTCTCTTAAACTCCTAGGACTAAGTTGATCATTTTTCCTCCTAGATTCTTTACTAAACATCCCTGAGAAATGCACCACTGCGTAAGTTGGCTGGTCCTCTCTGGAACAAAGGCATGATAATCACTTGTATCTGCTCATCCATAAAACCCTCCTTAGACCACATATAACATCATGCTAGACTGGACCACAGCTAGGGTTGGTACAGTTTACATTTCAACCGATATCAGTTCTGGTACCTGGAGTTCGGTATAGGTACTCAAGGGTAACTTTTTTTTGGTACTTCTGGTTCTTCTGTAATCACAAAACATTTTGAACAAGCTTCAGGGGATGTGAAGTAGACTAAAACACAACTGACTCTTTGCTAAGTCCCGCCTTCAGACGTAGACTGGCCAATCCTAACATAGCATCGGGCGGGCTCAAACCAGGTCTGACAACAACATCTTTGCTCCATTGACTCTAATGCAGTCATTACAGGTTTCCTTCATTTTCAGGCTGGTTTTGTGGATTTGGAGAGATCCTGCCCATCTGTGGCAGAGGTCTGACTGCTGGCGGCATGGGGGGGGAAGCCAAACACTGTTCATCTGTACGGTGTGTACATACTGAGATGACGCAAAGCTGGTTGAATATCGGTGAAGTTTCCCTTTATGTTCATTGTCTTCTGTGTGGATCAGCAGTGATGTGGTGGTTCACTTTTACACTGTGATCTGTAGCCTATAGTTGGGCTTTAGCTTCTAACTATCTTTGTCTTTTTAACCTGTTGTTGCTGCTGAGTCAGTTTGACATCCTGGATATATCCTTTAAGTGCATATTGTAGCTCCTTCTGTCTGCTTCTCTCTGGAATCACTTCCCTTTTCTAAAAATGTTATACCACTTTTTCAGGGAGTGCAGTTAGTTACAGTGTGGGCTCTTTGCCAGCTCTGACAACTTGACAAACTATCACAAAGAGACGGGACTTAGCGAAAGGGTCAGTTCTGCTCCTCTGCTCTTTTCTAATCACACATAGAGCTAAACTTCTGTTTGTTTGTTCCTTCCGTCTGTCTGTCTGCTTATGTGTACTTATTCGTGGATGTGTGCATATCTGTTTGTCTGCTTGTCCGGCAGTGATACTTGGCTGTTACACAAATAATATAGAGAAGAAAAAGACCAGATGCTGAAATTATTTTTGAATCGCTAGGAAGCTGACGGAGTGGTTGCGCTGCTTCGTGGCTGGCCTCCTGGCTTCAGGGCACTTTCGCATAATGTCTGAAGTTAAAATTAGCGGCTTGGCAGGGCTCTGTTGATAGCCTGGGGGGGAGCTGGCTTCCAGGCTTTGGGGTGCAATACTTGTGCCTCTGTCTAAATCCCCTGCTCTCACCAAAATGTGCTAACAGGTACTGAAATTTGGCACCAATAAATTTAAAGTGAATCGGTAGTTGGTTGTACCAAAATAATTTGATCGATACCCTTTTACGTATCAAATTCGGTACCTTACCCTGAACAGGAACCCACCAGGCTTTACTGCTCTACTGCTCTACTAACTGTCTTATGTTTCAAATCTAACAGGTTTATTCTGAACTTGTAAAATCTGCCTTTAGTTTTTGTGCACCATCTGTAATTACTTCCAACGCATTCTCAAGATCAACACTCCCTTTACCCAGAGACAATTCAAGCAATGATCTCAAAACACTACACCTCAGAGTGTTATTGTTCTCACTGAGTATTTTCGTCTTTTGATGTTACTGTGTTTTTTTTCTGTATCGCAAAATCCGTGCAAACGAAGGAAACCTAAATTATTTCCAAGGATAAAACAGAAGTTTTGAATTGAGTCGATTACTAATGGCACATGAAAACAGGAATTAGAAAATGAATAGTTTCAGCCATGTCATTGCTCTGCTTCTTACAAGCACATAAAAAGAACAAAGAGTGATCACATCAGCCTGTCCTTGGCTTTTAATAAGTGGTCAAGGCTCTGAGACTGACATTAAATTAATAAAGATCATGTAGTGCTGTTGCCATGGCTCAAGAAAAGATAAATCTCAACCTCAAGGTGAATAACAAGATCTTCTAACCTTGGCATGATCGATGCGGACAGAGAGCTCTTTTGAAGCGAAGCCACCAAAGATAAGGCTGTGCGGGGCGCCGATCCGTGCACAGGCCAACATGGTGAACATGGCCTGCGGCACCATGGGCATGTAGATGACTACCAGATCTCCTTTCCGTACCCCGTTCTTCACCAGGACTCCTGCTAACCTGGAAACCTGGATCAAGACACAGAGCATAGAACATTCACACTGCACTCCTTCAAATATCGGCTTACATCTACTTTAGATAAGTGCTCGTGACTAAGTACAGCCAATATAAAGAAATGATGGTAAAACAGACACACTTTGTTGTGCATAGTTTTGGGTTATTGATGTGAAAAGAGCTGTGGATTTAAATCTGTTATAGATTGCCTTCAGCTGGACATAATTTGGCAAATGAAAGAACTCAATATGTTTTTGTAAATTAAATTAAATCAAATTAATTTAAGCGTATTTTTGCTCTGGGTGCAAAGCCCAGTAAAAAGAACATTCTGATTATAGTGCATGCAATTGAGTCTTGATTGAACTGAAGCATCTGCCCAAATGCCATCAAATTAATAATTTCCCTTTTTTGTTATTCTGTTTTGCTGTGTCTCATGCTAATGCTGGCTCGATCCAGCAGCAGAACAAACTCTGCCAACTGTCTCAGTCGAAGGATGAAAAATGTATCTATTGTCATGGCAACACTGACAAACTCCAGTGCTCGAAATCCAACCAAAGGTTACTTGCATGCCTCACAATCCATTTTTTACCACACATCCTGGCAGTCTGGATCAGGCTTTAACAAAGTGACTCCTCCAGCTCCTCATGCTGCTGCTCACTTCTGTGACTTGTGCCTCTAATAAAACCTTTTACCTGGTCCTGAAGTTCCCTGAAAGTGATGATTTGTTTAGTTCCAGTCACTGGGCTGTCATAAATGATGGCAGGCTGCTCTCCACGGCCACTCTCAACGTGTCGGTCCACAGCATTGTAGCACATGTTCAGCTTCCCTCCAACAAACCTGACAGAGACAAAGAGAATTCACCAGCAAGCAACAACACCGTTCAAAGATCACATATAAATCACACATATTTTTACAGGTGTGAGTTAGGGCTGGGCGATATGACTAATAAGAATATTGCAATATTTTTAGGCTATTTCAAAGGACACAATATATCTCAATATTTTAAAATCTCTTTAAAACTAAATTAAATGCACCACAGTTACAATAAAGTAAAAAAAGTAGGTACTGTCATAATAATGTTAAAAAAAATACTGTTATAATAAAGAGAAACAAAGTATTGTTATAAAAATCAAAGCACATCCACTGGTGCTTTTATTCTGAAGCAGGCGACTCATCTCGGGCTGGAAGTGTTAATGTTTTTGCTCTGAATCTGAAACTTCAAGTTAACAGTGGGATGTTAGCAGTTAGCAGAAAGTTAAGCTCTTGCCACTGCGCCTTAAAATGTGAGGATATGCTCATTGTGAGCTGAAAACAAACTAATAGCTCTCCAGTTCATATATCAATAGTATGTGCAAGTCACACTGGTGCTCCATGGTCGCAAAATGAGACTAAATAGATGCAGTCTGGAGCCCTGCAGGTACAAAAATACACATCTTCATCGGCTCATACTGTCATTATACTCGCTTAGTTGAACTGTTAGTGCGGTGCCATTAAACATAATAATTTATTCACTGTAAGCAACAAACAGACTAACACCTCTCCAGTTTATGTATTAATAACATCTCAAAGTCGCAGTGGTGCTCCATGGTCACAAAGAGGGACTAAATAGTAGTGGTCTCAAGACCTGCTGGTACAAAAAAACACACACTTACATCTGCTAACACTACCGTTAAACTTTTTAAGTTAAACTGTTAGTGCGGCACCATTAAACGTGATAATTCATTCACTATAAACAACAAACAAATTCACTGTAAGCTACAAACAAACTAACCTCCCCCAAGTCCATGTATTAATGTCAGATATTATTCTGAAAGTCACAGTGGTGCTCCATTGTTAAACTTGTCAAGTTAAACTGTTAAAGCGGCACCATTAAATGTTATAATTTATTCACTGTAAGCTATAAACAAACTAACACCTCTCCAGTCCATGTATATCTCAAAGTCGCACTGGTGCTCCATGGTCACAAAATGCAACTTAATAGTAGTGGTCTGGGGTCCCGAGGGTACAAAAACACACACCTTTGTCCGTTCACACTATCATTACACTCACGTTAAACTGTTACCGCAGGGCCATTAAACATTTTGATTTATTCACTCTAAGCGACAAACAGCCTAACACCTCTCCAGTCCATGTTTCAGTACTATCTGAAAGTTGCAGTGGTGCTCCATGGTCACAAAATGGGACTAAACAGTCACAGTCTGGAGCCCTGCACGCACAACAACACACACTATCGTCTGCTCACACTATCATAAAACTTCTTAAGTTAAACTGTTACCGCGGTGCCATTAAACCTGATAATCTATTCACTGTAAGCAACAAACAGCCTAACACCTCTCCAGTCCATGTATTAGCAATATCTTTAAGTTGCAGTGGTGCTCCATGGTCACAAAATGAGACTAAATAGTAGTAGTTGGGAGCTCTGCAGATGAGACACACGCTTCGCCTGCTCATACACTTTCGCTAAGAAGAGAGTGACCTGGATGGGTGGCGGAGTGTGTGTAAAGTGCATATTTGTGAGTCCATCTTTATGTGTGTGTGTCTGTGAGAGCGAGAGAATCAACATGCCTAAGTGAGCTCATGCCGGTGACGGGACAATTTAGAGATGATATTCACAATTTAGTCATTTTATACACCCCATCAGGAACAAGCCACAACACATCGAGTTCATTCAATATATCGCCCACCCCTACTGTGCATACATACTGTGGGTTTCTATATATTCACAAACAATATCATATGCCACCGTCTCTCTCACCACATCTATCCAAGCGTGCTTTCCTGAAGAGTATATTTTTGGCTGATAGAGTTCTTTCTTTTTACTTAATATTGGAACACAACTTGATGAAACCACTTCAGACTAAAACATATGCAGCTGCCTGTGCCAGCAGCACACAAATCAATGCACTTGATAAAGCGACAGTTTCAATCCATTCTGGTGCTGTGCATATGGATAAAGAGCAGCGAGCAGGTTGAGCAGATGGTGTTTTGGAAGCCAGAGAGAGACACTGGCTGTGTCCTTCATTTTAACATGACAGTAATGTTGCTACATTCAGGCAGCTCTGGCTCTTTTTCTACCAGGATACATGAGATAATTGACAACCCCACCCTCCAAACAAACAAACAAAAACATTTTCAATTTCATCTCATTCCCAGTGCAGGTGTATGTCGGCTGTCATGCATTTTAATAGTTTGCTTGCAGCTATAAAGAGAGCTGTTATCCATCGAGTAAACATCCTAATTTACTTGTACATCAGATATAAGGACATAAAAATATTTTCATGTGATATTTGGTGAAATTTAGAAACTTTCAAGCCCCAGTTTTAGTAAACTTTACCTCAAGACAAACTTGATTGCTGCTCTTGATTGGTCAGAATTTCCATGTGGGAAAAATCCAGGAAGTAAAGAAACCGTTGAAGAAGAGTACACTGTCAAGATAAATGTGACACTTTCTAATGTCACAATGGAGGGACAACTACGCAGGTTGATTTTAGCGCTGCTCATCGTGGACTATATTGCTGTCATTGTTCATTTGAGTCAAAGCATACAGTTTGAAAACGAGGCGCGGCTCCAACTAGAAAACAATGTTTTGATGCATTGGATGTGCTGAATGTGCATATTAAGGCAGTACAGGAGGAGGCGCACATTAATAATCCTCCAGGACTGTAACATGCTCATGTTTAACCCAAACAATGTGTCATGTGACTGCAGTTGGTTCAGATCCAGGTCGGAACACGTTCTCACCACAAATGAACTGCACTAGAGTTTGTTTGTAACCGGACCGAGACCACCTTGGTCCGGTTGTTTTGGCGCGCCTGAGTGTGATTGCTGTGTTCACACCTGCCCGAACGAACTGCACTGAGGGGGCAAACAAACTTAAGTTTGATCAAACCAAACAGGGCAGGTGTGAAAGCACCCTTAGTGTAAGTAAATGGCGCACAATTGCCCCAAGTGGTTACATTGCAGCCTTTTTCGCGGCTGACCCCTACAGCGGTCTCGCCCAATACTGGACCAATTTCAAAAACTGTTTTCTCCATTATTCACTTTGACACAAACACACGTAAAAGTAGGGTCCAGCTTGAAAAATGCTAGTTACCCTTTAAAGATGCAAAGCCAAATGAAGATGGCAGCCAGAGGGGACATACTGGTACGATGCTACGTTGTCCTGTAGGACTCACCTGTCACTTTTTAAATCATTACTTCATATTATCATTTAATAAGTGCGTGTTTTGCTTTCAAACAGAACAAATGAAAAAAGCCACTTCTCTAGATTTTTGTTTAACTGTAGTTTAACGACCAGAAGTGACATTTCTCACATGTTTAGTTAAATTAGTTGAATAAATTTTATGTAATAGCTAGGCAGAATATTAGTAATCTGGAAATGTACAAGCTGCACTTACCTCAAAGTGAGGTGTCTATTTATTTAGCAGGGTAACTGATTGACTATAATTGCTATTTAATTAATATCAACAGAACAAGATCTTATGTAAATCAAACAAGGCTCCACATAGGCACTCATTGTTGTCAAAAGAAATGTTGGTGATTATGTAACTGTCATGAATCATGACGGAGGTATCCAAAGAGCTTACTGGCTTTATGTTCAGTGATTTTATGATGCAAATGTTAACATGTTAGGGACATAAGTTGATTTCTGAACATGTTTAAACAAAGAACTGTCTTGGGGAAATAAAGCTTAAGTTGTTTACTGTGTTTCTTGGACGCAAACACACACGTCATATGGAAGTGTTGCTGAAAATGTTCCTTGCTGTGTTGCTCGCTTGCAACACTGTAACCTACCAGTTTGGAAACACTGGATCCTCAACGTGCAAAGTTTGACTCCACGGCTCAAACCAGTTAATATCCAGTCCCACCTCACCCCAGAAAGTCTCGGGGTTGTCCCTGGCCGAGGCGAAGGCTCGGCTGTACGCCGTGTCGGATGCATAGTTTCTGCAGCACTGCAGGGCGAAATACTTCCTGAGGTCTGCAGATGCATGCGATCCTGCAGCTCTCACACCACGTTGTTGTTGCTGAGCTGCTGCAGCAGCTGAGACAGTCCACAGTGTCCTCCCGAGTGTCCTCTTGCGCTCAGCTGAGGCGCACTGATTCAGGCGCAGTAGGTGTTTGATTTGGAAATGCATCGCAGCTGGAGTGATTTCTGAATGGGGGAAACTTTCCACGTTTCTTCTGGTGCTTCCGGTGTTTTCCTGCAGGTGAGGAACCCTTCTACGGCTCGACTCTGAGCGACGTCATCTGAGGCCACGTAAAGGGAGAGAAGGCTCCTGCGGGGATCCTTACAATGCCTTCAAGGAATGCGAACTATGAACTGGATGTGGTTTGTTGCAGGAGGAGCTCTGAGCCACAAAACTGTTACACAACACATAAACTGGTATTAGTGCAAACCGCTTTATAGACCACACAAAGTATTTATACACAAATATGTAAAGGATGCTGTTTAAATAAGAAATGAATGAATTCTGGTCATGTGGGACACTTTAAAGAAAACCTCACCCTAGTGATGTCTTTATAAGTCATCTTTTTATGTCGAAATAAAATGGAAATACACACTCTTTAAGAAGCATGTGCCCTCAAACACACCATGACCCCATCTGTGACTCAAGCAGCATGTTCAGGGTGTGTGGGACAACTTACTTGTTTGGTAAAGTGGGACACTGAACGCACCATGTGCCTGCAATGCACACACTTCCTGTCAAGAAAGACCACGCCCACTTTGATTATGTCAGATCAATCCAACCCACATCATGATACAGAGATAAGTACAGGCTGTAGGGGGGTTAAAAAAGAAATGGACTTATATTTTAAAACAATATCCTGCTCCCATTTAATATTTTTTCATAAATTATTGTTTATATTTATTATGTATTTATGGTTTGTCTTGTTTTGTTTTGTTTGTTTGTATTTTATTTTCCTACATGTCTTCTACTTAAGTTTATTCACCTGTCTGTATAATCACTCATGTACCTGTTCACGACAGATTATTTTTGTAATACGAAAAAATAAAAACAGGCTGTAAAGGGACTGAAAATGCGTATTTTTATTATTGCAGGCCATCAGGCAGTGACATAGGCTAAAAAATTGGCCAAAAAAAAACACAAAAGAAGTTTCTTAATGTCATAAATGCCCAATTAATTGAGTTATAGTTCGGTCCTTACTTGCTAACATTTCTGTTTTTGAACATGTGTAGCCTATTAAATAGAGATGTATTCATACATTTTTGTTCAGTCACAAAAAAAAGGTCATACATGGGGTTTATACCTCGTTATCTGCAGGAGAAGATGAGTAGACACTGTTCATCAACGTACATGATATATATATATGATGGCAGCGATAGTTGAACGTTTCCACGGCAACAAGTGAAAGTCTGGAGGCATTTCTATCAGATGCTTGCAGTCTCTGCCCTCACAGACTTTACGTGATGACTGTAAATACGTCACAATATGTACAGCTTAAGTCTGTGAGGGCTCAGTCCACATGTCCAGACGGGAGGACAATACAGGATGGATGCAGCCATTGTGTAGTGGCAACAATTTAAAGGTCCCATATTCTGCTCATATTCAGGTTCATACACATACTAGAACATGGTTAAGCTCTTTAATGTTCAAAAAACACATTAGCTGTGTCTCGATTCAGGAGCTGCAGCTTTTAAAGGACTCCGCCTTCGCTGTCCACTTCGACCATGTCCGTTGAAGATCACATCAGCCAAACCGAACGGTCTAGTCTGCGGAGGATTTCCTGGTCGCATCGGCAGTTGTTCTCACCCCGACCTGTTGGTGTTCCTGTTACCTAGCAACGAGCTGCGCTTGACGAAATAAGAAGTAAGCTAGTAAGTTAGTTAGCCCTAAATCACGTACCCACAGATTGTTATTGTAGATATATATATATATTTTATTTAATACTTGAGGAGAGGATTCACTACCAGAGACACCGTGTTTCACCGTTTTCAGGTAAACTTATTAAATTAAGACTGTTTAAGCTTTGTGCCGTTAGTTAATAGTAATGCTAACAACAGTTAACCGTTAGCTAGCTGTTAGTTAACTTACACCACTGGCGCACAATGCATCTTTGGATATGCTGGGCCACGAAGGATCCATCTGTTGCATCCTCCAAATTCTGGGAAAGAAGGCTGCATTTGAAGGAGCCTTCAAAATGGGACAGCCTCAGTCGCGCCGATGTGACGCAATCGGTCTTTAAATGCAGCCTTCGAAGACTGCAGCCCCTGAATTGAGACACAGATATTGTTTCTCATATCGTCTGCCTTTATATACCTGTAACCACAATCGGTCTGGAACGCTCTGTTTTTCATCTTTATAGGCTGTTTGGCTAGAATTTCATTGCTTGGCAACAGCTTGGGTTCATGTTTACTTCCTGTCAGCTGATGTCAGTCGCACACACCACAAAACATTCAAACAAGAAATACAAAAGAACCCATTTAGATTGTTTAGGTTTCAAATGGTCTTCCTAGTGTGCTTGTGACATCACAAATTCACAGAAATCCTGACGGCTCATTTACAGGCGCAGTTTCAGAATACAAACAGTGTGTGTTTCTCTGTGGGCTGAGCGATTTGATACCTCCACAGTATTTATATAATCACCTATACCTGCTTTAATATTAAAAAGACATGGATATCTGACTTTTGACAATATGGAACCTTTAAATTTAATTATGTGTATCTGATGTCCCACATTACCTGAACTCACCGTAATGTTTACATTTATTATTTTGGGATTCTGCGTACAACCTGATATCAGCATCATAGTTTTGAGCTCCACATAATCCCCAAACATTTCTCAGGAAGAGCTGCTCAGCCTATGGCATGTCTTTTATCATTCAAAACAAGAAGAAATAATTGATATTTATTTGTGAACTGCTTGAAGCTCATTATCATGGTAAATCTTTGTTTACTAGCTGCAGCATTAAATTCTCATGGTCCTCGGGGTGGCATCAATAACCCCTCTCTTGTTAAGAATGCAAATACCTCTGATTAAACTGATCAGGGAATGCATTCGGGGGCTTGTTGGAGGATATTTATGAACATGGCTGAGTTCATTGTATGGAATCAAATTCTATAAAAATCTCTTGTTTAGCTGAGTCACTCGTTCTGGTCTCATCACAGCAGCAGCTTGTGCAATCCTGTCACGCCACACGGCAGCAGCGGCGGCAGCAGCAGCAGCTCTGTCTGCTCTCAGATGGTGTTGTGTACATCTCTTTCGTCACTGCCATCATCCAAGCGGCTGGTAAATACCCATAATCCAGCTGACCCCCTGGACGTGACCCCTGCACACTGGTGCCCCTGGTTGAGTAACTCATCCATGTGATATTTCAGGGTCATCTGTTTCTATTTATACGTGCAGGGCAGTGTTTTCCATTAGACAGTCCTGGAAGCAGCATGCACTTTTCCAGGAAACACATTGCACTGCCTCGCAGCTACTGGGCTCATAATGTTTCTCACTGAATGTGTAAATTTAAAAGAATTCAGACGACCAGCATGGAGGTTTTATAGCGTTTCCCTGGGAAAATAAACAGAGAAGTCTTTGTCTCTAATATATCGTTTATAAACACACATGTTATGTTGCCCTGTACATTTGACATATTCTGTATTATTGATGGAGGCCCTTCTTAATCCATCACGTCACCAGTGTTCTCCTGTGGATTTTTTTGGATATGTTGAACCTGTGCCATGACTGGATTATGAGATAATGGGCCCCTGGGCACAAACATACAGAAGCACCCACCACCTCAGCTACACAAGAGCAAAACACACAGATTTTTTACCTCTTTTTTATTGTTGTTTTGCATCTCTTTGTAGTCGTGTTGTCTTGTTGGTGGTTTCGTGTCTTGGTTGTTTTGTGTCTCTTTGATAGCATTTTGTCTTCTTTGTTCATTTTGTATCTCTCTGTGGTCGCTTTGTGTCTCTGTGAGGTAATTCTGTGTCTTTCTGAGGGCATTTTGTTTCTCTTTGGTCATTTTGTGTCTCTTTGTGGTTGTTTTGTGTCTCTTTGTAGCCATTGTGTGTCTCTTTTAGGTCACTGTTTTGTCTCCTTGTGGTTGTTTGTGTCTCTTTGCGGTTGTTTTGTGTCTCTTTGTAGTCATTTTGTGTCTCTTTTAGGTCACTTTGTGTCTCTTTGTGGTTGTTTTGTGTCTCCTTGTAGTTGTTTTGTGTCTCATTGTAGTCATTGTGTGTCTCTTTCAGGTCACTTTGTGTCTCTTTGTGGTTGTTTTGTGTCTCTTTGTAGCCATTGTGTGTCTCTCTGAGGTCACTTTCTGTCACTTTGTAGTTATTTTGCATCTCTTTCTGGTTGTTTTGTGTCTCCTTGTAGTCACTTTGTATCTCTTCGTGGTTCTTTGTGTCTCCATGTGGTTGATTTGTGTCTCTTTGTGGTTGTTTTGTATCTCATAGTCATTGTGTGTCTCATTGAGGTCACTTTGTTTCTCATGTGGTTGTTTTGTGTGTCGTAGTCATTGTGTGTCTCTTTGAGGTTACTTTGTGTCTCTTTGAGGTCACTTTTTGTCTCTTTGTGGTTGTTTTGTGTCTCTTTGTGGTAATTTGAGGTTGTTTTGTTACTTTCTGTATTTCTTTTGTGTCTGATTATAGTCACTTTGTGTCTCTTTGTGGACTGTTTCTCTTTTCTGCAGTCTCTTTGTGTCCTCTGTATTCATTTTGAGGCTTGCTGGTCAGTATGTATTAATTAGAGTGACATATTGCAGGTGAAGGCCAAGGGGGGGACCCCTGGCTCTCTGGATCCCTGGAGCTGTGCCCGGTAGGCCTGTTCAGTAATCCATCCATGACCTGCGCTTGTTTTTAAACCAATATGAAATTTAATCTCATCACATTTCAGCAGAGCATATAAAACACAATCTATATTCATGTAGGATATAACTACAATCAAACTTTGATGAGGGAAGATGCCTCCCTTCTCCTCTCATGCTGTAATTTGTCCAGCCAAAACGTCTCACTAAATCACTCCTCCCCCCGGCTCTGCTATAACTTTTTTTTAATAACAGTGCAGATGCTGTTGGCAGAATACATATCATTCTTTCTTTCTCTGGCACCGGATGTGCTTGGAGAGAACACTAACTAATAGCTGCTTGCAATCAGACCCAAACCAGAGTCCAAGATGGCTCATTACGGCCCCTCCATCTTGCCCTCTTCTGTGATTTGATGTAATGAGTGTGAATCTTTTGAAGCAGAAATCAGTCGGCTGCCCTTCAGAAACAGTTAGAGGCAAATTACCAGAGTTTATCTACAAATGATTAATCTCCAAGCACTGTGTTTTTTTACCCGCAGAGCGTCTGAATATGGATTTATAATAGAATTAGTCTGAAGATAATGATTGCCGTTTTGCATTTTGAATGGGTTTTGGACGCGGCAGTTGGCGTAGAGGCTGGTGAATGATTTCAGTCAACATTATTCATAGTTTGGAATAACTGATACATCATTACGGATTATTACAGCTGAGTGATTTTGCCTAATATTGACCATGCAAAATACTAGGGACACTTTGTTGTTGATTATTCTCTTATTTAATGCCAGTCAGAGCAGGAGATGAAGACAAGAGGGGATTTTTAAGCATTTAGTTCAATATAGATGTCTTAATATTTTTTTATCGTCAGTCTATGAGCAGCTAAAATGCCAAACAGCAGAGGCAGAGCAGCAATGAATATCCTCATTTCATGCTGTGCAATAATGTGACTCAAGGGACAATATGCTCCTCATAGATTTGTGCTCAAATGAAATAAGATTAAATCACTTAAGACCCGGTGGAAGCAACAAAGTGAGCTACTTTGTAATATCATTACTTTAATGTCATGTATTATTTCCATTTGACAAAGTGAACAGGCGCTGTTTCCCTGAAGGGGGCGTCAGTCGCCTAATGGTCAGAGGAAAGCTGTGTTAAAGGTTAATCCCATGGCAAATGCATGATGTGGAAATCACTGCTGCAGGCTCTCAGCTTTGTGGCGCCCATGAGCAAGACATTTAATCCCAAAGTTGCTTCAGTAACAAATAAAAGTCTGTCACCAGTCGACGGCTTTGACAAGTGAAACAACATCATCATGGAGATACTTCCCTTCAGTTGTTCCTGTAAAGAAAATTGTATATCTGTTTAGTTGACGTGCCTTGTTTGAAAATAAATACTATTTTTAAGATGTCTATCACTTGACTATATCTCCCTCATGTTTACATGATGATCTACTTTCATTTTCTGTCAGCAGCTGTGTGATGGAGCCTGGTTACAAACACCAGAGCAGCTGTGGGAAAGCAGCCTGTCACATCACGCAGGAAAACCTTCAGACTATTACATAAAGACATTATCTCTGAGACTACATCAGGTCACCAGGACATTTTCTTCAGTTTTTCCCAGTGTGACATATCATATAGATCACAGGAAATGCTGCAGATGGATTAGAGCAGGGGTGTCAATCATGCGGCCCGTGGACCAGAACCGGCCTGCCAAAGGGTCCAGTCCAGCCCACTAGATGACTAGACTAAGAGGTGCAAGGTTCCAGGAGCAAGTTGAACGATGACTTGCCTACTTCATGTAAAATTCTGCTTCAGAGCCTTTCCCACCATGACCAGGATACAGGTCAATCAGGAGAGACATGAGAATGAAGTAAAGATTGATGTTTTAGTCATGGACTTTCCACGTCCACATACGACGTGCAAGGTACCCTGGGTGTGTTAGTTGTTGTCGTTCTGGGACACTAAGTCAAGTTCTGCCTGTTACATGCATTGTCTTCTTTCAAAATACACTTTCGTTTTTACAGGAAATTTAACATTTACATACAGTCTCTTTCAAAATAAACGCACTACGTCAGTACAACAACGTGAATTGACTTTTTCTTTCCTCCAACAACTAACGCATGTGGTTAGATTTAGGAAAAAGAACAGGATTTGGCTTTATAATCTTACAGGACAAGAACACCACTCTCTTGGGTGAAAGTCAGTGTTTGTTGGACCCATCCACCACCCTTGACATTAAACTAAAACGGCAGCTGGCCCGTATCATGCCGATGTTAAAGGATGCCTTTTTTCGTTTCTGCCGCTGCAAAGTCACTGCCCAAGAGCCAGATTAGGCCGATTTCGGAGTGAGACCGGGCTCCCCATGGACTCTAGACACTGGTGTTGGTAGTGGCTGATGACTCTGAGGCTGCTGACTGCTGGGGCGTATGAGGCTGATGAATCCCTAAAGACAAGGTGGTGATGAGGAGGTGGAGGGCACACATGACTGCAGCAAGAAAGAACTACGACAGAAAAAGAACCATGAATACATTGCAGAGACATTGCTGTTGAATTTTTTTTTAAAGTTTGGTGCTCTGAGCTCCACAAGCCGAGCACCATCAGCTCCATTATATTGGAGAGAAGGCAGACATCTCTACAGCCGATATCTCCAACACTCACCAAAACAAAGTAGACTGATAAACAGCACTACAGGTAAGAGAAAGTATACGTAGATTTTGTTTTGGGGTGACCTGTCCCTTTAAAGGCAACCCGCAGAGGCTCTGTAAATCACTGCACCCTGCTAAGAAATAATCCATCATATAAAACCCCCTGTAAAACCACAACATGACCTTTATACACTTCTGTTTTTCTATGGATTAAACAAACAAGATCTAAAATGTTAAGTAATGAGTTTTAGACAGAATTTGTTAGCTTTGTACAGAGCTAGGCGCTAGAGCTAGCTGTTTCCCCCTGTTTTCAGTATTTATGCTAAGCTAATTTTATATATAGGGTAACAACATATCATACAGACATGAGAGTGGTATAAATCGTCTTGTCTAACTCTAGGTAAGAAAGTGACTATTCCTTTATAACCTGTTTCATTTCTTGAGCACTCGTTCTGATAGAAACTGGTGCCTACAAACCTTCTGACACTGTCTGAATGTTATGATCTTTAATCTAATAGTCAAACATTCTTGAGTCCAGTGGTCTGTATTTGCCTTGTGGACATGGCCTCCTGCTCCCTCTGTGGGAGTGGAGACCTTTCAGAAATCAATTCACTTGCAGTTAAAGAGCTTTAAGAGTGCTGCAGCGTAATCCCACCTCTTTAAAAAAAAAAAAGCAGAACTGTATTCCAGCCCATATGGGTGGGAGCCTGTAATCTCCCTCTGCCCTCTTTCCGTGCGCTCTCTAAGCCGTCACCATCCCTATCCGTCCGTCCAGCCCACCACTTAGCACCAGTGTACATCTGCATGCGGCTGGGTGGGACCGTGGGTGGCTGGAATTCACCAGCACATATGGACTGTGTGATTAGGTTTAGTAACAGTTTCAATCAAAAAGCGAGCTGATTACGATGACAGAATATTCCCTGAGGGTGAAAATTGAATCTATCTGAAATCAGCAGAAACACGTCGATATGACATTTTTAAAAATGCCATTCTTGGATTACTGCATAGCTGCCAATTTGAAGCAAAGTGAGGTGAGGAGTGAGGTAATTGCTTCCCAAATGGGTATAGGCTAAAGTGATTTTTCATGCCAGCAAGATAAATGAGATTCAAATGATTTCAGTGTCTGTATGATACTGTGGATTCTGCTCTGAACAGCTGTGCACATGGAAGCTTAAATATTGGTCCTCGCCTCAGGTGTGTATTCGTGTTTACAGCTTGCATTTGTCATGGCGGAGTCACGGTTTGTGAGCCATGTGACTCCCCGGGCTGCGTTAACGTCCCCCCCTAACCAGGGATTTGCTACTTGTTTTTGTTGAGCACTGCTTCTGTCGAGTGCAATGACTGTCCAGGTATGAGATATGCCACAGCAGCAGCAGGCACCATTAGGCAGCAGATCTACAGTAGATGAAGAGAGTCAGTGGTTTGGCTCCGTTCTGTGGTAGCACATAAACATGAGGATTAATCCTTAAGCCCTTCGACAAAGGTTCACTACCATCATTCAGTCCTTATCAGGCTGCATGCAGCGCATGTAGCCAGGAGAGGAGATAACATGGCTCAGCGCTTCACAATAAACCTTAATGGCAAGCGTGGTCGCAATCAGCTGATCTCTGAAGTGCAACGGATGAATGGATCATACACGGCTAAGCGTTTACGCATGCAGGCACAGAGACACGCATGTACAGTGTATGACCCAGAGATTCAGGGCCAACGGTTTGACCTATGAGACTGGTAAAGCCAAATTCTGTAGGAACAACTGTAAATATGACCAATGAGTGACTTCAGTAAATAAGAGTGAACGGTTGACCTTAATGCTGCTCTGATTTATGAGATACACTGTGCGGCCAAAAGTATGTGGTCAAGATGAGTAGAGAACAACATGTACCCAACTTGCTTTGTCTCCTCTGTGGTGCAGAGAATCAGTGTCCTCGAAGATCCAGTCCAAGTCCATTTCTGCCAACACTTATCATCTCTGCACTAATTTATTTAAAAAGAGTTAATGTTTCAGTCACAATTGCTCATTCCAATAAGCTAATGAGTTAGCGGCAGCATGGTGGAGCAGTAGTTGTTATTATTGTCTCACAGCGAGAGGGTTCCTGGTTTGATCCCGGGTGCGGGAGCCCTTCTGTGCAGAGTTTGCATGTTCTCCCCATGTCAGCGTTGGTTTTCTCCGGGTGCTCCAGCTTCCTCCCACAGTCCAAAGACATGCAGGTTAATTGGTGACTCTAAATTGTCCGTAGCGTGAATGTGAGTGTGAATGGTTGTCTGTCTCTATGTGTCAGCCCTGTGATAGTCTGGAGACCTGTCCACGGTGTACCCTGCCTCTCACCCAGTGTCAGCTGGGATAGGCTCCAGCCCCCCCGTGACTCTCAAGAGAATAAGCTGTTAGAAAATGGATGGATGGATGACATTACTCAACCCAAGTATACAGAATACAAATGCCTGCCCTATAACTGTAGACAAAATCCATCTATATATACAAAATCTTGGCTGTTTTGGAAGCTACTAATTATTCCATACTGGAAGAATGTAAATTATAGCAAAACTACCCTACAGAGAACTCTAGTTTGGTTTACAAACGCTTCTTCGAAAAAGGAGTTCAAACTATTTTGTTAAAAATCGGTCAAACTGAGAAGGTGCATGTGATACAAAATTATGACAAAATATACTACAAAAAGCGGTAACCTTCAAGGGCTGAAAATTGAAGCCAACACTCAAGTGCCAAAAGCTGCAACACTCTGAATGGCCACTTGAGGGTGGCTCCGGAAACCAGTCAATCCTCATGTGACCACCATGCTACAGCAACCATCTCACTCCTAAGTCGTCGAAATATGGTGTTTGGGCAGTGACTTGTGGCATCAGACACTGACAAAAAAAGCAGTCCTTTAACGTCAGCATGATATGCCACTGAGCGCTGTTAAACAGCGGGACAAGAACAGAAGATAAGGTGGCGAAAGTCACAGCAGGGCGAGTGGGAGGGGTGGTGAATGGGTCCAACAAACACTGACTTTCACCTGGGAGAGCGGTGTTTGTGTCCTGTAAGATTATAAAGCCAAACCCTGTTCTTTTTTCCTAAACCTAACCATGGTCAATTCAACGTAGCGTGTTTTATTTATATTTTGAAAGAGACTGTATGTAAACGTAAAATTTCCTGTGAAAACAGAAGTGTGTTTTGAAAGAAGACAATGCATGTAACAGGCAGAACTTAACACAGCGTCCCAGAACATCAACAACCAACACACCCAGGGTACCTTTCACGTCATATCTGGACGTAGAAAGTTCATGATCAAACGTCGATATGTGACGAGGTCAGAGTGAGAATGTGTTGGTTAAAACGCCTAACTTTACAGCAGAAATAAAAATGTTTATAGCCTGGTACAAAAAAAGTTTTGATCTCTATAGTCTATGCAAAAAAGTCACATACGAGCAAAAATGCCACTCAACTGAATGTACTGTGAAAGTCTACTTTTGTTTACAGGTCATAAACCTAAAAAATACAATACCCCACTGTGTGAATGTCACCTTTGGTTTTGTATACAGTCTCTGTTAGTCAGACTGCTGCTCTCAGCTGTCTGACTAACAGAGTATTGCATCAAGCAGCATGACTCAGTTCACCAGGTAACTTCTAAAATAGCATGCAACAACTTCTCTGAACATTTGTTGACTCACTGTGGTCAAAGGGAGTTCAATTACAGCACAGAAGCTATGGTAGGATAAAAATAAAAAATATTCTTTTCCTTTTAGGGCCCTAAATTGTTTTTAGTTTCATTAGATCACAAAAGGTAATTTAACTGCTTGAATCACTATCCAAATACGAATGTAGGTAAACTACCAGCAAGCTACTGTAAAATGAAGTTAAACTAGTTTAATTAAATAAAGTCCACCACTCCCCAACACTGACATACAGCCTCCACCTTCCAGGGTTAGTTTATTATTCATCAGTTACAGTAAGTAAGATAAAACAGTTGTCCTGACTGCTGCTCTGATTTATGAGATACACTGTAAGGCCAAAAGTTCTCGGTCCCCATATTCACATACCTTTGTGTGTTCCAAAATTGTGTGGAAAACCTGAAACAAGATGAATGGAGGCTGTAAAAAATTTAAAACAAGATAGAACAGCAAACACATATAGGTGCTGTGCTCGGGAGACCACATTCTTTGTCCGTGTGTCCGCTCAATTTTTCTTCATTAACCAGATTAATTTACTGGGAAAACAACAACAACAACAAAAAAGAAAATGTCCACATTAACAAAGGAATTATCTCGGAATTCTGAGAAAAGCCATCATTGGAAAATATCTGCTCTAATTTTTCTGAATTAACAAGATAATCTAATTAATTCAGAAAAATCATCTTATGTGATTATTATCTTGTTAATTTTAAAAAAGAGCAGACATTTTTTGATGAACTTTTCTCAGAATTCTGAGATAATAATCTTTTAAATTTAGAAAAATGACAATTTATAAGATTATCTTAATCCCAATAAAAAACTTTTGACGAAAAATTTTCTTGAATTCTGAGATCATCTCATTATAGAAGAAAAATGTGAGTTTACAAGGTTATCTTGGTTAAATTTAGAAAAACGAGCAGATTTTGAATTCAACATTCTGTCAGAATTCTGAGCTAATATTCTTGTTAATTCAGAAAATTGAGAATTTGGGAGATTATTATCTTGTTAATTGTAAAAATCAAGAGCAGATATTTTCTATGACATATTTTCTCAGAATTCTGAGATAATAATCTCGTTAATTCAGAAAAATGAATTATGTGATTATTATCTTATTAATTTTAAAAAAGGGCTGACATTTTTTGATGAAAACTTTGGTCAAATTCTGAGATAATCTCACAAAATAACAATTTATCTTCTGGAAACCGGAGGAAGATGTTGCAGCCTATAAAGTGCATGAAATTGCTGGTGTGGACGAAAAAGATAATTCCGAAAAATTCCTGTTTTGATCAACATTTTGAATCAGATTTGGACGAAGAAGCAAACGAGTTTGATGGGACGAAATGGGATCGTCATGACAACGACAGTGACTCACAGACAAGACGACCACAGAGAAGATGGGGACAACAGAACACTGAACGATCACTGAACGTGTCAACGTGTTTCGCTATACCTCAAAGAGAACATTATTTTCATTATTATTCTTACTTTTATTTTTATTTATACAATTCAAACTGACATAAGGAAATAAAGAAAAACAAAAAATGTGATTGTGGAACTAATTTTATTCTTGAAAATGACTGTTTTTGACAAAACTGAAATTTTCTCAATTTTCTTTTTTTTAATGAAAATGCACAAATTCAAGTGTTGATAAAAAAAGAAATGAAATAAGACAGAATAAAATGGTTCATTGTGTATGAAAACATATACTATTTACATATTCACAGGACATTATTCTGTAGGTCTTGAAAGATTAGTGAATATGATCAAAAATGCTGGCGGTGGCTGGCAACTTAAAAATAATACTCTGGGGAGGAAAGTGTTAAAATAACAACTTCGGATTGGGCCCCACCCACTTTGGATTTAAACCCCACCCATTTTTGTCTTAAACCCCGCCCATTCCGAGTACAGTTACAGATAATGTAGTTTGCTGAACAGATTCAGATAATGGTGTTTCAATGTTCTTAAAATGTGAGAAAAAATACTTAAATTATTTTATTTACCATTGCAGATGTTTTAATAAATTCTTACTCTCCTGCTTTAATGTAACAAGATGGACATTTATTTATTTATTTATTTTGCCGTGCGTGTTTGCAAAGCTGCTGTTCCTGTGCAAACAGCACCAGGTTATGAGATATGATGAGGATGGAGGTAGATTAATCCCCCTCCCAACCACTCCCACCACCACCACCACCACCCCCATCTCTCTCCCTCTCTTCCTCCCTCTCTGTCTCTGTGATGCTGCAGCTCTGTAGCTCTGTAGTCTCTCCAGTCTCCAGTAAACAGCAGTCATGGCGACAGTGGTCCAACCGCTCTCTCTGGATCGAGGTAAGGCGCTCGGAGCTTTGTCATGTGTGCTTGTCATCTGACGGCTTTTTACACCTTTTGTCAAACTTCGGCAAAGGACCTGGCAACCCGGGGTAGATCCAGGTGTTTGGATTTCCTACAGATTTGTCTTAACGGGTCGGCATTTGAAGGCAACATGAGCTCGCGCTATTCTAAATAAAAAAAAAGCCTGCTCCGCTCCGCGCGTGCATTTTGCAGAGCGGAGCGCTTGATCCATCTCTTTAATTATTGCATTAATTCACCATCATTTATGTGACAAACGGGCATCCTTACATCGCTTCCAGTGCGTCTCGTTTATCCCCATCTATATTATGTAACCTCCTCGGTCATATTACACCGTTACTGCTTGTTTTTTTTTTTGCGCTTCATCAGTAAACATAAAGCCTGAGCTGCTGAAGCGCTTTGGCACCAACATCCACTTTGACATATAGGAGACAACTTTTGTATTTGGATTGGGCAGGTGCAAGCCAGGCAGGTTGGTGCCTTCACAGGAGTGTGTTTTTGCACTTGTTGGAAACATCCAGTGTGCGAGCAAATTGCAATTAAAGCCCATAATAACACAGTGCGATGGTGTCAGCCTGCCTGTTCTGCTAATGCACCACAGGTAGTGTTTACTAAGAGCTGAGATAGCGTGTGTAATTGTAGACCATGTGACTTAAACACTTATTTGTGCATCCCCTGACCTCATTCATATGGTAGTAATGCCTCCAGGATCCAGTTTTGCATAATTTGTCTCCCTCTCCTCCTTAAAGAAAAGAGCTGCTGCGCTGTAGTACATTTCAGCTTATTGTACAGATGCTCCAGCAGACATTAAAGCCCCCCCGTAGAAATATCATAGCAATACTACTGGGAGCTTTTAGAAAGATTTCAGTACAAAATGCCCCATATACATGAAGCACAGGCTCACTTTGAATCCCTATACTTTCTTGTTAACTATTTTTAGCTCACAAGTGAAATACTCCCAGCCTTACATCCACACCAAATGCATAGCCACTGAAATGTAATATTGCGCAAGCCTTGCATAGGAAATGGATGCTGTCAAATATAGAGAAAGGAGAGCTAAAGCTAGCATCAGCTCCCCAGTCACTTCCAAGCCACAGGAGGTGACTATAAATACACATAATCTCGTGGGAGCATGAATTATTATGTGGGAATTAATCTGACTGGTGTCACTTGTTATGTGGAATCCAAGTAATTAGCCACAATTGATCATTTTCGGCTATAAAGAGGGGTTGTTTTTTTTCTTGACCCGCTATGTGCTCAATTTCAATTTGTTCTTCAGTAAAGTTTAATGCGTGTGGGCAGTGAAGCTTCACTGATGCACAGTCTGCGGGGTGAAGAAGTGCTATATCATGGAGAGTTAATGAAATGAGTTTAAGATTGCAGGCAATCAGAAAAACAATACAGCCCACGCCTCTGCAAGTCATCGTATAGAATTATACAAAGAGGCTTAGCTGTGCTGATAAACATGCTTTTGAACACTCAGAGGAATGTCTTCCTTCTTGGTGAAATGTCAGCGTTCAGCCTTATCTGATCTTAGTCATTTGCAGGGGCAGAGATTCAGACGTGACCTCAGCCTGAATGCAGAAGGGGGGGACTGATCCATATTCGCATGCTGTGGCTTGAATTCGACCAGTCAGCGGCTGGCAGCTGTAATGGCAGGAGCAGTAATAATGATAGTTTCACACAGGCTCTCTTACAGGCTCGCTTTTCTTCAGCTGCTGCCACTTTGGAGAAAACACTGTAATTGCTAATGAAAAGGTAGCCTCGTCTCGTGTTGCTGAGTTTGTCAAACACACGCAGGGAGGAAACGGATAGAGATGTTCATTTCCAGAGCTCCCACTTGGCTTGTTGGGTCACAGCAGGATGAAAAGATCTTACATCACTGGCCTTCCTGTTATTGTCAGAGGAAATGGCTGTGATAAGCAAGCACCAGCACCCTCTATCAAGAACAATGGGTTTGAACCTCCCTGAATATTTTATAAAAACCAGTCTGCATTTCTCTGTGGAGCTGGCATTTAACTGCAAACAGGCAAGTCTCCGACATGACAGCATTTTTGATTTGCAGTAGTGACAGCAGAGGTCCTTCTGGATGTATCTCAGTTGCTGCTGGTCGAGGAGTATTTTTAGAAACTTAGAGAGAATGAGCAGACTAGTTTAGCAGCGCTTTGCCAAAAGAGAGATCTGTGTGTGTGCAGTAATTGCAAGTTGTAGCAACTATGAGCAAAACCCACCAACACCCGCTAACATCTAGCTTTTATATTTAATGGGAAAAGTCAGTGTTGTAGTGGAGGGTATTCGCAGGTCTACAGGGTATACCCACCTGTCAGCTGACAAGGCATTGGAGTAAATAAGAGTATACCGACTTCCTTCTCCATCTACCCCAAAGTACACCCACCTCGTCAACTACCCAACACATTCTCACTCCGACCTCGTCACATATTGACCCTTGTTCATGGACCTTCCATGTCCAGATATGACGTGAAAGGTACCGTGACGTTCTGGGACGCCATGTCAAGTTCTGCCTGTTCCATGCATTGTCCTCTTGCAAGAAACTCTTCTGTTGTCACAGGAAATTTAACATTTACATACAGTCTCTTTCAAAATAAAAGCACTACGTCGGTACAAGAACGTGAATCAACGTTTTTTTTCATACAACAACTAACGCATGTGGTCAGCTTTAGGAAAAAAAAACATGGTTTGGTGTTATAATCTCATGGGACGCGACCACCATTCTCCCGGGTGGAAGTCAGTGTTTGCTGGACCCATCCCCTACCCCTTCTACCTATCTCTCTTGGACTGTCAACGCCTTAACTTCGATTCTTGTCCTACCGCGTTTCCCCCTGAGCGCCATTAAACTATAACAGCGACCGCCCGCATATCATGCAGATGTTAAAGGCCGGCTTTTTCCGTCAGTGTCTGACAGTCACTGGCCAAGTGTCAGATTTTGACAACTTCGGAGTAAGACCAGGTTGAACTACTACCATGCCACTGGGATTGGTTACAATTGGCATTCACTCCCAGGACAAATTAGTCTGCAGTGGTCATGGGTATTTATCGGCTCAAGCTCTGATTGGCTTTGATCAACGGTGATGGAAATACGACACCCCTGGACATGCTAATTTTAATAGGCTGCCACAAAATATACCATCCATCTCTGTCCAATCAGCATATAAATTGAAAAAGTTATGGGATCACCAAAGTTACTATACATCGTTCTTAGCAGGACTTGAATGTGTGAACTAAATGTCATGGCAATCCATCCAATAGCTGTTGAGATATTTCACTCAAAACCACAAATGTCAACCTTACGATGGCACTTTAGGAAGAGTTAGGGGCTCAACAAAGTACAGTGTGTGCCTGTGAGTGTCTGTACCAAATTTCAAGGCAATGTATTTCACCTCAAAACCACAAATGTAAACCTCATGATAATAGGAAGAGTGATTGTGCTTCACTTTTGGGGGAGTACGACTGTCTGTCTAAAGTTCATGGCAATGCATTCAATAGCCTAGTTGTTAAGACAGTAAAAGTGTACAGCTGGGCTAGTATCACATTGGCGGCAGTAGCTCAGTCCATAGGGACTTGGCTTGGGAACCGAAGGGTCGCCAGTTCAAGTTCCCGCCGGGACCAAAAATATGGAGCGTGGACTGGTAGCTGGAGAGGTGTCAGTTCACCTCCTGGGCACTGCTGAGGTTGCCCTTGAGCAAGGCACCGAACCCCCCCAGTCGCTCGGGCCGCCTGTCCATGGGCACTCTGACATCTCTCCAATTAATGCATGTATAGGTCCCATTTGTGCATGTGTGTGTATTTCGGACCTGTGTGTATGTGTAAAAAACAACAACAGAGTGTAAACCTTGAATTTCCCCTTGTGGGATGAATAAAGTATATAAAATTAAAAAAAAATTGCTAGCATGGCTAAAAACATGGCTGTATATTAGGACTCATAACATGCACATCTACATCCCATAACTGAGGAACTATAGTGTGAGTGTCTAGACACTGTATGATTAAAAGAAAACCGCTCTTTCAGACACTTTTTCAGGTATTATCAGCAGCAGTGTCTTGGTAAAAAAACAACCGCTTTCCGTGGCACTATGCCCGATAGCAAAGCAGCCACAGGTTGCTAAAAAACACCCACCCCCGGTGACTGAAAAGCCACTGGAAACACAGCAATGACTCACCAAACCACAACTGTTTTTGTTGCTTGTAGTCTCAGAACAGTGATCTGCAGCTTGGCAGGCATCTTGCCTAGGTGTCAAACCATCCATCATCCTCTCACCTCCCAGTGACAAAGTCACCTCATGTACTATGCTACTTTAGAAATGTTGATGTGATATGTATGAGACGTACATGTGTAACATAGTTGAGGATTTCCAGAAAGTACAAAGCCACATTTTCTCCTGGCGACTGATTCAGTTAGTGACTTCCTCCATATCCATTGACCTTTAAAAACCCAAAGATACATCGGTAAAGTTGTTGCTCATCTGTTGGTGATATAGGTAGAAAGAGAGTGATAGCATGGTGATGCCTTTGGAAGGGCATGAAAGTGATACATTTTCAGTTTGAGAAAAGTTTGGACTGTGCTCTTTACAGAGTGCAACATCATGTAGCTGCGTCATCTCCTGGTCCATAGAGGCCAGTCTCTCTACAGTGCATTCCTCTCTGTGAGGCTGTGAGGCTCAATTCAAAATGGCAACTCTAGACAGAAGCCCTCGCTTCTTTAAGTAGGACTCCTTTTTGTTTTCTTCCCTGTGTGTCAAGGTTTTGTGAGTCTCACTACAGTTTATAGCCTCCTGTCTTTAATAGACTGAAAGGAATATCTGCTGCACTCGGCTGCCCCAGTCCTTGTTTTCCCTCTGAGAGATCACAGTGAGTTCACTGCTTTGTGGTCAGACCTTATTCCCATCACATGCTCTCAGTCACACCAGCGATTTGAAGGATTAGAGGGTTACTGACAAGCTGACGTCACTCATCGCTGTTGATTTCTCAACCCCCCCTTGGTAAATACAGACATAGATGGTTCTTAGAGTAATTGTCTTGGAGGGGCACTTGACAGCAGAGTTGCTAAGGGCACCAAGGACATCCAGGTCAAAGTGCTGAAGGCAGATGAAAAGGTCTTTTCAGGGCATTGTGCTCTAGCGTAGCATCCCAGAGAGCATCTCTCAAAGTAGAAAGGTGAGCTGAGTCAGAGGAAGGTCGTTCAAGCAGAATTTCAAAGGAGGATCCTCAACCGCATGGTTTAATGAGCTCAGCCTCTGATCTAGGGCGTGTTTATTTACATCCCTCCAGTTTTGTCAAAACGACACTTCTAAGTACTGGAAATGAATTACGCTCAGTTCTGCCACTGATATAAAGTGACTAATTGTACCAGAAAGCTGGAGCGCTGCCCAGTGCGAGCACATCCTAACAACAGTGCTGTGGAGCCTTGTCGAGCGTTGAAGCCTTCATCACGTGTCACTGTGGCTTTGTTCAGCTCTGTGCCTTCTCTCTAATCAGCAGATGATGAAGATGAGCTTTTGTAATCAGTCGAAGAAAGGTGGTTTCTATACAGTGAATTCCTCCCTTTGAGGCTGTTGAACGTCACGTCAACATGTCAATGAAGCGAGTTAAGAAAATTTCAATACACTTGAGAATCATGATACAGTATTGATTTTCAGTTTATAGTTTACATGCCAAGATTTGAGGCAGTGGTTCATTTTGTGTTGTTTATAAACCCCTGACAGCAAGATCTTTTAGTGTTGTTATTACAGCTGTCTTTCGGTTTATTTGGCTTTTGATAGCTTGACACCCATTAACATGACGGATCAGAGACCTTTTGGCCTGGTGCTCAATTGACTCAGTGAACTTAAACTGCATTTTGAAGTGCTATCCATTTAGAGATGGCGAAATTTTAATGTTTTGTGATGTAAATGATAATAATTTGGTGGTTATCCAAGTAATGGTTAACCACTGACCTAGCTGCAACTTACCTTTAGCAATTTGACTCTTCCACTCTAATGTAATAACATACCGCTAGCAAAAACACAAAAGGGTGTACAAGTAGCATTGACAGTTTTACTAAAATGTCACGTATTAAAACACGTACAATACATTAAGCAACACAAGGGGAAAAGGTAAGAGAAAAGAGGTATACAGGCCAAACTACCAAAGTCCACACACAATCCACCTGGGTCAAGGACTGTATAAAGCAGCAACATGTTTCCTTCAAGGCAGTTTTCAAAATACTCTTAAAAATGTTCAAGGAGAGGAGTGCTTCGAAGGCAACAACATTTTGGAGCTCATTCCATACCCAGGGTGCATAAGAAGAGAAAGCAGTTTCACTGAGCTCTGAGTGCACCCTGGGGAGATTTAAAAGAATACGATTTGACGAATGAGAGCAATAGTTGCTGGTGTGAAAGGAAGTAGGCAATTTACCTAATAATGCCTTGGCAATAAATAGTAACAACAGCAACAGAGGGCCATCCCAAAGATTAATACTAAATTTATTTAAGCAATATCATACTCAAGGTTGTGCTGTGGTAGTGAACATCAGCACAGCTGCGATTATGTCGTGGACACAAGGCCACAGGCCAAGTGCATAAGATAATCACAGCCGGTGAGTTAAGAGCTAATCAGTACGTTGCATACCTGGAGATTTGCAGTTAAGTATCAGGCCTCTTTCCTTCCCTTTGTTCTAGGGCTGCCAATGGCTAAGAATTTTCCTAGTCGACCAATAGTCGTCATTTAAGGCCATTAGTCAACTAGTCGCCCGCATGTTTACGATATTAATTTAATTATTAAAAGATATATTTTGGTGGTTTGAGTTGAAGGTGTGAGAAAGAATAGTCTCAGTAACATTGTTAACACTGTGCTACATTACAGAGAAATACAAACCGTACTAATGAACCTTCATTAATATAGGCCTATATTTGATCTCCAAGTGCACGTCACACACTGAGCGAGCCGCCTGTTAATGACGCTGTGGGCTAATGGGCATGTAGCTACTTCCATGTTTCACATGATACGTCATGTTTGTAGTGGACCAATGAAGATGAGTTTACATATCACCTTGGGTTGGTCCTTCACCTTCTCAAAATGATCCCACACTTTGGATTTCCTGCCCGACATGTTGTTAACTAGCCTGTGGAATAACTGCAGGTACCAGCCCTGGAAATTAACCTGACTTCTGTCTGACTGCTGAGCGTGGACACTTCCTGTGTCTGTCCTTTTAAATTAAATTCCCACAAGGTCCAGTCATATAGGTCAGAAAACAAATGGCTTGGTCAGACATAACTGTTGTATAATGTGATTTATTTTTCAGTATCAAAATCCAGTTTATTGCAAAATCTTAGCAAAAAGTACAAAATCCTTGTATCTGAAAACCTATTTGGCAATAAACTGGATTCTGATACCATAAAAAAATCGCAGTATATCACCTTGCTTTATGTAAGGCAGTGTATCGCAATGAAATAAACTGTAACTCTTGTATCATGACACATACAGTGTCACCAGATTCTTGCTAGTACAGTCCTAATTACAACTCTAGACAGAAGCCCTTGCTTCTTTAGGTACGACTCCTTTTGTTTTCTTCCCTGTGTGTCAAGGTTTTGTGAGTCTCACTACAGTTTATAGCCTCCTGTCTTAATAGACTGAAAGAAATCTGTGCTACACTCGGCTGCTCCAGTCCTTGTTTTCCCTCTGGGAGATCATGGCGAGTTCACTGATATAAGGCCGGACCTTATTCCCATCACATGCTCTCAGGTACACCAGCGATTTGAAGGAGTAGAGGGTTGCTGACAAGCTGACGTCACTCATAACTGTTGATATCTCAGAAGTAAATAGTTCTTAGAGTAATTGTCTTGGAGGGGCACTAGTCAGCAGAGTTGCTAAGGGCACCGTGACCCTCAGGCCAAAATGGCGATGGCAGATGAAAAGGTCTTTTCAGGACACTGTACTCTAGCATAGCATCCCAGAGAGCATCTCTCACAGTACAAAGGTAAGTTGAGTCAGATCAAGGTCACTCAAGCAGAGAAAACTCAACCCACCTCTGTTTAATACAGAAATAAAGGGTTCTTGGAGTAATTGTCTTGGAGGGACGCTGTCCAGTAATTAGCGAGGATGAAGAAGACAATAAGTGCGATGTTTTCGGTCTCTGCTCTCACCACAGGCTCCCACAGGAGCCATTAGTCCTCAAGGAGTGATTTATTTGTCGTGCTTCGAGGGGATCGTCGCAGTAGGGCAAATTAGAGCTAATTCTCTTGGCATGGGAATTGTTTGGTAAAACCCCGTCGTCCCGTTTCACTCATTCAGAATGTGATTATTTCAGTTATTATGGTTGGAATTTGCAGCAGAGTTGCCAAGGGCATCAAGGACACCCGGGTCAAAGTGGCTGTGGCAGATGGCAAGGCCTTTTCAGGACATTGTATTCATGCATGGCATCCCAGATAGCATCTCTCAGGCTAAAAGGTGTGGAGGAGTGGAGGGGGAGGAAGGTCATTTAAGCAGAATTTGAAAGGAGGATCCTCAGGTTTCAGAGATTTATCACGACCGCATGGTTTAATGAGCTCAGCCCCTGGTCTGGGCGTGTTTATTTACATCCCTCCAGTTTTGTCAAAACGACACTTCTAAGTACTGGAAATGAATTACGCTCAGTTCTGCCACTGATATAAAGTGACTAATTGTACCAGAAAGCTGGAGCGCTGCCCAGTGCGAGCACATCCCTACAACAATATTGTGGAGCCTTGTCGAGCGTTGAAGCCTTCATCACGTGTCACTGTGGCTTTGTTCAGCTCTGTGCCTTTTCTCTAATCAGCAAATGATGAGGATGACCTTTTTTAGTCACAGCCTGATGTTAGAAGAGCTCAGGGAAATTAGTTTCCAGAGTACGGTGCCACACACACAATGTCAGCTTTAGTCATTTTACACCATCTTTCTTCTTTGCATTGAATTTTATTATTCTTGTAGAATAGATTGAAAACAAGAAGCTATAAAGACCTTTTGTATGCATGTACAGAGTCTGAGTATATGATGAGGTAAGCGTGGGTCTCTTTGGTTGTTAAAGCTGGTAATATCAAGGGGGAACTATGTTTTGTTAGCCTGATATCAGACAATATTGTCAACTTATCACACTCTGTTTCCATCTTCAGTCTGACATTGCCTCCACTCTAACTGATTTCCATCGGGGACGGTTTTCGATTTTCCCCAACCATGGGGGTAATTCACGCATTTGCAAGTCACAAGCAAGTCGTAAGTTTTAACCTTCAAGTTTCAAGTAGGTTCCAAGTTACCATGATGAAAATCAAGCAAGTCAAGTTGAGTTCCTGCTCTAAGTCAAGCGAGATAAGTCAGGTCATTGCTCAGGTCAAGCAAGTCCCAAATCAAGTCATTCCAATGAGCTAATGAGTTAGCGGCAGCATGGTGGAGCAGTGGTTGGTATTATCGTCTCACAACAAGAGGGTTCCTCGCTCGAATGGAGCCCCTCTGTACAGAGTTTGCATGTTCTCCCTGTGTCAGCGTGGGTTTTTTCTCCGGGTACTCCGGCTTCCTCCCACAGTCCAAAGACATGCAGGTTAATTGGTGACTCTAAACTGGCCGTAGGTTTGAATGTGAGCATGAATGTCTCTATGTGTCAGCCCTGTGATAGTCTGGCGAACTGTCTAGGGTGTACCCCGCCTCTTGTGCCAGCTAGGATAGGCTCCAGCCCTGATGGATGAAGTTGGATGTTTGGTGGTCATGTCACTGTTTTTTTAAACTGATGAGTTCGTGCAAAATTCACCCCTGTACAGTTGTCATGAATGTTGAAATTAGCTATAAAGACCAAAACTATTTTTGTACCAGGCTGTAAACGTGTTTATTTCTGCTGTAAAGATGTGCATTTTAACATGTGGGTCTATGGGGATTGACTCACTCTTGTAGTGAGCCTCAGGTGACCATTTGAGGAACTGCAATTTTTGGCACTTCATGTTGTCTTCCAGAGGTTGCCACTTTGTTTCACTATCAATACACGTTTTAAAAGGAAAACTACTCCACTGGAAGCTCTTATCCTGTCGTAATCCATCTATGACTTTAAGCGTCTTGCTGCTCTGCACCAGCTTGTCCTTCCTGTTTTTTTCTTTGTCTGTTTCTACCTTAGAAAGCCTTTCCACAGCCTCCAGAAAGAGAGAGACAGGGGAGAGCTGTTGCATTCAGTCCATGTTCCTGTATAGCTGTAACAGCCAAGAGAATTTTTTCCCCAGTTGTTTAAAACATTTAGCAATCTCTCAATAGAAATCCAGGTTGTTGAGGTCCATTAACATCGACTGTTTTGCTGGCTCGCCTGTTTCCCCACTCACTCCCATCTGTGTTGCCTCGAAATTGATGTCATAAGGTCATATTTTCGACACGGGAAGTCAAGTGCACTATATGTTTTGCATTCAAGTGATGAAAGTGAACACTGTTGCTAGGCAACCAACAACAAAATGCATGTTGCCTTCACGCTTTTCCTGCAACTACAGTAAACATAATCCCACTCGAAGACAGCATGAGGTCAATTCAGGATCTTGCAGCCTGATGCGAAAACGAAAAAGGGGATAAAACATTTTGTATTTTAATCGTGTTTGAACACCTTGAACTGATGGTTTGGGAGCGAAACAGTTGAGGAAAAAGCCAGCAGTAAAAATCTGATAGGCACATTTAATAATGCTGCTTTTTGGTTCATTGCTGAACCTCCATAAATATTGCGATTCCATTGTCAACACACAATGGAGACTTTGTTCCGAGAAAGTATTAGTGAAGTCTTGACAGTCTTGTAATTAAAAAACTTGCATTAAACTTAGCTCATTTAATCATTAAGTATCACTAATGAGAATGCCCTCATCCTAAGTATAGCGGAGGGAAATTAACTGCTGACGGGATCTCTGCCGGTGTCATCGCTCTGCTTAATATGGCAGTGGTGCATTACACTGTAACTGTATCTTGATGTAGCATGCGCACAATTTATTCTGATTGGTGTCACAACTCCTCAAAGATGTCACAAGATACTCTGTAATTACAACTCATGATTTTCCTTTGCACAATACGATACCTTGGTTTGTTTTTTTTTCCTGAAGCTTTTTCTTTGCGGATAATGAGAGAGAAAGAAACTTTTTTCTCGTGTGTCACCGTTCTTTAAAAAAAGACCTCCTCATTTAGATACAGCAGCATCAGCTCCTTTTTCTCTTCCTTTGGAGAAGAATCTGTCAAACTGCACAGTGAGAATGACCTAATTGCATACAGTCTGTTTGCTTCACAGATATGCTAAATTTGGCAGATATTCAGTTGTCAGCGTGGAGATTGAGCATATATAGTTTTCACTGAGGCGGATGTAAAAAACTTGTACAGATGTTGCACACATCTGGACCCACTGATTCCCCAAGAGCACAAAACTGCGGGTCTCAGGGTTGAGATTAAAGCCAAAATAGAAAACACTCGAGGGCTGAACTCGATTTCCCTCCACTGTATTTTAAGAACAGATTCGGTCAGGGCTGCTGTGAAGTCCAGTGGTGGAGAAGTATTTTCCTACATAGCAGCAAAATATGACAGATTAAAGGCTCAGATGCACAACTAAGTTGCAACCTGGTGGAGAACTGAGAGTAAGAGGCACATATATATGTATACTGGAGTGGTTGATGAGACTATTGGGAGCAGCTGTGCAGCTGGGTGTGGCTGTCAGGTGATGATCAGAGGTGAAAAATGCTCACACGCACTGCAGGGTAGTGGTGAAATAGCAGGCTCTGGAATCTCATGAGAATAAGTAGCTGGCAGATAAATAACAGAGGTTAAAGGTGCATAACCAATATTTTATATTTAAAGGGCATTTAGTACGCTTTTCCTTGTTTTCTGTCAAAATATTACAATGTCAGATGTTCACATTAAATATGACCACAGTTTCAAAAAACGAGGTAAAGGTATGTAACATTCAGATCACTTTGAATACTCTGGTTTCAACATTCTTTTCTGCTTTGGCTTCAAAATGACGTCATAGTGTGACAGATTTCTTCATATAGTTATCTGCAAGTGTTTACATTGGCCTACATACACCGCTACATGTAGCTACATGCTAATGTCAAACATGTGAATGTGGTGGCAGATCTTGTATATTTTTCCCAGTTTTTGAAACATAACTCTGCTGGAAAATGTCTGGTTGTGTTTAGAAGCTTTTTTGGTGATTTTTAATGTCGCTATACACAGTCATTACCCAACTGCAAGTATACAGCTACATGTAGCTACATTCTGATGTCATGGAAACATGTAATCTTGGTTGTTGATGTTGTTAATTTGACCTTGGTTTCAGATCATATTCCTGCTAGGACATATTTGGTCGTGTTTAGAAGCTTTTAGTGGTGATTTTTAACAGGCAAAAGTGCGGCTACACACAGTCATTACCCAATTGCAAGTACACTGCTACATGTAGCTCCATGTAGCTACATGCTAATGCCTGGGAAACATGTAATCTTGGTTGTTGATTTGACCATGGTTTCGGGTCATATTCTGCTGCAGCATGTTTGGATGTGTGTTATTGGTGATTCTTATTGGGAGAAATTCCACTATGCATAGTTATTTTCTGGCTGCAAGTGCACTGCAGCTACATGCTAACATCAGGGATACATAATGTTGGCTGCCAATATTGTAAATTTCTCCCCAATTTCAGATCATATTCCTGTTGCAATATGTCTGGTTGTGTTTAGAAGCTTTTATTGGTGCTTTTAATGAGACAAAGTGCAGCTATTCTCTGTTACAGTCATTCCCCCAGCTGCAATGATTGGTCAGCGTTTCCAGGAAAAATGCATGGCTTGAAATATATTGTAAAGGTGGTAAATCCAGCTGTGTTCATGCATGTTGTTATTGTGTAGCAGAGTCATATGAGATCATATTTCCTGTATTACCCTGCAGCTGAAGTTATTCATGGACTGCATGTAACAGGCACACTATGTGGGTGTTGAGCACATACTTCGTGTTATCTTCAACTGTGCTTCATTTGTTCTGTCAGCCTCTTTTCTCAGTCCAAGGTATAATATGAGATGAGTGTGGTCTTTCACCGTGATTATGTCATAGCGCTAAGGGTCATCCAGGAGCTTTTCCCCCCTCCCTCTCACTGCCAGACTATTAGGTAATGTAACATGCCATTTCGCTGCACATCTGATTCGGAAAATCTTTTCCTGTTAATGTGACGTAACAGTGATCCCCCTGCAGTCATCTCAGCATGCTCTGTCATGGAACACAATCACCCTTCAATGCCTCTTCCCCTGGGTTTTTTTACACCCCTCTGATCAGTCACACAGCTCATCTGATGTCCCACTTTTACATCAAGCATGCAGAGCCGTGGGTATTGGAGTGCACTCATGGGACTTTTTTGCTTAAATCTGTGCGGCTCAGAACTTAAGACACAAACAAAAGGGAGTTGTTGTTTTTTTTTTGCACCACATTATGTGCTAGAAATAATCCAGCAGGCATGTGCCAGTTTTCATGCAACACTACTTTGATTTGTTTACACATTTTCTCACAACGCTATCTCCCGTGTGTATGACAAACAGTGTGACAGCGAAGCAGAAAATCTTAACAGACAGAGATTAGATATCACTAGAAGCAGTAAATGTGCCAATACAGTGCCAGCAGACATTTCATTACCTCTGAGCTCCTCCGTGTGCACCAAGGAGCTATATGATTACACTTACTACCACTCATTTTGAGTTGACACCTATAATCACCTTTTCTGTGTCCCTGTACTTTTGCACTGCGATAAAACTGCAAAGGGTCGTGACGTATATTGAGTAGAGCAGGCTTACAGTGTTCAACCCAAATGTCTGAGAAATGTTGGCATTGTGCAATTTTGCAAACCATGCATGTGTTATAACAGCATGTTATTATGTAGCGGAAACTTAAAAACTTTACGTTTAAAAAAATGCTGTTGTTGATTTGGTTAGGTTCAGACACAAAAACCACTTGGTTATGGTTCGGAAAAGATCAAATTTTGGCTTAAAATACCCAGTTTGGGGGCAAAATCCCAGCAGAAAAGGCAGCAGTGCCTCAACAAAAACAACTGCTCTTTGTGGCACTGTCCCTGCTGGAAAAAAGCAACAGAACACCACGTTTAGAGCCTAAAAAGCCACTGGAAAAAACAACTGGTCACCACAAAATGCCCTTGTCTGGAGCCTAAAAAGCCAGTGAAAACACACCAACAAGGTGCTACAAAACACCCACGTTTGAACCCTAAAGATCCGACGAAAACATACTGACTGGTTGCTATGAAACACCCATATGTGGAGACTAAATATCCAAAGGAAACATACCAGTAGGTCGCTAAAAAGCACCCATGTTTGGAGTCTACAAAGCATCTGGAAACACACCGACAGGTTGCTACAAAACACCCATAATTAGAGCCTAAAAAAACCCTGGAAATACACCAACAGTTTGCCGCAAAACAGTCATGTTCAGAGCCTAAAAAGCTGATGGAAACACGCTGACAGGTCACTACAAAACACCTACGTTTGGAGCCTAAAAAGCCACTGAAACAAACAGATGGGTTGCTGCAAAACTACCAGGTTTATAGCCTAAACAGCTGATGGAAACATACTGACAGGTTGCCAGAAAACACCAACATTTGGGGCCTAAAAACCAGCTGGAAAATTACAGACAGGTTGCTACAAAACACCACCATTTTGAGCCTACAAAGCTAAAGGAAACATACCAATGGGTTGCTACTAAACACCTATGTTTTGAACCTAAAAACCAGCTGGAAAATTACAGACAGGTTGCTACAAAACACCACCATAAAAAACCAATGGAAACACACTGATGGGGTGCTACAAAACGCCCATGTTTGGAGTCTAAAAAGCCAGTGAAAACACAAACGAGGTGCTACAAAACACCCACTTATATATCCTAAAAAGCAGATGGAAACACACTGAGGGGACACTGCAAAGCATTCATGCTTGGAATATAAAAAGACTATGGAAACATACCAAAGGGCAGCTAAAAAATACAGATGTTTGGAGTCTCAAAAGCTGATGGAAACATACTGACAGGTTACTACAAAACACCCACTTTTGATGCTTTCAAAGCTGCTGGAAACAGCAAAGACGGGCCAAAACACAACCAGCTTTGTTGTTTGTTGGCCTTGAACAGTAGTCTACAGTGGTCTGCAGCTTGGCAGGTGTCACCTGTCCACCATCCTCTCCACCTCCCAATGACAGAGTCAGCTCACACACAGTGTCACTTTAGACATGTTGATATGATCCATATTAAACATACAAATGTAATTCGTATTCATATTTTGCAGAAACGTGCAATGCCAACATTTTCATCCAGTAACTAGGCTACAGTATTACAGTTATTACAATAATTGTAACACTTAATTGAGCTGCTCATCTATTTGATGCAAAGCTTATGAAATTTACCCAAATTCAAATAGAAAGATTATATCAGGAAATGAGCAGGCATCACTTTTGATCAGCGAGATGAAAGCACCAGCAAAAATGTCTGCAATATCAATCTTTGAAGTTAAGTTCCAAACGCCTAGTCAAAGTCCTTGATGTGGATAAGGAAAATGGTGCTAATGAGCATGTGAAAGCAAATAACGGCAGAAAGGGGGGAAAAAATCTTTCCTGGATGGCCCTTGACCTCCATTTAATGAGAAAGAAATGCTCATAAACCTCCTAGACAGATGCCCTTGCTGCTTGGAAGTGTACCAGCTCATTACAAGCTATTCAGCCTCCGTTTTTTATATATTCAGGCATAGGGGGGAAAAACTGACCCACACACCTTGATAGAAAATATTAATATGGTATACTTAGCAGAAAATCAGCTCTTTAAAACCCCATATGGTGGATTTGTTTTTCAGGTAAAGCAGCTATTATATGGATGTGGAGAGCTCGATACAGCGAGGCAGGGCCCCATTCATTCCTATTAATGTTGCTCAGTGGTGTCAAAAGTTTTAATTTTCTGGTATGAAATTTTTCTGATCTTCCACATCCATGGGCCCATAGAGCAAGCGCATTAGCGTTTCTTTTCCTTCCTTTCCTTTTTCCAACTAGGTCTGTGTCATCGTAATGGGAGGAGTGTGTGCAGATGAACAGTGTTAAGGCATCTCAGTTGCATCTCCCAGAGCAGGTGTTAATGTTACGTAGCCTACATTGCTACATGTAGCTTCACGCTAACATTAACCTGCAATCATGGGCTGATGTTAAATTCTCCCCGATTTTGCATCATATTCCTGCTGCAACATGTCTGGTTGCATTTAGAAGCTTTCATTGGTGATTTTAAATGAGAGAAGGAGCTGCTATATAAAGTAATTCCCTGGCTGCAAGAAGGCCACACTGCTGCATCTAGCTACATGGCAGAGTTAGCAGAACATGGAATCTCGGTTGCTGATTTTAATTTCACCCTGATTTTGGATCATATTTCTGTCGGATGATGTCTGTTTGTGTTTAGAAGCTATTATTGGGGATTTTTAACTGTAGAGGGAGTCACATTCCCTGGCTATAAACACACTGCTACATGTAGCTACATGCTAACGTCAGGGAAATAGTTAATCTTTCTCCCTGATTTAGAATCACATTCCTGCTGGAACATGTCCACTTGTGTTTAAAAGCTTTTAATGATGATTTGTAAGGGAATTAGTGCTCCTACATACAGTCATTCTCCAGCTGAAAAGACATTGCTACATATAGCGCCATGCTAACATGAGGGAAACATGTAATTTTGGTTGTTGATGTTATTATTTTTGCCCCAATTTTGAATGACATTCCTGGTGAAACATGTCCTGTTGTGTCTAGAATCTTTTACTGGTAATTTGTAAAGGGAGAAACAGCTGCTTTACACAGTCATTCGCCGGCTGCAAACACACTGCTACATGTAGCTACCTGCTAATGTAGGGAAACATTTAATCTTGGCTGCTGATTTAGGATAATATTGTTGCTGGGACATGTCCCTATTCTCTGTAGCATTCATTTTGTGGCTACAATGACAATGCAGAGATGCAGGGTTATGGAAATCCTGGAAACACTGACCAATTAGAGAGAAAGTTGGCTTTTTCAGGAGGGGTGCTAATAGAGACAGACGCTAAAATGGAGCATTTCTGACAGAGGGTGAATCCGGGGGTTTTAGCACAGACAATATGAGGAAAATAAATCGTTTTTTGACCATTAAACATATAAACATGTTTTAGTAGAAATGCAAAACGCATGTATGAACCTGAAAATGAGCATAATGGTTCTCCTTTAACACTGTGTCGAATTTACAGATACCTGCGACCATCTTTACAGGCAATTCTGAGCCTAATCGTTTGATTAATGGCTGATTAGCATCATCATGATGACTCGCCTCATTGCCAGCTCTCATCTGCCAATACAGCTCCCGCCGGACCAGTTCTCGCGAGCTGTAACCCGACTCGATGGGAAGTGAACTTGCAATTTCAAGCAGATCAATATAATCCTCAGTGCTTTATTACAGAGCGCCTAAAATAGAAACAGGCATTGGATTTCTGCGTTCACTGTCGACCATATGCAGTATAAAAGGGAAAATGCAATAAAGGGTACAATCTCAGTGTGTTCCATATTTCCTTTTTATGGCCTTAAACAGTATTCACACAGTCGGAGCTGGAGTCTACTTCTTTTCTTGTCTCCCACAGGTCTGCAAACAGTAAAAGCTCCTCTGTCTGCCATCTGCTTTATTGAGTTACTCCCATATTCCCAGAATTCAATATCAGTGTGTGTGTGAGTGTGTGTGTGAGTGTGATGCCTGTACGCACAATTCATCATTGTGTACTGTGAAAAGAAACACTGATACAGCCCTGTACTGAGATGACAGTGCAGAGAAACTGATTAGTCAGGTTATATTTTACTTACTGCTTTTTTAAGATCAGACACCTTATTTTCTAATGGTATATACTTTCGTCAGATGTGCTGATCATTAGGGCTGCAACCAGCAATAATTTCCATGGAAGCTGGACCATATTTTAGGCATTTTGATAGTGTAAAGTTTTGCATTATCGACTAATTTGAACACTATTTGTAATGCTTGATTGCAACAGAGGGAAAACAAGTCGTGCGTGGTTGTTGATCTCAGTCTTCCTACATAAATATTGATGCACAAGCATGTGTGTCTGATGCAGAACACATGTACAGTAATCCAGAGAATGCGTACGTGGCTGTTCAGCTTCGATCGATCCCTGCTGGGCAACCAAACGCGGTTGGAGCTGTGGAAGGTCTTTTAAAAAATGATGCCATTGATGCTCGGTGGAGTGACATGAATCTAAACCAGCAGCCTAGCTGTCACTCATGTAAGGTGTGGGTGTTCTGTTTGCTGGTGGAAAATAATGTTTAATAAAATAACTGAATAAACTGTGGAATTCGAGTAAATAAAATTGATTTGAATGCATTATGAAAACTAACTTTTCAAGTCTTTTTTTAACCTTTTTTATGGGGTTTTGCTGGATTTTACAACATTTAATTTAAAGACCAATGCTATCACTTTTAACAAGGTGCCATCAAGGAACAAAGATGTATTTTTATATAGAAGTGGGAACACTTTGCGAGTCTTTAAAGCTGCTTTAATCAATAAGCTGTTTAAGAGACTGGCTGGTGGACATAATGGAGCATTTGAGACTGTCCTCCAAAATACGACCACAAAGGGTACTTTTACAAGCAGAAATTACAACCCATATTTACATTTTTTATGAAGCAGGACCCTCTGGTCACCATAGCAAACATTATGACAGCAAAGGAGAAGGTCAGGTGACGTAATATGAAGAGCAACAAAGTGGGATAGAGGGGAGGTAGACAGGTCAAACAAGCACTGGACTTTCATCCAGGAGACTGGTATTCATGTCTTGTGTGAAACCAAAAGTCAATTCAGACTTATTTGAACAAAACAAAAACTAGTACGTCAACTTATGGGTGATGTCAGTGTGCGTGATTTCATGTGACATATGTCAGCAAGGGAGTTCAAGGATCTCGGGGTCTTGTTCACGAGTGAGGGTAGAATGGAGCGTGAGATGGATCGGCGGTTTGGGGCGGCTTCTGCAGTGATGCGGGTGCTGCGCCGGGCTGTTGTGGTGAAGAAGGAGCTGAGCCAGAAGGCGGAGCTTTCGATTTACTGGTCCATCTACGTCCCAACCCTCACCTATGGTCAGGAGCTCTGGGTAGTGACTGAAAGAATGAGATCGCAGATACAAGCGGCCGAAATTAGTTTCCTCCGTGGGGTGTCTGGGCTCAGCCTTAGAGATAAGGTGAGGAGCTCGGACATCCAGAGGGAGCTCGGAGTAGAGCCCCTGCTCCTTTGTGTTGAAAGGGGTCAGTTGAGGTGGTTCGGGCATCTGATCAGGATCCTCCTGGGCGCCTCCCGCTGGAGGTGTTCCAGGCACGTCCCACTGGTAGGAGGCCCCGGGGCAGACCCAGAACACACTGGAGGGATTACATATCTCATCTGGCCTGGGAACACCTTGGGGTCCCTCAGGAGGAGCTAGAAAGCGTCGCTGGGGAAAGGGATGTCTGGGGTGCTTTGCTTGGCCTGTTTTTTCTTTTCTGTTTAAAATTATTGTAAATTCAAAACCTTTTGGTTTTGGACTTTTCCTCTGACGAAACAAGTAGTGATGGACAGTACGATTCTTTTCACAGTACCAGTTTCTTTGAGGTGATACATGTGTGTTCAGAGTGTTTCGAACCTTTTGAGTTTGGATACTTTTTGCAAAATATGGTGTCAATTTCTCAGTGACATTATGTTCACAGTACATGTATGTCTGACAATTAGTGCCCTGACCGATGATTAGTTGTACTTTAAGGAACAAGGAGCAGACGTCCCAGTTACCTTTGCAGCCTTGTGCTGCATTCATGTGGTGTCAGAATAATCTAAAAAATGGGTTCTTGATTGTATTCATGGCTCACCTGATCCGTTTCCTTTGCTCTTTGTCATCATGGTGTTGTTTAATTGCTCTGAGCAAAAGAATACAACATGTAGCACCCATGTTTTTTTGAAATTACAACCTAAAGCTCATGAACACGTCGAAGTCAACTATCCAAGGAGCATGTGAATGCACCAGTGGCATTGATTGGCGAAGGTCTCAACTGAAGTCTGATTTAATTGCTTCTTGTTTACTCACTGTGGCAGGCAGCATGAGCAGCACCCTATGGTAACAGCGAGTGGGCGTGTCAGAAAAGCCAGTGATTCATTGGCTTACCTTGCACAAAGCAGACACTAAAAAGCTCAAAAAGATTTATTTATTTTTACACACCACTAAAAAACAGCAACTTGAAGAACTCCTAATCAATTTTAGAACTTGTGATCGGCCAAATTACCACTTTGTAAGCTTATTTGTTCAGTCAAATAACCATGAGATTAATCGATAATGAAATAATCATCAGTGCAACACCACTTTATTTTGGTGTGAAACTAGAACTAGAATGCAGGAAAACTCCAGCACTCCACTGTAAAACTGTACCAATCATGTCTCTCTGTGTTGTCGCAGGTCTCAGGACACACAAGCTGAATAAAACATGTTATTGACCCAACAGTCCAAGTCCAGTGATTGAGTACCAAATCACTCCCCCCTCCCTCCATTATGTATCTCTATTTGGCCTGCCAGTTTCAGAGGGCGAGAAATTAATCAGCCAAGCTGGCAGACTCATTCAGCTCAAGCTAATTAGGGGAGGAGAGCTCAGTAGACCCCGGAGTCACAGCCTCTAACTTAAGGCTTACGGTTTAGTGTAAATGCTTTGTAATGCCCGCCGGTGCCTACTCTTACCAGGAAGTGTTACCTTTGAACAAATGAGTGCCTGACTTATTCCCCCTCTGCCTTATTCTCATGCATATAGCTAAGCCAATGCAAACGATCCATGGATGGGATTGCTATTCTATCTTTCTTGCCCCAGCTGGCCTTGACTGAGTCTATTTCCATTATCCCACCCATTGATTCGCTCCAGCGCCTGTGCTGTTAATGTAATTGAATGGGGCATTTTTTTCCCCCCCTGTCCCCTTGGCATGACAACCCGCACACACATACGCTCACACCCGTTCTCCGTCCCTCTCTCTGCCAGATGTTGCCAGGGCTATCGAGCTGCTGGAGAAGCTGCAGGAGTCGGGTGACGTGCCCGGTCACAAGCTCCAGTCTCTGAAGAAGGTCCTTCAGAGCGAGTTCTGCACAGCCATCAGAGAGGTGAGTCACTGCCAAGGAGGGAGCCGTTGGTCCGTGAACACCGACATGACTCATGTCTTTTCATACTTTTTCTTCTGTGAGACTTTTTATTTATTTTTATTTTCTACTTTTTTATGATGACCTTTCTGGTGCTAGAACTCGTTGTTGCAGAGCTCCTCCAATCAATCATTGTGCTCAGTGCTGGGATGTTTTTCCCTCGGAGTTGCTGCTGATGAAGCTGTTGTTTTTTCACCTGTTCGGTTATGGTTGCTGTGTTGTCAAGACCTTAAAGGAATACTTCACCCACAAAATGGCCATTTGTGTATCAATTAATCACACAGTGTTATGGCGAATTTGTGAAGAAAGCTTTGTTTTTTACTCATGCTTCCACAGTGAACAAAGAATCCAAAAACTGAGAAAATTCTCGATTAACTGAAGTCATTGGGGTCCATGTTCAACAACTACATTAAAGCATCTGTTTATAAGCTCTCACACAACTTGTGCAGTATAATCCAAGTCTCATTTATCCAGTCATACTGTCAGTACTTCCCAAACACATGCACTTTTACTAAAACCTTAATATTAAAACACTTTCGCATGTATGGGCAATTGCATGCATTTGGGCAGCCTGCACCGTAGTTATGAACTTGACAGAGGAAACAGAACTAAACGTTTGGCCTCTGAAATAATCAATGAAGTTACACTGATCCTTGTATGTAAATGCACACAGCGTCTCTCTGAATGGGTAGATGGACAGCAGCTCTGTAGCTCTGCTCTGCTCTCTGCTATGTTCACGTTTTACAGAATGTCATTGATATTTTCGACATACTTCTGTGTTGAATTGATGCGATACCTACGACGTAGGCTCTGCATCGACGTGGAGCCTACGCTGTAGCCTGACATGCACCTCCCAAGAACTACATGTTGCAGCGACACACACCTCCTGTCTGTTTCTGTAAGCTGAAACCATTTCCCTCAGTGAAAACAAAGCTTTTATTTACTTTAATTTCACAGATAAGAAACAATAAATTGTGAAGACAATAAAGCCTCCACAAAAATAGCATTTTAAGTCTTGTGCATGATTTATCCTGGCTTCATATGAGCAGAGGAAATCTCTGCTAGTCGCTAGGCTAATTTATACAATGTAAAATGCCATAGGCTTGTGCTAATAACGTTAGCATGTTGTATTTGTTTGGAAAACGTGTTTAGTATAAGACAGTTGTTTTGTCAGTGAACCTTGTGAGCTGTAATGGAGCCAAATTTTGTTACGTTACCTTTGTTAAATGTTGCTGTTGTCCCTGGCTTCATATGAGCAGAGGAAATGTCTGCTAGCTGCTAGGCTAATTTATACAATGTAAAATGCCATAGGCTTGTGCTAAAAACATTAGCATGTTGTATTTGTGGGGAAAATGTGTCCAGATAAAGACAAGTGTTTGTCTGTGAATGCTGCCAGTTATAGTGAAGCTGATTTGTGTACTTGTGTTTGAAATTGTTTCTATTAAGCCATGTTTAATGTGTGTTTAATGTGTGTTTAATCTGTGTTTTGAATCAACTAAAAACTTTACTGCACTTTACAGAAACCCCGATGCGGACCAGTGTTTAGACGTGTTACTGCAGAGTGACACAGACACACCACCGCACAAGTATAAATGCATAGGCCATGTGCGTAGGCCATGGCATAAGGTCTGCATAGGGCTGATGCACAAGTATAAATCCGCCTTTACACAACCAAAATGACAACTGTATCAGTGTGAAACTAGGAACGCTGCACTGTGTGTGTAAGATAGGGCCCTTTATCTAAGTGCCTTCTACCTCATTACTAGAATAGCACACAGGATGAAAACTGTGTCAGTCTCTGTGATACCTTTGGTTGTGGCCAATATAATTTGCAGTGTAAATAAAGTAGGAAATTTAGTGTTAAGGTAGATATTAAGTAGCATTTAACATTAAATTTACACCTGAATTTGTGATTAGCAGGTGCAACAGCCTGTTATTGCCGTGCTTAAATCTGTCAACACAGCAGCTCCATGATGTGGCTCCACTGTAGGTGAAACATTACACCTGATTTTGTTGCAGTGTGCGCTCCTGAGCAGAACAATAAATTGTAAAGAATTATTGCTCCACAACAAAAAAAGCTGAGAGTGTACCTTTAAATTAGTGTTGTGTTACATCAATCAAAAATGACTGCAGCGTAATGAAAATGTCAGAGATTATTGCTCTGCCTTATTACTGCTGGAGCCGAGCAGCAACAGTGGATTTTTGACTGCATGAAAAATTCACACACAACATTCCAATAATCACGAGGCCAGAAAACATTATGAGCATTTCATTAACTTGAAGGTTTGATAAGCTCGTTACACTGCATTTTAATTAAGCAAATCCCTGTTAGAGATTGCTTTTAATCACATTTTACAGGGACGGAAGAAAGTGTGAATCATAAACAGAGAGAGTTTTTCTTCTCTCGCTTTGAATGCTTTGATTCACACGCACGCTAACAGCCACCCACTGATCCATCATCTTAACACCATTCATCAGGAGGACGGGGTACAAAACAAACAAGAGCATTCACTCTTACATGACACCACTACACAGGCTGATAACAGCAGATCTTGTATATTTAGTGTCCTGTCTGTTGTGATATACTGCAGCATCACCCCGGACATGTATTTGTTAAGCAAACAGGGCTTTGAAGAGCCGAGAGACAGATGACAGATGCAGCGATGGCATCCGTGTTGCAAGTTAATTGTAAACAAAGTCAACATGTAATTTGTCCTCGAGTAAAAGCAGACGTGATCAGACTGTCGTTATGTTGTAAATTAAGGGGACATTAAATAACGTTTTACTGCTTCACAGCACAAAATAACTATAATTTTTTTGGAGTATTGATCTGTATCAGTGACTCAGGGTTTATTCAACTCTTTATTCTCTGTTTGTCACCTGGATATTCAAAAGATGATAAACAAAATAACCCTTTTTATATATGTCATCATAATTCCTAACATGCTGCAAAGTAATGCACTTATATTTCAAGTATATTAGAAAGCTTAATTTCGATGATCCAAACACAATGGGACAGCCGAGACACATCGACGTTCACACCAGTCTACATCATGCATCTCCAGCTGTCTACTTACGTACAGATTGGATTACTGCCTATTTATTAGTTATTATGTCCACACTGGGGACCGCCCATTGTTGCAACGACCCAAACTTTCGAAGCCCCATTAGTCCAAAAAATGTCCCACAGGACTGAAAGCATTAAAGGTCAGCACACTGTAGCTCCCTGAGTCCAATTTATTAGCACATCTACAAGTGACATTTGAGCTAATGCTGTATATCCTCCTGAGACCCTGTGTCCTCATATGAGGACATCACATTTTGGGGTTTACTTGACCTTATACTTCATTTTTCTCAACTTAGACCTGTTGTCCTCGTTCGTGGATGTTTTTTGTGCCATCTAGTGGTAGTAAGAGCACAATACACTAATCCATGTAAAAACAAGATGGCTGCCATCTCTGCCAAGTCAGTCTGAGGCTGATCCTGACACAAAAGTGGACAACGTCCAAAACCTGATCACAGTTTATGGTTGCAACTTGTTTATTTATGAATAATAAGGTTTATAGTTTGATATGGCAACAAATTCGACCAATTTTAGCAACAGTAACAAGATAAGACACTGTTAATTAGGAAGTACTCGTTTGAGGACATTGGGACTTTATTATCGTCTCGTTTGAGGACATTGGGACTTAATTATGGTTGGCAATGTTTTGTTTTTTATACTTATCGGGTCCTACTGATCCCGAATAGCTAGGAGAAATTAAAAATGTATACCAAACAAAAGTTCAGGTCCCAGGAGGATATAAAGTTGCCATCTTCCAGTACACATGCTCTGGTCACATGACAGTCAGCCAATGATCCCAGAGGTCAGTTTCTTCAACAGCTCATTATCCTAATAACAAACAACCATTGCTCCGAAGTCCTGTTCTTCTGATAATACACATTCACTGCTTTTAGACAACCACACAGGCAGAAAAAATGTTCACACTGTACATTTCGGTAAACCATTGATTTGTTACATTTGTCAACATTGTCGGTGTGACTGTGCGGTTAGCTTTAGGCAAAAAAAACCCACTTGGTTGTGGTTAGGATACCTTCATGTTTTGGCTTAAATCACCAACATTTGGTGGCACAAAAGTTGCTGGAAAAGCAGAGATGGGTCGGTGAATAACACCCAGATTTGGTGGCTCAAATGCTGCTGTGAAACATGGTGAAGTGTTGGTAAAATATCCTGGACTGGAGGCTCAAATGCCACAGGGAAACTGAAAGTGTCTGCATTCTCAGAGAAACGGGACTTCGGAGCATTGGGCATTTTGGGGATAATGGGCTGTTGGAGAAATAGGCTTTTGGTCCAATGGGACATTTTTTGGACTAATGGGGCTGTGGAATTTTTGGCACAACAATGTTATGGCAGTCTTACACTCTCACTAGCTGCTTGCTAGCATGTTTGCAAGTCACATTTGTCATGACCTGTTGAGTTACCTAGATTCATGTTCATTTGTCATCTCTGTGTTTCCTGATTGTCTCATCTTGTTTCAGATCCCATGTCCTGTCAAGTTACCCTCCTTTGTGATTCCTTGCCCCACTCTTACGTGTTTTACCTGTGTCTCTGTGTTTCACCTGTGTATCATTGTCTACCTTGTCTTAGTTTCAATCCCTGTTTTTCCTTGTTTGTTGCCAGATCGTCTTTACCCTTGAGTAAGAGTTCTAGCGTTTCCCTAGTGTTCCCTCTGTGTGTATTTTTGTCCGTTTCAGCTTGTGACCACCCTTTTTGCCTGTCGTTTTTGGATACTTTTGCCTGCATGACTGACTACCCATGTACTGACCTTTGCCTGATTACAAACCCTGAACGTTCATCTCAGTCTTTGAATCTGCTTCGGGAGTCCATCTCCAGTTTGAGCTTGATAACCTTAGCACGTGTGTCGGTACAGCTTGAGATATCGCTGTCAGCTCAATCCTACATGTCTTCTTCCATAGCGCAAAAACAATGGAGGGTCATTCAACACTTTCTATGTTAAATGACCGTCGTAACATGGGTAAGTTATTAAGCCTTAGCATGCTAATAACCACCACACCCTGCAGTGATGGTGTAGTCCTTGTCAGGGGACACATCAGGACACATTAGCTTTTAAACAACAAAGTATAAGTGGTCAAATGCATCCCAGACCATCTCGGCAAGTGGTTTGAGTGTATCGCAATGTGTCTTGGTGCTCATTTACACTAGTATTTAGAGCTGTCCACTTGTGATTGGACCACCCAAGATGCATGTTAATACCAGATATAAACGAAACAAGGTCCCATCTGGCACCAAAACAATTCATACAGACAAAAAACAATATGTAGACCTACAATACAACAACAAGTAACTAACGCCATGAAAGTCATTTGAGACAAATAATAGCTGAGAGGTGCCACATCTAAAAGTCTTTTCAGCATATTTCTTATAGAAACTCATTATAAGCTTTTGTTTACAGCCTCGTTATGATAATGAAAAGGTCGGCAGCACTGTCAATGACACCAATTAGGCGAAATGGCTTCTGACAGTGCGTTACGTAAAAAAACTCTGACATCATTCAAAGTGACAGAGAGGAAGAAAGCTCTAGTCTTCTCCTCTCACAGGGTCCAGCTCTGCTCTGGCCCTCTCGGGGAAGCCTGGCACATCCTAACACCGACTCCACGTCTGGCGAGCGGCTGACTGATCTCAGCGCCAGTTACTGGAGTGCAATGACAATGATTCTGAAAAACCTCTGAAAAGGGCCTCAGCAGCAGCGGCGGACATCAGCGGGTGGCAGATGCCCTTTTCCAAGAGGTGAAGATGCAGACCACTTTAGCCACAAAAAGCTGGCTAAAGACAGTCACCAGGGAAACCATCAGAGACGCTCTGGGATTAGCGGGCTGCAGAGAGGCTGACTATGGTTTATGGTCGATTACAGGTTTGTGAGAGCTGATGATACGACAGCTTCTCTCTGTGGTGCTGAGCCAGCTGGAGGACAGGTTGTAAGTGCTGGCCATCGCATACTGTAGATTATTATTGTTATTACCGGGGCATTAAAGGAGCTGTTGTGGTGGAATATCACCGTTCTCAACAGCTGGGTCCTCTGATAATCTGGCTGCAAGACAGGCTGGTAGTGGAAAGTGGAAAAGAAAGGAATCTCAGTGGGGAAGCAGCAGTTAGGATTGAATGGCCTGATATGCACGAGTCTCTCTGAATGTGTTTGTTTGTGACAGCAGGGAGCGTTCACATCCACAGGGTTCACTTAGCAGATAAATCTGTTCTTCTAACACATGGCAACCCTCTATTTTAGGCACTAAAAATGTTGTCAACATCACTTTGAAGAATCCCAGTGGTGTTTTGGTACATTTTAGCTCGTTTACTACAGCACAGTATTCTTTACATTTCTGCCAACCATTTGTTGTATTTTATATTTTTGAATGTATCTGTGAAAAGAGAGAGCGTTCACGATCACAGGGTTCACTTTCCAGATGATCTGTCCTTCTAATGGGGGATTTATACTTCTGCATCAAATTGACGCCGTACCTATGGCGTGGGCTCTGCGTTGATGTAGAGCCTACGCCGTAGCCTGATGTGCACCTCCCCAGAAATGTAACTACACATCGCGGTGACGCAGACCTCCTGTCTATGTTTGTAAGCTGAAACCATTTCCCTCAGTGGAAACAAAGCTTTTATTTACTTTAATTTCACAGATAAGAAACAATAAATTGTGAAGACAATAAAGCCTCCACAAAAATAGCATTTTAAGTCTTGTGTGTGATTTATCCTGGCTTCATATGAGCAGAGGAAACCTCTGCTCGTTGCTAGGCTAATTTATACAATGTAAAATGCCATAGGCTTGTGCTAATAATGTTAGCATGTTGTATTTGTTTGGAAAACATGTTCAGAATAAGACAGTTGTTTTGTTAGTGAACCTTGTGAGTTGTAATGGAGCCAAATTTTGTAACGTTACCTTTGTTAAATGCTGCTGTTGTTCCTGGATTCATATGAGTAGAGGAAAAGTCTGCTAGCTGCTAGGCTAATTTATACAATGCAAAATGCCATAGGCTTGTGCTAAAAACATTAGCATGTTGTATTTGTGGGGAAAATGTGTCCACCGCTGACTAGTGTTTTGGAGGTGTAACTGCAGAGTGACATAGACACACCACTGCACAAGTATAAATGCATAGGCTATGTGTGTAGGCCACGGCATAAGGTCTGCATAGGGCTGATTCACAAGTAGACATCTACCTTTACACAACCAAAATGACAACTGCATCAGTGTGAAACTGAAACTTTGTTGGTGAACATTGTGAGCTGAATTTTGTAACGTTACCTTTGTTAAATGTTGCTGTTGTCCCTGGCTTCATATGAGTAGAGGAAAAGTCCACTAGCTGCTAGGCTAATTTATACAATGTAAAATGCCATAGGCTTGTGTAAAAACATTAGCATGTTGTATTTGTGGGGAAAATGTGTCCAGATAAAGACAAGTGTTTGTCTGTGAATGCTGCAAGTTATAGTGAAGCTGATTTGTTTACTTGTGTTTCAAGTTGTCGCTATTAAGCCATGTTTAATGTGTGTTTAATGTGTGTTTAATGTGTGTTTTGAATCAAATAAACTTTACAGCACTTCACAGAAACCCCGCCGCTGACTAGTGTTTTGGAGGTGTAACTGCAGAGTGACACAGACACACCACTGCACAAGAAACTTTTAGGCAAACTGTATTGCCAAAACTGATTCATAATGTTCTGTCTTTAGTTTTACATCTGGGACAGTTTGGTGAGTTATGTTTTGTAATTTTATGCACATTTATGGGAATGAGACAGAATTTATGGATCTAAATTTAACTTCCTTAATTTTATTACTTGTAATGAGCAATATATTCTTTAAATGGTAGGCATGAGATGAGCTTCTTCTGTGTAAGTCTTCTTTTCTGGTGCATAAGTCAAAGAAATTTCACAATGTAGCAAAGGGAGACTCACAGACAAAACAATATAAGATTCAGACTGAAGACTGGATTTCAAAAATCTCTTTTTTACAAGTTGCAGGGCTGCACAGACAGTGAAGAAAGGGCAAGTGTTGGACTCTCCTCGGTGCAGAATGAGGCATGCAAACTGGCTCACCATATACTTAGGGCACTCTTACAGGTGCACCTGGTCAGTCGTCAGCAGCTTGAGTGCACATGAAGACAGTTACCAACAGACTGTTGGAACAATAGGACAACCAACTACATGACTAACAAGACTAATTATGATCGTTTTATTGTGTTGTTACGTGTTAACATTAGTTTGAGTTTGGTGAAAGAGAAACTTGGATCGATGTCTGGGTGTATTTTAGTGTTTAATCAGGAAAAAAGTTGCAAGAATAGGCCAAAACCTTGTCCTCAAACTGTGTGACACACTGTATGACCCCACTGACCTGGGCTGTCACCATCACAACTAACAACAATCGCTATTTCTTTTGTACCATTAAAATGATCGACCTTCAGTGTCCTTTCTATTCATTCTTCTTCTATGGTGCCACACACCCAGCACTTGGCAGACTTATGTGTTCACGTGTTCTGTGTTGTTATCAGCTTCAAGTTGTGGGACATCTACTGTCAGACAACATTTCATTGGTGCTGAGAAAGCTGTCGTATCCTCAAGATTATTTTCACTCCTTTTTGTTTATCTTTTCAGTGTGATTTTTGAGATGTCAGATTCAGATTTCTTTATTGTCATTGTTCAAACATACAGTGAAATTCAGGTGCACTCAAGGACCAGGCCCGTATATAAAAATAAGTAATGGATAGTAATAAGACTGAGTGAGTTTGCTTGAGTTCAGAGTTCAGTTTGGTAATGGCTTTTGGGGTAGAGACTGTTTATGAATCTTGTGGTTTTGATGGACCTGTGATGTTTTTTGGAGGTCAAACAGGTGATGAGCAGGATGGAACGAGTCTTTTAGGTTGTTATGTGTTTTCTTCAGGCAGCAGGAGGTGAAGATGTCGTCCAGGGCAGGTAGCTGTTGGTGTATGATGTCTCTGTGGAGACTTTTCACCTGCTGCAGAGCAGCTACCAAACCACGCAAGGATGCCGTATGTCAGGACACCCTCAATGGAGCAGCTTCCTGAGCGTCAGGAAGTATAGCTGCTTTTGTGTCGAGTCGTGGTGTTTGTCATCCATGAGAGGTCCTCTTAAATCTGTGTGCCACTGAATTACTGGTCACCCTCTCCACCCTTTCTCCATCGATGTGCAGTGGTGACTGGACACCCTGCTTCCTCCTGAAATCCATTATGAGTTCTTCTGTTTTCTTGATATTGAGAGTAAGGTAATTTTCTCTGCACCACTCTGTCAGCCTCACTACCTCTTCTCTGTAGGCAGCCCCATCACGGGTGTATCGTCTGCAAATTTAATCATGGTGGTGTTGTTATGGGATGGAGCACAGTCATGAGTGTACAGAGAGAACAGGAACGGGCTCAACACGCAGCCCTGTGGGGTCCCTGTGCTGCGTGTCAGGGTGGAGGAACAGTAGCGGCCCATTCCGACTGACTGTGGCCTGTTAATCAAGTTTTGAAATTCACATGTTGAAGCTTCCCACTAGCACATTAACGCACCACTCTGGAAGGAATAAATCAGCACTTTCAACCACAAAAAATACCTCGAAATGATAACATAACTGTCATAATGACACAAATATGAATCCAGTAGCCACCTGGAAGAGTTAAAATGCATCCATCAGTCTAAAAAAGTACTATATGCCTTGTATAATTGTGTAAAAAACAAAACACTGGTGCAGTCCCTAAATGGGAGCATTTTTCCTCCACTTTAAGGTCTTTGTTTTTTTCACTCCTTTCCGTATAATCCTGGTCTAATTCATTTTGACTGCACTCACTTCTCCTTCCTGTATGTCATCCATCAGCGTTAACTACCGCCGAGTTAAAAGAGCCATAAAACGCAGGTTAAACTGTAAGTCCAACCCTCTTGTTGTTAATTTTGATCACACACACCTCTGTGACATTTCATTATAACAGATGACCTTTCTTTCAAGTCCGCGCCTTGTGTAATCCGATTCCTTCCTCCACACACACACGTGATGCAGCTCATTTCACAGTCCGCTGGGCCGACGCAGAGCCTGACAAGATGGACATACTAATCTGTCTATATCGTAAAAAACCCTACTGTAAGTCCACCTCCAGACCTGATCCTGTACTCCACGTCAATAGAACTTACCGAACATGAATCAGCCTTGTTAAGGATGACAGGCCGGGTGTCAATATGAAGAATGGATAGCAGGGGAAACAGTCTGTTCAGCAGTGTTGAGCTAAATGACGAAGAGACAGAGTTTGATGAGCTGGTTGTCTTTCCCCGCCACGTTCATCAATGACGGAGAGGGGGTAGAATCTCGGGGCCCGTGCGTTAGTCTCACTGCATCAGCCTGAATGAGTTGTCAGGGTCAATCAGCCTTGCAAATGGGAAAGGAAGGACACAAGACGAAATGACTGGGAGAGCTAACCAGCTGGAAATGATGGAGAGTGGGAATTCGCCGTATATTGGGTTAGAGGGTCCCTCCTGACGAACACAGGAAGTGCAAAAAGCAGGCCGGAGCGATAGTATCTTTCATCAGCTTTCGCACTGCAGTTGATTTTCCACTTCAGCAGAGATTTTCAATCAACATAATTGACTGTGTGTGTGTGTGTGTGTGTGTGTGTGTGTGTGTGGGTGGGTGGGTGGGTGGGTGTGTTTGTGTTTTTTTTTATATATATATCTCAAAGCGAAAGTAAGCGATGGCGGAGGGTTTGTGTTGATTCCATCCTGATGCCTCTGCCTCCCACGTCACATTAAGTTAAAGGATGAAAAGTACATTAAAGTGGAAATAGACAAGTTTTTGGCTTTAACTCATCGTTATGAAGTTAATGTTGATTGAACAAAGTAATGGCTATAGAATAATGACACCATCAGTGTTTGATTGGTTCCCTAGAAGCCTCCCTGTCACTATGTTATTCTGTCTGCCATCGGAAAATGGAGGCTGGATTTCAGCTGGGCACGTTACTTAAAAAACTGCATACTACCCATTACTCTTTTTTAATTTGTCAGAGTATTTGTTGGTAATTTTGTCCTTTCTCATCAAAATTCAGACTGCATTTGTGCACCTCTGTGTGCTGGAAAGCACAGCTAAGGCTTAATAACTTGCAAATGATTTTTCCTTTACCTGGGGGTCTTCTGTTGCCTGTGACTGGTATTTTCCCAAAAATCTGTCCAAAGGCTCTGCTACTTTTTTGAAAGCCCTGACTAAGACCTGCAGTGGTTGAAGCCTGTTGGCTGTTTTTATAATTTAGCCACTACAATAAAGGCTTTTTAATATTTCCTTCCTTGTTTGTCTAAATTTTTTGGAGTGCCTTGATTGCCTTCCTGTCAACACCAAGCTGACAGTCAGCTGTCGGTCTGTGGCCTTTTTCGCTGTGGTGTATCCTGCACCATTGGTCCTTGTTGGTGCTAGTTGGCTTTTTTCCCACCGATTCAGCATGTAGAATCAGTGTAGGCGACAGCGAAGCCCATCAGTAAATGATATAACTCTGATTGGTAGTTCAGCTCAGCACACAAGAAGAAAAACAGAAGTGAGGAAAGTAAACAAAGAGCTAAAGTCAAGGGGGAGTGAGACCAAAACAAACTTATTACACAACATATGATTAGTTTTCTTTTGCCATTGAGCTCTTTAGCAGAAATGGTTTATGATGGTTTGTTTTATTTTTCACTGGCGCAGGGTGAGTATGCTCTGTTCTTTCATCTTTGCTAATGTGCTAACTGACTAACTAGCATCAAGATTGTCTTCCGCGGTCCCCTCTTTGAATGATGATTACAGATGGCCGCCATCTGCTGGTGTGGAGAGCTATTTCCTATCAATCAAGCACAGAACATACTCGCTGGTTGGCTGTCAGTTAAAGTCTGCCTTGCGTTTATGTGCAACTTTTTGACCGGTACACAGTCGAAGTGGGGTGACGCAGCAGGACGCTTTCATTGCTGCTAGCTCTCTGAAGTTGGTTTGGTGTTTCTGGTTTCTGATTTCTGCTACAACAGACATTATAGTGAACAAGTATGAGGCCAAATATAGCAGTAATCTACTTTATAATTAATAATACAAGAAGATGTGATTCACTTTATAAGTAACAAGATGTAACCCTTACCATTACCCTTACCTTAACCTTTACTGCCTCACTTTTAAACGAATACTTCATAGCTAGCTAAATGCTAATTCAGCGTTTTCTTCAGGGCTTCCGCTTCCGAACCAAGGATCGCAGGGGGTTGATCCTGGACTGATGTGTAGGTATCATGGGCGAGTCATGTGGCTACAGTTATACCTATTTGATGTCACTGCCTAATGCTGCTCGATTAAGGGCACAAAGGAAGTGTGGCAAATACTGCACAACCAAAACAGGAAGAAGATAGTGCTTTTGTTTTCCCTGGTAGTTGTTGTTAGCTATCCAACGAGTTTCCAAAGAGTATCCTTTCAGTTACTGTCCTCACTGGCAGAAATGGCAAATGGTGGAACAACTGTGTAACTGCTACTAGCACTAGCCTGTGCCGATGTTGGTGTCGGCAAATCCTTGAGTTGTTAACTAAAGCGAGAGTTAACGATGCTCATATTCAAGTTTATAAGTTTGAAACTGATGCGTTCATTCAACGTTCACCGAAAACATGAGCATGTTCAAAGAAAGCGCTCTGTTAGTGAGTTCATAAAGGACACTGTTCGTAGTTGCCAGGCTTTGAGGAAAACGGATGTGGTTGTCTTTGTGACAGCAGTGCAGACAATGATACCACTTGAAATGCTTGCTGGGTAAAGGTGAAAAGTTGTCTGCTTCCACTTTAGGTCAGTCCGTGCAAGGTTGAGATTTTTCCCTCTGTGTCATGGTTAGCATCGCCCAGAGGGAAGCTGTATTGTTCTGTGCTTTTTATTTTTTTAAATTCTTTTCCAACCACATCAACCAGGCTATGGCCTCTATCGCCCACCCCCCTCCCTCCTCCCTGTCTCTCTGACTCAGTAGAGGAAGCAGGAAGCCATGGTTACAAGCAGTGTTGTCACGTTAGTTTGCCCCGCAGGCATCTCTCTCTCTATTCTCTGGCTTTGTGGCGTCGTCCTTGTAGGTGCCGTAGCCTGTATCCTATTGGTAATCATGTGTGTTTGTGTGTTTAACTATAATCCACTGTGCTGAACCAGGCAAAAGGAAACATGTCGGAGAGGGTGGACCGATGGTGACAGTGTCTTAGAGATGGGCAGTGATGATGTCTGGCGAAAGGAAAGGCAGAAGGAGAATTGAAAAGATGCCTGCAGGACAAAGTGGCCTCTTTAGAGCAAAGTGCAGCCACAATAGGAGCAGACTGACATTCAAAAGCACACAGCTATTTGTTCCCTGCTATGGCTCTGTTATCCAGGACACTGCATTCAGGTTAAATACGTAGGGACATATTAAATGTGTATCTCAGTTATTTATCATTCCTTATGCACAAAGAGATTGTCTTATTCCCTTTATCTCCACACAGCGTTTCAGGCAGAGGTCGTGTTAACAGAATATTTTCTGTCATCAACCTATTTTCTATAACAGTGATGAAAAAATCTGAAGGCTGATTAGATGGCAGATTAAAACACTGAGGGTGATCTACCGTAATGTCAAGTAATTCACACCCAGTGCGGGTAGTGGCAAGTGTATATTAATTAGCTACATGGATGTATTAAGAGACCTGGATACAGCATTGGTGGCGGGGCCCCGCTCATTCCTATGAAAGTTGCTCAGTGGCGCGTGAAGCCAAAAAAGCTTTATTAGCAGTATGAAATTACGTGGCTGATCAGCACTGCTTCCACATCACTGGGCCCATAGGGCAGGCGCACTAGAGAGATCAAGATCGGCTGAGTGCTGCCGAGACGCCACCTTCGCTGGCAAAGAGGCTGACTTCCAGTTGAGTGCTCTGCTAACTTGAATGGGGAGAAAATGATTTAATCTTGCTGTTCTTTTAAACTCCGTTTCCACCAAACACTTCTGGTACGGTACCTTTGGAACAAACAGTAACTCTTCATACATGGTACCTAGACCCTAACATTTCCACCACAAACAGCACTCTTAAATGTGGGCAGGGTTGTTGTGACTCACTGCTCCATCTAGCACTCACTGTATTTCCTCCTTTATCAGTCTGCACTTGGTTTATCGTCCACAGAACGAGGCTGCACGCCGACATTTTCAGGCAGCAGTGAGAGTCTCTCTCCATGGGATATTTAAAAATAGCAGCTTTGTGCATTTAGTCCTTCTCAGGCAAGCTCAGGGGTTTAGTGTTGCTGTAGCCCACAGGAACAACGCTCCATGATGCTTTTTTTTTTCTCTGAGTGAGGATTAGAATATATGCAGTTCACATAATGTGGTTGAAGTTAATATATATAAACGCTTGAAGATACACTCATTACTAAAAGTGTCTGTCATATAAAAACTAAAGTGATGGTCAAAGTTGTCACAGTGAAATTTAAGGTGTGCTGATGGATTCACGTCATCAACTCATACATTGAGTAACATTACAAGTTAACGTTCCACCTTAAAAGTTGCCGGCAGTCGGCCCAGTGAATGAAGTTATTTTTTCTCCGACTCCAGCCTGCTGTGAGAGGCAGTAAAACATCCTTTCATTTTATAGTTCCAGTTTACTAATAAAACTCTCCACAGTATGAACAGTGGTTACATGAGCCTCAAAACCAGACACAACTCAGCCCTGAGCAGAGTGACCGTCCTCTACTGACCAATCAGACTGCAGTGTTCACAGCTCCACCTTTTAGTACCAGATCTGTGTGCTAGGTACCCCAACAGAGGGGGGACCAAACATGGGGACGGTACAGAACAGATCCATTGGTACCATCCACAAGTTTTCACAGTGGAAACAGAAAAAAGCGTACCAAACTGAACTTGACCAAACTGTACTGCTCGGTGGAAACAGGGCTTTAGACTTTTGAAATGTTATTGGACCAAATGGATTAAACCTTTATAGTAGAACAAGTCATGTCGTTGGGGTTGTGACAATTTAAAAAAATCTATCCACCAATTCATAGACGTCTCTTTCCCAATGTAAGCCATGGGAAAAAGTCTTTTTGGGCCAAATAGCATCACATAACGGATTCTGGAAGTTGCAGTACCACTGTTTGTCCACTCTGAAAATTGGCGTCAAAGCCCAGCATACTTCCTGGAGGTTGATGAGCTGTTGTCTACTTGTATCTTTGATCTCAAGTACAAAACGTTATTGTCTACCTGGCTTTAGCCAAAGAGGTTACCACTTTGATACAGCCATCCCATTGGTAGGATACATGGCTACATACCAAAATGTCACAGCAGCTGGGTGTCAGAAGTTTTTTTAAAAAGCCCAATAATTGTAATGTTTTGATAAACATTAAAAAAAGTTGGGCTGGTCAGTTCAACATCGGCCTGGTAGGCACAAGCTAACATAGCAGCAGCAGCAGCTAACATCCAAGAACAACAACATCCCAACAAACCCAAAAAGACACCTTATGCCTGGCAGGGATATTTAATAAGTACGCGTCGACTGTGTTAAATCACTCTCGAGAAAAATAATCCTCCCTATATTTTATGTTTACTTTTGCTTACAGTGTAAATATCCACCAAAAACCAACATACAATATGTGAGCAAACAGAAGTTAAAGAGAATCACCACCTTATGTCTTGTTATTTTTTATCCACACTCAGGGACTGTCAGCCTGCACCGTACATCCCATCTAACAAATGAGGAAATAGCACAGAAATGTATAAAGGTAGAGGAGGCAGCTTCCCTCGTGCTCTCTCAGCGGTCATTAATTAAACCTTCAGCTCCAAAATAAGTTTTAAAATCCATCCCTGATGCACCCTGTGAGAGAACACTCTGCTTTAACTCACCGCTGTGCCGCTGCTCCCTTTCACACACTAGATGCCAAATATCACGAGCATTGCAGCTCTATCTGTAACACTCCTGGTGTGTTTGAAAAGAGCAGAGATCTGTGTTTGGAGGCCCAACTCATACAGAACTGACATATATGGACATTATTTCCATATAAGTTATGTATGCTTACATATGTTTGACATGTCTTTTTTTCTATTAAATCTTCATGTAATAATATATCGCTTTATTGGTAACACATAAGGCAACATCACTCCCTTACAGATATAGAAACATGAAGCCAAAGCACTAAGAATGTGTGACAGTTGCAGGTAGAATACATGAGTAATTAGCAGTGTAGAGATAACTGGGAAAAAGGAAGCCACTCCGCAGTCAGACAGGGGCCAGAAAACCCTTTCATGGCATTTATAAAGCTGCGCTCAGCCCTGAAAAGTGCAAAGGTGGAAGAAGTCCTCGGGAAAAAGTTATCATTGGGGAGTTGAGCGTGTGTGTATGTGGACTGCAGGCTCCTTCTCCCGCAGATGCATCAGCGCTATAAATCTGCAAAAATGTGTTGCAGTGTGAAATGTAGAGCCGCGCTTTCATTTGGTCTTTGAGATTCATGAGCAAACAAGACAACAGAAGCTCAGGGATATTTTTCCTCCCATCTCTGAGATCTGTACATACAAATATCTCAGGGTTTGTATCCTATAAGTATACATCCTCTTTGATGATTCAGAGAAGCGAGGCCCTTGTAATGTTGTACTGTGGCACGTCAAAGCCACCAGGCGTGTTCGCTTCCAGGCGAGCTGCCATGCTTTGATGAGAGACATCATGTAGTGAGTGGAAACAGATGATTAAAATTCATTTCTGAGCCACAACATATAATATGTCATAGAGGAGAGTTCTCAGCTTGTTTTTGCGCTGAGAATTTTTCATCATTACTCTGATTAGAATTTGATTGCCCGTTTGCTCAATTAACTGAAACTGCCATGAATAAAAATGTAAAATAAGTAGATTTGTTTGTACTTGGAAAACTTTGCTGCGATCCTTGCTGTAATTTATTTCTTTCATAGAGCCAGTTGCACCAACTCAGCAAAAAATATTTCCTCTGAGACTTCTTATAATCAGCCCATACATCTCAATGACTGGAAAGGGATAGTTTGGATTTTTTCGAAGTGATTATGAAGTACTTATTCATAGTCAGTGTAGTTGGCACGCCCCCAGTTTGGAGAAGCAGACAGGAGTACTGCCACAGAAGCTAAGCAATGTACTGCTGTGAAGGAGTCAGCAGCTAAATGAATATTAGACACTTCAATAAGTGAGTATTAGCTCAAGTTTATGCTATATTTTAAATATTTTCACAGTAAAACGGAATAAAAACGGAAACAGAAAAAAAAAGCGTACTGAACTGAACTGTACTGCTCGTTAGAAACGGGGCTGTAGAGAGAGGGCCCTCCAACTATATGTAAGACAGAAAATTGGCCCTTGTAAGTAATTTAGATTGCCACTTTAGAAATATGCCTCACATTTAGATAAAAATCATGCCATGTGCTTTATGTGCCTTTGAAAAAGCAAACCCATCTCCATCATGGCTTTCTGTTTTTCTGAAATAGCCAGTAGCAATCCATAACAGAATATGCTGGGCAGGCTGGAGAGGCAGGCAAGGTAGACTGAACGCTCTGGCAGAGACTGGACTGCAGAGCTGGGGTATTTGCACTGCTGTGGTTGATTAGTGGATGGCTTTCAGGTGAGCAGGCAGATTGGCAGCAGGACTGATGAGGCACAGAGACACAGATAAACAAACAAGGAGCCACAAGAAACAAAGGGGAGGGGGGGGAAACAGCTGACACATGAGGAATGAAGGAAAGGCACAGACTATGACACTGACATATTGTTACAGCAGCAACTCCTGTGTTCTGTGAGGTAAAATTACTGTTTTTGTTAGGGGAGTCTGGTGGCTTTGAAGAGAGCGTAGATAAGTTTCAGTTCATTTCCCTGTCGGAAAAGGACCGTCTGACTGCAAAGTAAAGCAGTGAAAATATTTTAAATTTAGCGCAGGACCACTTGAGTCAAGGAAAACTTTATTTCTATTTACAGTATTATATTTGGCCGTATGGCTCTCCTCTGGGGCCTCTGCCTTTCCTCAGACCTATGAAGAAAGCCTGAAGGCAGAGAGAGCACACCTCTCTGCCCTTCCATGTGCCTACATGGAGAGCCTAAGGCAGGGAGAGCAGCAGCAAAGATCCCCGAGAACAGAACAGAGCAGCATCAATAGTCAGGTTTCCATCCGAATGACTCGAAATTTTTGAGCGACTTTATGCTCGTTTCCATTTGTTATTATTTTGCGATTATTGAGAGGAGAGTGCGCCATGAGATGACGTCAACAGAGAGCGTCTTTCTGCCACAAAACAAACAACACACTCGGCTGACAGTCAACAACCGATCATGGACAGATTCCTGATCGACCTGTCGGCGTTTGGAAGAACTCTGGTCACCATTTTGTCAGCATTCACCGCGTACCGAGCCATCCTGAAGAAGAGACGACAAGGAAGAATTTTAATGTTAAAAGTACTGTCGGAAATAGCTGGAAGGAGACCACCGCGTATCACCAACGTATACGTGTGACATTATATCTGGTCCAGACGTGTGACGTGGTATCTGGTCCAGTCATCGTTTATCCGCAAAACCTGTTTCCATAGCAAAAAGTCGTACTTTCCTTTTATCGATACGCAGACAAGCTTTTTTGCGAATTTTCGGCCTTTTTTCGAATTTCTAGCGTTTCCATTAATGTTTATTTTTGCTACTTTTGAAAATTCGAATAAGAATAGGTGGATAGAAACCCTATTAATGACAAACAGAAATGACATTGATAAGTCAGACACAGCATGAAAAGGAGGAGCTGGGGTGGAGGTGGGTTGCAAAGCAGCTTGCAGAGGAAGCAGCAACAGTAGGCAGGCCAGAGCAGTTTAAATAGGACGCCCTGAATGAGATTCAACAATTGGTTGCATAGAAAGGAATCATGTGATCTATCAGCTGACTGCCTTCCATCAATCAGCTGCTCTATCAGTTGATTGGGCTGTTTGAGATCAGCTGATGTAGCTGGGATGTGAGCTGAGCTTGACATCGTGTCCTGCCTGAACTAACGCTATGCTGATTTTTCACAATCTTTTGCTTGGGTTTTGCTGCTCCCCCGTCCACACCAGTATGTTGCTCAGCCTCCCTGGTGGTACTCCTGCCTGCTTTTCAAAACGAGGAGTTGCGACTGCCATCTACTGTAATACACTGTCTATGGATAAGTACCTCATACAACCCCACTTCAAAAAAATCCAAACGATCCTTACACACTTTCATCTCCATCCTCTGATTGTACAGTTCATTATGTGGTTCTCAGTGTTGGAGGGATTTTAAGCTGCAGCACAGCTGGTTTGGTGAAGATGTATTTGAATAGCAGCATTCAGAAGTGCTCTTACAGAGACAGTACTTTTGTGTTACAGTGTATTAACTACATATCCTCATTCGACACTGGCTCTATCCTCTCCTCAGCTTTAGTCTGTGAACAAGTTCAGTTGTAAGGTGTCTTTAAGAGACATCTTAACTGGAAAGGTCAGCTGTCTGCATTGATTCTGTCTGCCTCAGCGAATAGGCAGAAAATCTTGTTTTTCACCCAACTCGACGTACAGCTACCCAGTTCTTGGCACCAATTCAGGCCCAGTGGTTTGTGCTGCAAGGTCAGATCAGGTTGAGCCTCCATTTTCTTGAGCTAAGAATTTATCTTATTTGCGAAGAATTGTATTCGCACCAAGATGCTGCACGAATAAGGAGCACTGTTTAGATGGATTTAGTTCAGACTACATTTATATAATCTGCAAGGCTGGAACCTTTTGCATCCTAAAACATCCTTAATGCCGTAATTGAAAAGTACCCTTATCTTCTCTGACACAGAATTCTCGTCCTCACTTACCCGATTTGCTGCTGTTCGCAGTATGTCTTCACATTTCAAAGGGATTTCGTGTTACAACTGAATTTGACAAAACCTTGATTTGCATGGCGTCGCCTACAAACGCATTCGAGGGCAAAATAATGAGATTTACATACTGTTTGCATGTGTAGGACAAATGTAAGCAGACTTACTCTGAGCAGTACTTTGGGGTGATGCAATTAGTACAAGCATACAATAACTCTGAGCCTGAGCGCCGTATGTTTTCTATCAGTCAGCCTGTTAATGCAGCACATGTCCATACAGCCAGCTGTGAGCGAACACCATTATTTGACTATGGAAATGAAGTGTTTGAGCTCAGACGCACGCCGGCGATTTCCAGCCCTGTGAAACATAATTATAACACCTGTCTCTCTTCATTTCTTCCAGGTGTACCAGTACATGCATGAAACCATTACAGTGAACGGCTGTCCAGAGTACCAGGCGAGGGCCACAGCTAAGGTAAGCTCTGAGCTCTACATCCATTATTATTTGCAATAAAAACCTAAAATATGACTGTAGCTAATGAGTGGTTAACTGTTCTGTTAATCACATTACGCGGCAATATCGTTCCCATCTTTTCTTCTGGCCAGAGCAGAATGAAATGAGCGGCGTATGCTCTACTTTGTTAATGGCCCTCATTAAGAGTGTGTGTGTGTAATTAAGCAACAACATGAGAGTGCCAGTTTTCTAAGAATAAGGCAAACCCTGCCAGAGTATCACATGTAAAGCACCTCGTGTGTATATTTGCTGCTGTACTACAGTTTTACTGCTGATCAACTAGCGCTTGAATTTAAGCTGTGGTTTGTGTTTACACGTGATGTTCCTGCTTAAAGGTCCAGTGCGTATGATTTAGGGGGATTTAGTGGTATATATTATTGTGATATTCATGGACAGGATGTTGAAGCGCAAGCAGGGAGAGGAAGGGGTCCGGTTTGGGAACCTCGGAATTGCGTCTCTGCTTTATGCAGATGATGTGGTTCTGTTGGCTTCATCACACTGTGACCTCCAGCATGCACCGGGGTGGTTTTCAGCTGAGTGTGAAGCGGTCAGATGAGGCACTTCTAAATCTGAGGCTGTGGTTCTGTGCTGGAAACCAGTGGATTGCCCCCTCCAGGTTGGGAGAGAATTACTGCCCCAAGCGAGGGAGTTAAAGTGTCTCTGGGTCTTGTTTATGAGTGACGGTAGAATGGAGCGTGAGATGGATCGGCTGTTTGGTGCGGCATCTGCTGCACCGGACAGTAGTGGTGAAGAGGGAGCTGAGCCAGAAGGCGAAGCTTTCGATTTACTGGTCCATCTACGTCCCAACCCTCACCTATGGTCATGAGCTCTGGGTAGCGACTGGAAGAATGAGATCGCAGATACAAGCGGCCGAAATAAGTTTCCTCTGTGGGGTGTCTGGGCTCAGCCTTAGAGATAGGGGGAGGAGCTTGGACATCCGGATGGAGCTCAGAGTAGAGCCGTAGCTGCTTTGCTGTGATCTAAGAGGGTTAAAAAAGCATTTTTCATCATTTTTACCTTGACTTGAGACACTGTTGTGTGGTCTGTTTTGATGTGTGTGAGGGTTTGCATTAGTATCTTTATGAGGACCACAGCTGTAAACCATAGTAGTGAGGACATTTCTCCTTTGTGGCGACACCCTGGCCGCTCCTCTCTGACTCAAACGGCAGTGTGAAGGCTCAGATTTGGTTTTAAAGTTCAGGTTAAGTTTTGAGTCGGAATGCTTTATGAAATGAAGGTCCTCACAAGAACAGTAAGATAGGCGTGTGTGTGTTAGGAGCTGTGAGTGGAGCTGTTGATCAAGTGCAGGTGTTGCAGTACGTTTGGTTCTGCATTCACTTGCAGCATCATATTCTTGACTTGAGCATGATATCAAAAGTACAACAACAAGCTCTTATTTGTTTTTGTGTTCCATTCATAAACGAATTATGAAATAACAAATTGTTTATTTATCCAATTTTGGATTCCCTATTGAATATCCTCCTGAGACCCGAAATTTTATTTGGTATGCATTTTCGATTTCTCCTAGCTATGAGTATAAAAAAAAAAATTAAACAACTAAACCTTGTCAAAGATAATAAAGTCCCAATGTCCTCAAACAAGTACTGTCTACTTAACAGCGTCTTGGCTTGTTACTGTTGCCGATACAGGTAAAAAACAGTTTGTTGCCATAACTAAAAACATTATTAATCATAAATAAACAAGTTTCAGCCATTAAATGTGATCAGGCTTTGGACCTTGTCCACTTGTGTGTCGGGATCAGCTGCAGACTGACTTGGCAGAGATGGTTGCCATTTTGTTTTTACATGGATTAGTGTATTGTGCTCTTACTGCCACTAGATGGCACAAAAAAAAGTGTTCACGAACAAGGACAACCGGTCTAAGTTAAGCAGTCTAGTAAACCCAAAACGTAACGTCCTTATATGAGGACACAGGGTCTCTGGAGGATATTAAAAGAATGAATGATTCGTGGAGTCAAAACGGTAGTCCACAAACCAGTTGGTGGCGTTACTGTGGCTACGTACACGTCTTATACACAGTCTACGGTCTCCTCTCAGATCCTTCATTAGTATGCTTTGGGGAATATAACACAACTCACAAGGTCAAACAAACTTGTAATCAATACTGGCATCAAAAGCAGACTTTTTTTTACCAGAAGAAAGACGGACAGATTTCAAAATGTGCTCAGAATTTAATTTCTTCAAAGGAAATCTTTTTCCTACAATATTAATCCGCCAGAATGTCCAGCTCTTCATCCTTGTTTCAACAGTCTTCAGTTACTAAAAGTCTTTCGTTTGAGCTCTAAATCTTTCTTTAATTCCACATAATGTCCCCCCGATTCATCAGATTAGCAGCCACTAGATTTCCAGCTTTACTCCCATTAGGCACAAATTTTGTTTGCTATAGCAATGCTGATGTCACTTTAAATCCTGTTACAGAACCTGGATGAGAAATGAGTCTGTAAAACAATATAATGATAAAAGCATATATTTGTTTTGCTATTATCACAGCTGACAGGCTCGCTGTATCTGATTGATTTTTTTCATTTTGTTTGGTCAAAGCGTTAGTGTACATTCAAATCACACAAAGATAAACCTGTTTCTATATTCACTTTGCACGCAGTGATATTTAGACACGATTTACTGCTTATATGAGAGTTTTTAGACGACATCTCTTTATTGATTCAACACATATAAAATGTCAGTCATTGAAAGAGCTCATCCTTTCTGCTTCTTCCTCTTGACTGTTTAATATTTCAGGCTGTTTTTTTGTTGCTTACAAAACACAGCCGTGTCACAGGTGAAGGACAAAATCAGAATGGAGAAATTTCAGTGTGAATGTTTTGGTGCACAATAGAAAGTGTCACTTGAGCGGGACTTGTCATCAGCACCTATCCTGCAAAGAGATACAGACCTTTATGAAAGAAAACAAAGCGGGCAGGCTTGTCTGATTATATGTGGAGGATGAGGATGATGAGATGCGGGGAGGAGAAGAGACGAGAGCACCTCTCTGTCCTTCAGTTGTTCAGCGTCCAGCTGGGTCCGCTCCTCTTCAGTACATCAGAGGGAGTGGGTGGATGATATGAACAGAAAGGGATGATGAATGCAGAGAGACTGTACGAGGCTTCAAATGATGAGTGCCTTTTTCCTTTGTTGCCTCCTCTAACCAGCGCTCTGCCTCCAGCACAATAGTGCCGAGTCTGGTGAATTGCAATTGAAAATCAGCATAAAGGAAACGTTCGACATATTGAAAAACACACATCTGCTTTCTTGCTGAGAGTCAGATGAGAAGATTGATACCTCTCTCATATTTGTGCGTTTGTTGAGTTAAGAGGACTTTATACTTGTGCGGCAAACCCTACACATGGCGTACGTCGTTGTGAGCGTGTCTTTGTCACTCTGCAGTTACACCTCCAAAACACTAGTTAGCAGTGGGGTTTCTTTGAAGTGCTGTTAAGTTTAGCGAATTCAAAACACATTAAACACACATTAAACACACATTAAACACACAGTAAACACACATTAAACATGTCTTAATAGAGACAGTTTCAAACTCAAGTACACACATCAGCTTCACTATAACTCGCAGCATTCACAGACAAACACTTGTCTTTATCTGGACACATTTTCCCCACAAATACAACATGCTAATATTTTTAGCACAAGCCTATGGCATTTTACATTGTATAAATTAGCCTAGCAGCTAGCAGACTTTTCCTCTACTCATATGAAGCCAGGGACAACAGCAACATTTAACAAAGGTAACGTTACGAAATGTTGCTCCATTACAGCTCACAAGGTTCACTGACAAAACAACTGTCTTATTCTAAACACGTTTTCCAAACAAATACAACATGCTAATGTTATTAGCACAAGCCTATGGCATTTTACATTGTATAAATTAGCGTAGCGACGAGCTGAGATTTCCTCTGCTCATATGAAGCCAGGATAAATCACACACAAGACTTAAAATGCTATTTTTGTGGAGGCTTTATTGTCTTCACAATTTATTGTTTCTTATCTGTGAAATTAAAGTAAATAAAAGCTTTGTTTCCACTGAGGGAAATGGTTTCAGCTTACAGAAATAGACAGGAGGTCTGCGTCGGTGCGACATGTAGTTACATTTTTAGGTAGGTGCACGTCAGGTTATACTGTAGGCAGTGGCGGCTGGTGATCAAAATTTTTGGGGGGGCGCACTTTTTTTTGGGGGGGGGGTGTCTCAGGTAAAATGCATTACCTGCAGTAAAATGAAGAGTGCATTTTAAGACATAGTCATTGTTCAGTACAATGTCAGTGTGGCGAATATAACAAAGGAGACAACACCACTTCTCTCTTTTGGGCTTTTTACTGGAGGCTTTCTGTCTCAAATCAGACTGACAGTATTCAGTAACCAAAATAATCAAATTAACAATGGATAAACTAAATGAAGTTAAATGAAATAAAAAATGGGTGATGTAATTTCCTACAAAACATGAATTCCTTTACCAAAAATCAGGAAAACAAAAAGGTAAGACACCAAAATAAAATATATTAACATCTATCTTCCCACCAAAAATTCCTGTCGAGTTCACGTGAGCTCATACTACTGTATAGTCTCAGCTCACATATTCTGTTGTAGGCCTTGAACTTAGCTGGGATAAACTACCTGCATAAGACACTTCTATTTCCTCAAAAACAATAAAAATAACATACAGCCTTTTTACACACTACAGCATACTGGCCTAAACTTAGTAGATAAAAATACAGTAACAACACAACAAACTAATGTTGCCTAAACACTGGCCAGTAAGACTTGATAATGGTCACATGATCATTTATTTGTACCACCTTGTGACATTTGGTGCAAAAGCTCTTCTTCAGACAACCAGAACATTCAAAGACACCCCTTCAAATACTGTACCTACTAGGCCAGGTCACCTGACAGCTCATCTGGTCCTTCATAGGGTCCCTGAGATTGGATACATACAATAGATTCCATAGATGAATGCATACAGAGAAAAAACATATGGGCCTAATGCATAGTAAAATACACATTAAAGTCACTAGAAGACATCATATGTACACACAAAAATGATGCACAAAGCTCCATAGTGCACTTTAAAAAGATACACGTCAGGTAAAAGACCTTGTACACTAGAGCTTAATCAGAACGTGAATACCACATAACTAGAGTATCAGGTGTGAACCATAATGTAATAAGAAGAAACAAAAAATGGAAAATATACCAACTTATTTAGAGGAACCTCTGCTCTAAAAAGGTGGTAATATTGAAATGGTAATGAATGATACCATAGCAATAGAGAGACAGAGCAAAACATCTATACAACCCACAAGCTGGAGATCTAATGTCAAGATCAGAGCAATCAAAAAGACACAGGGCACATCACAAATCCACACACACACCTGGTGAATAGAGGAAACTGACCAGAGGCTGTCTACTGGTGTCCAGATGGCTATTTTCGAGCCGTTTGCATTTTTCAGACAGGTGTTTTAGGTCTTGTACCCCCGCCGTTGTCCACAATGCTTCAGTACCAACACGTTGAAACAGCAAACAAGGACCACATCCAGCTAGCCAACTCCGTTTCTCATGACAAGAGCGGCAAGAGCCCCGGGTGTTAGCTCGTCCTCCGTCACTAGCCTGCCGCTGAATCTGTAGATCGGGCCGGTCCGGTCCAAGCTCTTTTATCCTCTTTTTTTTTCCTCCAGTGAACGCCGTGTAAAAGGCTTATTTTGTAGGGAAACAACAGAGTTTTCTTTCATTTCCACCGGTCTACTTCGCCATCATCTTGTAAAACGGGAGCAGGAGTCGCGCGCATCCGAACTTGAACGATAGCGTTGCCGTCGAGACTTGTCCAATCACATTAGATCACAAAAACACAACTACAACACTGATTCGCTGCCGATGAAAGTGGGAGGATCCGGGGCGCACCGGGCTGCGCCCCGTCGAAAAATCTGAAGCAGCGAATCAGAGAGCAGCCTCAGGTCACGTGCTAGCCAAAAGTTTAAGGACTTGCATTCGCTATCATTTGGCCGGCGTCCCTCATGCAGGAAGTACACATATTAACATAGAAATGAACCAAATACAATATGGAAACAATTTTTAATGAATACTGACAAGCACTGACAGACTACCAGGCACATTTTATTACATAATCATTTCGAAATTCGCATTATTTAATTAATTTATTATTAACATATTTAAATAGACTTTACTGATATATTTTGATGGGGGCGGCGCCCCTGCGCCCCGTATGAACGGACCGCCGCTGACTGTAGGTACGGTGTTGATTAAACGCAGAGGTATTAGAAGGTGATAGCTTAACTTAGCATTAAGGCTGGAAGCAGGGCTGAAGCTCACTCATTTACAAGTAGCTTGCTTTTTAAATTTGTACACAAACAGATGTGTCTTTTTTCTAGATAATTTAATTCAATTAATATCATTCATTCATTTTCTGTAAACAGCTTATTATTCCTCCAGAAGGGGGAGGAGTTATAGCCACAGGTAGAGAAGACCTCCTGTGGCGTTCTGCGGTGCTCCTCATTGGTCTCTGTCTACAGTTAAATGTGCTCTGATTTGACTCCAGAGTGGCACGCAGGGGGTGAAAGGCAATGTCCAGAATACTGAGTAGTTCCCTCCTCTTTGACACCTCCACTAAAGACTCCAGTTCCACTCACAGGACAGAACCAGCTTTCCTGATGAGCTCACTGAGTCTGTTAGTATCACCCTGCTGCCCTGTAGAAGATGACGACGCTCACTACTGAGCAATAAAACATCTGCAACCTGGTTCTGCAGGTGTTGAAACATCCGAGTCTCCTGAGAAAAAATAAAAAGCTGAGGTTGTGTTTGTGCATTTAATATGGAGCTTGAGCCCGGAGGTGGTTAGCCTAGCTTAAACAACTTCTGGAAACAGGGGATACAGCCAGCAGGGCTCTCTCCGAAGTTAAAAAACACACCTTCCAACACCCCTGAAGCTCACTCATTCACAATTTATATTCTGTTTGTTTAATCTATTCACAAACAGAAATGTAAAAACTCTTCTTTTTGTGTATAAAAACAGTGGGTTGTGTCTGTGCATTACAGTTTTTCTCTGGAAACTAGAATCACAGACCTTCTCAGCACGGCAGAATTCTTTTCTTGCAAATGTGTTAACACTTTTTAATCAGTTTCACACGTTCCACAATCTTTTTCGAAACAGTTAACACATAGAAGGACTAAAAACTCAATTGGATCGACTGTGTTAAACAAAAGGAAAATACCTATTCGCAGCTGATAGAAATCACTTGCATAATTATAAACCAAAACTAAATCTAAGTTTAAAATAGTCATGCTTCATCAAAGTCACTTTATGATGTGAAATGTCACGAAACACTCTCCATTACCTTTATTTGTTGTGGATATTAAAAAGTTAAGGTAGAGGTAGTGTCTTGCATTTCCCCCAGCCATTCAGGGAGGCTTAAGGAAAAATATTTGTAGCATCAGGGAGGAAACAGTGGCGTCATGCACCACTGAGCAACTTCCATAGCAATGAACGGGGCCTCGCCTCAAACGCTGCATCCAGTTCTTTATATGAATCCATGCTCCGGCTTCATACTTCATGCACAGACATCAGAGCGGTATCAATATTCTCATTTCACTCTTCAGCGAATAATCGTATTTCTCACAATGTCAAACTATAAACAAAATGAAAAGAGACTTTTTTAAAGGAAAGATTTGCTGTCAACAAAATCAATTTTATTGATTTCCTTCAATTACTTATCTCCTGCTGCATTTGAAATATCTCCTGTCATTTGTCAAGTGGGCACCGTCGTGGAATCTGCAAAATAACATCTTTATAGTTATTTCACCCCACAAAGAAACTGTGATGGATAAGATGGAAAAAAAAAGTGCCTGTCTCTTTTTTTCTGAGCCTGAAGCAACCATGAAGACATGATTTAAGCAGCTTTAAAACTCCTGCGTACTTTTTTACTCTTCGCCCAAAACTTTGAGAAGTTACTGCTCCTAAATCTGTATTAAAATTGCATATCCACTGGGCAATTAAGCACACAGCTAATGGCCTGAGCTGGCTTAGCTGTGGGGACACTGTCAACTGGGAGCACTGGAGGTTTTTAAAAGTTTTTTTTTGCTCTCTCAGGAGGTACTTACTAAGCCAGGCCACGGCGCCAATTGCATTCAATTAGCATCACATATAGTCTGAAAGGGAAAAAGATGCATACTTTAGCAATGGTATTGAAAATTAAGTCTATAAGCTGCTGCGGCAATAATGACGAAATGCATGAAATATGCTGCTCATCTGCCTCTCGAGTACTTTACTTAGCGAGACAGTAAATCTCCCGACAGTTGAGATTTGTGTTTCACCTGAACAACTCGATTCTCTTTGATTGCTTCATTAATTAAATCAATTCAGCCTCTAATTCCTGGCTCGAGGCCCTTATTACTGATCTTAATGGAGACAGGGACTATCAGGGCTGTATGGGCTCCAGAGGAAAAAAAACGGGAGCGGATGATCAAGTGACTTTGGATATATTAAGTCATACTTCCACTGTACAGTGCTGTTACCGAGGAAGTATCCTCTAGCAAGCTTTTCATTTGAAAGGCCTCCCCTGTGTTTGAGAGGCGCCGGCCATCTGCCAGATTGTTTTTTCGTTCGCAGAAACCCAGATAAAGTTGTGAAGGTCGATGTGCTGTGAGGCCTGGGAGGCGACGGTATGCATGCTGAGGAGCTGCCTTTTAGCTTCACAATGGGACAGTGAGGGAGGGAGGAAGAGAAGAAGGAGGACAGAGAGAGAAAAGGGAGGGAGTGGGGGGAAGTTGGGAGAATACAACAGGCAGATTAAAACAGGCAGCGGGAGAATGAGCAGAAATGAATGTGTATATGAAGATGCATATGAATATGGAAGAGAGAGTAGAGATGGGGATGCTGCCTGGAGGGAGCGTCAAAGACCTCAAAGTGCCAAGATACCCGCCTGCTGCTGGGGAATTTGGATACACATCTGCAAAAGCTTCTGACAGAGCCTCCCCTCCTCTACTTTTTCATCCTCCCTTTTCTCGATCTACCTCACATATCATAAATGATGCCGACTTGACAGCGAGGCACCTGTGGCAATGCATCTGTGGATCAGTGGGCACAGGGTGTCTCTTTCTCTGTTCGTCTGCCATTAGCTTTCCCAGCCTCGGCTAACAAGCTCCTGGGTGCTTTGTTCTGAACGCACAAGGAGCAAGGAGCTCGGGGTTCAAAGAAACCCCACAGCCAGCGAGCAACATCAACCAGCTGGTAGAGATACAGAGGGTGAAAGTTGTCTGGCTGCTTCTCCAGTGTGAACTTGGATGTGTTAATCCATGTGCTTAGAAAGCCGGAGAACTTCTCATGTGGAGTCTAAATCCCCCGGCCCTGACTAAATCCTAACGCTTTGTTATAGCCGTCCTCGCTGAAATGAGAAGGTGCAGCGGAGGTTCGTATTATATTCCCACCTCCACAATCATTTTGTACTGCTTTCTAAATTGGTTTCCTCGTTTGCATTCCTTGTGAGTGTAATGAAGAAGACTAGAAGCCAGTCCAGATTGCAAAACTCGCTGTTCTGCTTGAACAACAAGACACTGACAAGACAACTGCTGTCACAGGCTGCTTTTATGCACTGTTTCTATAAATACCTACAAAAAGTCATGCACCAGAGCTGTGTATACCACACATAAACATAATCCAGTGATTTGTGTGTAACCCATGAAATCAGGAAGGCTGTGAAGACGTAACCAATCCACTGACGATTGGAGTAAAGAGCAAGATCACGTAAGGAAGCAGGTTGGGATGGTCGATGGGTCAAACAAACACAGGACTTTCCTCCATGAGACCGTGTTTGTGTTTCGTGTAAAACAAAGTGAACTTTTGAGTTATTTTCCTGAACAACCTTAACTTTATTTTAAGTAGGTAAAGATATGACGCCCAACCATGTTTCTTTTCCTAAGCTTAAGCCAGGTAACTTTCCTAAACCTAACTTACGGAACTCTACTCTTCAACTAAACCCAACCTTCACTTTACTTTAAGTATGTTACAAAGCACATAACTTTACATTAAGTAGATAATGTGACAACATCCAGCCATGCTTTTTTTCCTAAGCCTAACCTATAAAACTTAACCTTCCTAAACCTAACCTTAACTTAACACTAGGTATGTAACAAAGTACGTAACTCTATGTTATCAGGGAACATAACAACACCTAACCTTTTGCTATTCCTAAGCCTAACCTACGTAACTTTACTTTCCTAAACCTAACCTTAATTTTACGTAAAGTATGTTACAAAGCACGTAACTTTACATTAAGAAGGTAATGTGACAACACCCAGCCATGTTTTTCTTTCGTAAGCCTAACCTACGTAACTTTACTTTCCTAAACCTAACCTCAACTTTACGTGAAGTGCGATACAGAGCATGTAACCTTAGGTTAAGGTAATGTGATGACGCTTAGCTATGTTTCTTTTTCTGAGCCAAACCTACGTAACTTTCCTAAACCTAACCTATGTTAGTTAACCTTAAGTACGTTAAAAAGTATGTAACTTTTCTTTAAGTAGTTAATGTGATGGTGACCACCCTAACCTCCATAACTTCACGTTAAGTACACAACTTCACATTACAAATGTAACATGGTGGTCGCATTCATGGGGTGCTAATCTGTTAACTACCCTACAAACTGTTGTTACTGCATTTTTGTGAGATATTACAAATTACAAATAGTTGTAGGAGGATAAAATATCTGTCATCATGTTGATGTGAGGCTCTGGTTAATGTTATCCCTTCTCAAAAGTAGGACTACATTTCCCATAAAGCCTGTTGTCTCAAGTAACAAAGAAAATAACCCAATGACCAAAATAATGTTGGTATGTACATTTATGTAAACCAAAGATTTTTAACATTTGTACTTAATAATGTAGCAGATATGATATATGTTGAAATGTTTTCTTGTGTTTCAACAACGTTGTGGTTAACGTAATGTGCAGACACCAAAAACACTTGGTTATGAAAAGGAAAAGATCCCGTTTTGGCTTAAAATACCAGGTTATGGTGGCACAATCACAGCTGGAAATGACGTTCTTAATAAAAAAAAACAACCAAACAAACAGTTTTGTTGTCTTTTGTTCTGGAACAGTAGTTTACAGCTTGGCAGCCATCTTGCCGATGTGAAACACACAGTGCCAGTGCCTTTTTGTTCTGGTGACTGGGCTGAACAAAATGTTTGTTAGTTAGTTTGTTTTTTCTCCTCTTGCTTGTCCAACGATGATAAATGTATCTGAGCACTGAAGTTCGTTCTTGACCTTTGGGAACATCATTTGTAGCAAAGGCTCAAAGGTCGACATACTTTTGGAGCTTTCAGCTGCATCTAATGGTCTTTGGGATAAATGTATATTTCTGTAGTTTATTTGTACATATTTTCTGAGTTTGCAGGTTAACATTAAGGTTTGTATTTTCTTGGCTGTGTACCTGCCATTAAGCTCTACTAATTAAGTGTTTTAGGAGGTTAAGTTTAGATTTGGGCTCATTTGGGCTCAACCCCGGAGTTTTCAAACTGAAATGGGGCCAGAAATGTTTCCTAAAGTCTGCCATTGAGGGGGTTGAAAACACTGGAGTATGTTTTCAACCATCACAAGTAGTGAAAGTTATGGGTTGTAAAACAAACACATATCAGTGTGGATGTAGCCTAGTAGAAGTCCCATCTTGCTTCTCCTCTTTCAGGCCACAGTTGCAGCCTTCGCAGCCAGTGAAGGTCACTCCCACCCACGGGTGGTGGAGCTACCTAAGACAGAGGAAGGACTAGGCTTCAACGTGATGGGCGGCAAGGAGCAGAACTCACCTATCTACATCTCCCGCATCATCCCCGGAGGCGTAGCTGAGAGGCACGGCGGCCTAAAGCGAGGGGATCAACTCCTTTCTGTCAATGGCGTGGTAGGTCTAACCACAGTTAACATTTCGATACAGCTCGTGTGGAACGGAGGGAGAGTGCAGATACACTTTTCTGTCCTTATTTATTATTTAAGCCTGCTTCCAGAAAGATATATCCTCAACTGAAATATTTTTGGCAACGTGTCACAAGATGGAGCACTGTTTAATTTCCAGTCTGAGATGTGAGTCAACAGTCAGGAGAGCTGTTGAGATCAAAGTGCTGCACATGTCTTGAGTACGGAGCAGAAACACTCCTTCAACTGCAAGAGGGACTTGAATAACACTGACTGTAAGCCTGCTGGTTTTCACATAATATCACAGGGTATTAAAAATGGAGGAAATATCCTTTTCCTCCCTAAGAGGAGTTACTATTTTTAAGGATATATTCAAATCAGCTTCCTCTTAAAATTCCACTCCCTCTGTCTCTAAACCCCCTGTAGAGCGTGGAAGGCGAGCACCACGAGAAAGCAGGTGGAGCTGCTGAAGGCGGCCAAGGACAGTGTGAAGCTGGTGGTTCGCTACACCCCCAAAGTGCTGGAGGAGATGGAGGCCCGCTTCGAGAAGCTCCGTACGGCTCGGCGGCGCCAGCAGCAGCAGCTCCTCATGCAGCAGCAACAACAGCAGAACCTGGCCTCTCAGCAGAACCACATGTCGTAGGTGAGGCGCTTCATTGCTTTAAGGGTGAGGGGTGGGGCAGGGGGGACGGACACCAGGAGCACAAGGTAAGGCAGAGAGGAAGAGGGTGGCATGGATGACAAGCCAATCGCAAGACTTTAAAGCAGCAATATACAACATGCAGACCATAAATATAGCAGCAAACAGCTATTTGCTGTGTAAAGACATGGAGGAATAATGGCATGTCCCTCTGCTAGCTAAGCGCTGCCACTCTGCACTGAGCTTATTTGGCGGTTATCGCTGATAACGCCATCTCAACTAATGGTGGCAGGACGTCATTGTCGTGGAAGTGTAACGCCCAGCGTACAACTTCTCCCAAGCTTAACACTGTTAGCTCCGTCAGCACTGTTGCCATTGTTAGCACTGTTCGTGCTTTTAGCACCGTTAGCTGCTAGCTGCCTGCTCAGCCACATCCATGTTAAGCATTGTGTGCGCTTATTTACTTTCTCTCTGAGAGTTAGATGAAAAGATCGATGTCACTTTCATAGATGGATGCTAATTATGGAGCTACAGTCAGCAGACAGTTAGCTTAGCTTAGCATAAAGACTGAAAGCGGAGGATAACAGATTGCTCTGTTCAAACAGAATTGTAAAAACAATCAGTTTGTGTTGTTTTTTTCAGCATCGAAATCCCCATTAATTTAGTAATACATAAATACGTGTGCTTAGTAAGCTTTAGAGGTGCTGGTAGGTTATTTTTTTATTTTTGGGCAGAGCCAGGCGAGCTGTTTCCCCCTGCCTCCCGTCATTATGCTAAGCCAAGCTATCTGTCCCCTGACTGTAGCTTCATATTTAGTAGACAGATTTGAGAGTGGTATTGATCCCCATATCAAACTCTTGGCAAGAAAGCAAATGAGTGTATTTCCCAGAAATGTCAGACTGCTTCCTAAACATCTATATTACCCACAACTACAATAATGATGAGCAATTCATAGTGACGTGACATTAATTTTAAAGCACAGATTATCTTTTGGAGTTTTGGATATATAGTGCATGTTAGGAGTGGACTGTAGACACAGATATCCACACACGGTATTACTCTTTTGTCATTTTCCTCATGAGCATGTGTGTCAAGGCCTCAGACCCAGACCTCCCAGCTGTTCCAGTTTCAAGGTGACCTGACTTTTTCTGTCAGAAAACACTGCTGGCAGAATTCTAAGCGTCTTTTAAATTGCTACAGAAATCTTATTTACTGTTTAAACCTCTTATAATATATGTATATTTATGAATATATTCCGATCCCTGTAACGTTTTTATGCGTCCGGGCTTGCAACAGCCGTGACCGAAGGCAATATGTTTCATCTCAAGGACATCTTAAGGAATCTCTTCAAATTTGGCACAAACGTCCACTTTAAATCAAGGAGCCAACTGGTTAGAACCTGGTGGTCAAAGGTCAAGGTCACTGTAACCTTGTGTTCATCTCATTCTTGTGAACACAATATCTTAAGAAAGTCATGGGTAATTTCTTTAAAATTGGAACAGACGTCCTCGTGGACTCCATGATGAAATGTTTAGATGTCAGTGGTCAAAGATCAAGGTCACTTTGACATGGTCTGGCTCACTCTTGTGAGCACCATATCTTAAGAACACTGAAAGGAATTTTTTGAAATTTGGCACAAACTTTGAGTCAAGGAAAAACTGGTTAAAATTTGGTGGTCAAAGGTCAGAGTCACTGTGACCTTGCATTTATTTTATTCTTGTGAACACAATATCTTAAGAAGGTCTTTAGGGAATTCCTTCAAACTTTTCTCAAATGTCCACTCATTCATGAACTGTTTAGATTTCAGTGGTCAAAGGTCAAGGTCACTTTGAGCTTGTTTGCCACATTCTTGTGAAAGCAAGCACCTTGAGGTAATTCCCCCAAATTTGACAAAAACATCTACTTAGAATTAACAATGTACTTATTAGAATTTGGTCGCCGAAGGTCAAGGTCACTGTGACCTTTCGTTCGTCTCATTCTCATGAATGCAAAATACACTTTATTTTGAAGTACAATAAATATTGAACACAGCTTTTATTTTGAGGTGCAGTTTCCTTTTGTAGCACGAGTGAGTAACAGAGACAGCACACTAGCTCAACAATATGGCCAAACGCAAACTGTGTGGACCTAGAACTGATGACTAAGGACAACTCTGGACCCCGTGGCTGGACCAGTTGGGAACAACGGATCTAGATCACCTTACACTCGTGTGTTACCTCCAGTAACAGTTTCATCTTGTTGTCAGTCCAATCAAATACATTTCTGGTCTTACTATTTTCTGTAACCAAGCAACCAAGATCAGACAATCTGCTTTCTGTTCACGTCCACACATGCATGGCAACTGTACATGAATGGTCATGTGTTATGTGTTTTCAGGCTATTAGTGTAGATGCATATATTTCTGAAACGGTGCCAAAACTCTTGTGTATACAAAGACTGTTTTCATTTTAAACTGCTGTTTTAAAATGAAAATGTGTAGGTGTGAATGTGGCCTGAGTGTTCAGCTGCTCCAAGTGTCAAAACTAACATATTTTATAGGCATACAGCAACAGAGGAATATAGGTGGAGAGAAATGGAGTGGAAGCAGGCTCAACTCTCCTTTTGAGTTGTATTCGCCATGCTCTGCTTTGCCTTGAAACCACTTATATTGGCTCGTGTGCAGGTAGCAGACATTTACATCCCAGCAAGGAGCCTAAAAACCTCAGCGGTATCTTTTGCAAACTCAGCGGCCGGTATCCTCTGTGCAAACTTTACTGCCTCTGCTGTGTTCTGCCAGTGATTCTGTTGTAAAGGCTGTAAATTATTCAAGCTTAAACCGATTACATCTGTGGCTCATGCTCTGCAGGTACGCGGAGAAGCAGATACAGCCTGCAATGCTGTTAACTTGGAAGATACAACTGGATGGAGGGTCTGCACACACCTCTGCTTTAGACAATATTTTTTACAGTCCAAATTTAGAACAAAGCTCTGCGCTGCCTGTCAAACTGAAGCACTCTTCCACTGTGTGAAAATAGCAAAACTTGAAAGCAATAAGAAACTTTTCAGACACTAATCACACCATTAAGCTAAATCATATCATGCTACGCTTAATTCTGCCCAGGCCTTACGAATTATTTAAGCGATTCCCCGACGTATTGGAGGCGGGCATGTGTCCAAGATCTCTGTGTCACTGCCCGTTTGATGCTAAATCCCCCAAGCATATCTCTTGTCTTGCACTTGGCACAGCGCAGCTTGGGAAGGTATTTGGGAGCTTGTAACAGTGTGTTATGGTGGAACTACAGACAGGGAACCGAGCAGGGATCATGTTTTATCAATGCCGGCATGCTGACCGCAGAGATTTGCTTTGTCGGCCAAGAGGCTGCTGACCAAGTGACACGCACAAGTAGACAAGAATGCAACATAAGCCACTGGTTTGCCTGGTATTCATCTGTCTCTGTCACCGTTTCTCTGACTGTGTCTCTTTGTCTAAACACAAACGACTACATTACAGCTGAAGTGAGGTTTCGAAGACGGCTTTAATATCCTAGAGTAGATGAATAAGAATAAATATACATAAGAAATGCTCTGCTCTTTGTTCCTTAAAGTTAATGTAGTAGTTAATAAAGTGTTGTGGTGTTAATGGAGGTATTTCAGGCAAGGTGACCTGCCTCTACAATAAAAAGCTGCAGGAAACGCAGCATTTAGTCGCCCAAACTACATCAACTAAACCCTACATAAATTATCATAATAAGTTTTGAGGCAACATAACTTTTTAGTTTTACTACCGTGTCTCGTCTTATCAAAGAATTACTGCTGTAGTCTGAAAAACTATCACCCCACTTTTATTTAGAGCCTGTAGTGGGTATAACTCTGCGTCGTGCTTTGGTTCCCAGGGTTTGTCTTTCAGCAATTTATTGCAAGGCAGCAGCATAACCTCCTTCTAACTGTATTAAAACACAGCATTCACAGGGTCTGTCTTGCATAAATGCTCTCTGTGTCTGCGTTACACAATGAACAGTCACTAAATGATCCCATGCTACTGTAGCCAGCATTGTCTCTGCACTGTAGCGTTGCAGGCAACACAGCTGCCCCGACACACACATGCACAAATTTGTCCTCTATTTAAATAAAACTTTGATCTAACACACAGCCAAAAGAATAAAATGGAGCGCACCAAAATAACCAGACTGAAGAGGTGGTCTCAGTCCGGTTACAAACAAACTCTGGTGCGGTTCATTTGTGGTGAGAACGTGTTCCGACCTGGATCTGAACCAACTGCAGTCACATGACACATTGTTTGGGTTAAACATGAGCATGTTACAGTCCTGGAGGATTATTAATGTGCGCCTCCTCCTGTACTGCCTTAATATGCACATTCAGCACATCCAATGCATCAAAACATTGTTTTCTAGTTGGAGCTGCGCCTCGTTTTCAAACTGTATGCTTTGACTCAAATGAACAATGACAGCAATATAGTCCACGATGAGCAGCGCTAAAATCAACCTGCGTAGTTGTCCCTCCATTGTGACATTAGAAAGTGTCACATTTATCTTGACAGTGTACTCTTCTTCAACGTTTGCTTTACTTCCTGGATTTTTCCCACATGGAAATTCTGACTAATCAAGAGCAGCGTTCTCACACAAGGCATTTGATCTGGTCCGCTTGTAAATGCTGCCGTGAGAACACCAACCAACTCTAGGCAATTATACAACTTTGGAACAAAATGAGTCCCTGATTCAGACCAAAGGAGACAACTCTAGGTCTGAAAGCACTCTTAGACTTGATAACACTCAAGTTTCTATTAGTCTGAAATGTCAGGAAGCTCTAAGGCATCCGCTCTCAGCTTGTCTCTCCTTTTCATGATCTACAGGTTGTTCCAAAAGAAGAAGAAGTGAAGGAGAGCGAAGAGGTGGATCACAAAGACCGCCTGTTCATTGATGAAGATCCCAAAGGAATCTCTCCGTCGTGGAGGAAACCAACAAGTGGAAGACTCTTTTACTTAACTCTCTCCCTTCCAGTGTACCACCGATTACTGAGCAAAAACAAAGAGAGCCGTTTGTCCCGAAATTGGTGCTTTGAAAAACAAGTATGAGGGAGGCTAGCACTGAACGTCGTCCATTTTAACTTTGTATTCCCTTTTATAAGTTGTTCTCCCTCCCGGTTGTGACTCTTACTGATTCCCCCCTCTCTCTTGTGTTTGTTGTTTTGTTTACAGTCATCCATTTTTGATTGCTTACCGACATCCATTACACCGTCGTGGCACCTTTGCCATTTTGCCATAGATATCATTTGTACAGTGGTGTTTCTATTGATTCTTCAACTGGTGCTCGTGTCTCTGTATGAATGACCATCGGTTTCTTTCTGTGTGTGTCAAACTTGTCCTGTTTTGGATAAACGTGAACTCTTTTTTACCTTCTATATTGTAGCAGGAAAAGATTTTTGTATCTTGTAGGTTTAGCAATAACACACATTCTTCAGTTTTTACATTTCACCACTAAATTCATGATGGGATCCATGCATATATACAGAGTTTATGGGATAGGCGCACATGTAAATCACCGTAAAGCAAAACTGGGTCTTATGTACTGTAAGGCAGCTTCTGTGTCCAAATCTATCCTCTGTGCCATTTAAAGAGATTATTGATTTACAGGTGGCATGAATAATTAATGTGCAATAATTATTAACTTTGTAAGCTACTCCCAACTGAGATTTATCCAGAAAATATATGTCACCAAGAGATTTTAAGGTTCAAATCAGCCCTCAGAAATGTTAACTGTGTCCCGACAGACGAACCGAATGTCACCAGTTTCCATTTGAGCAGAGCGGGAATTTAAAAAAATCAAAGAATTATGTTTATTTTTCAGACTTGTCTATTTTATAGTTCATGAGATCAGAGATTTAACATAAAGTTTTATTGTTCCTTTTAAATATTATGTGTTCTTTCTAAGACGTGCAGATTATTATTATTATTATTTAAAATCTATTCATTGTATTAACAGCTGAATACTAGCACACGTAGATCTGTTCCCTGCGTTTCTGTTCCGACAATCATTTTGAGAAGTTATGAGACTGAGTGGAATGTTTCGCCTTCTTTTTTCCTGTGTACCTGTAAGGGATATCTGTGTTGAAGCTGAAGTGTTTATCCTCCAGGTTTAGTTTTCTGTCCATCTTCGGTGCTAAGCGCTCCTTGTTGTGTTTCTTTTGCACTACACTTCCCAGAGATCACCTCTTTGTGTCTCTGATGCTGTCTTGTTTTTTGTGACCTTTTTCATTTCCTGTAGGTGGCGCTCTTTTCTTTGTTTATCCAACCATTCAGGCTTTACCTCTTTTTCTGCTTCTACTTAGCATAAACAAATCCCAGTGCTGTTAAATCAAGGCTAGGACACGGTCTTTGAGCCCACTGGAGCTGTGGAGTATGACACATGCCACATAACAGCCAGGTCTCATAGAAATATGTGAAATGGACGCAAAGTTCAAAGTGGTGAGCAATCATTTCTAAAATTGTGTGCCAGTAACACAAAAACAATGCCAATAAAAAGTCAGTGAGAATCTTTTCTTGTGGTGGACACTCAAATTTAAGCCCCTCTCTACTAAAAAAAAAGTGTTTTTCTTTTGTTTATGTCACTTAAAATGTCGAACCTGTAATGCTAATGTTAGCCATCTCAACCTAGCACAAGCAGCGTTGGAGAAAGCGGAAACCAAAACTTACTGCAAGCAAAATTCTCATTGAGGGAGAAAGAGTAGACCTGCTTCAGGCCCCCTTTCAGAGTACTTTTAAACAATTATGTGGGGAAACCATGTGAAACAAAATGTTAGTTTAAGTGTTTAAAATGTGTCTGAAGAGGCACTCAAAGTGTAAAGAGTGACAAAAGTCACATAGGGCAGCTGGGAAGGGTAGTGGATGTGTCACAGAGACGGACTTTCAACCAGGAGACTGCTGTTTGTGTCCCATGTTCAACCAAAAGTCAACATATTTATGTAACTGTACTTAAACCACAAACATTTCCTAAACTATAAGTATTTTTTTGTTCTCTAAATGAAACCAAGTACTGTTCTTTCCCTAACTTAATAGACTTTGTGTTGGCATTGTTTTCGTGTCGCACATTTCGTGCCCACCACCACTCAATGTGTTATTGAGAGGTCGTGTCCATTTCTCATATCTCGAGATATGAGAAATGAGACTGTGTTGCACATGCACAAGCTTACTGCAGCAGCGATGTTGGAGGGTTCCAGCAGACGGCACTAGACATAAAGGGATGGTGTCCGTTCAGGTGCTCTTTGGGTGAGCTTGGTCTGACAGAACTTTTTTCAAATTGATGGCAGCCAACAAAAAAAAGAACGTTTTCAAATAGAAAGCATTTGTTTATGGTCTTTCACAAATCTACAATTTGGCTACTGTTCCTATGAGGACGAAAAATAGACTCTGAAACTCAGAAGCCCTGTTATTCAAACAAATGTCAAGTTAGACAGAAAGCCCATTTTTCCAACAGCCCATTATCCCAGAAACAAACGTCCAGTCCTGTTACTCCAAAAATACACACTCCCTGCAGTCAGACAACTCCATCACCAAAAAATCTGTAAACCATCAACATGCTACATTTGTGGTTAGGTTTAGGCACAAAAAACATTTGGTTATGGTTATGTTTTGGCTAATACATCCACGTTTTGAGGCTCCAGAAGTCACTGGAAAAGCAGTGACAGCTTGGTGAAAAACAACCAGGTTTAGTGGCACAAACGCAGCTGGGAAACGGCGCGAGGGGTCGTTAAAAACACCTGGGATCAGTCTATTTATAAACTTGACTATGGAACAAATGCAATGGGCCGTTTGTTGTGGGGATAACAGGCTGTCATAGAAACAGGCTTTCAGTCCAGTGGGACATTTCTTGGACTAATGGGGCTTTGGGGGTTTTGTTGCGTATTGACATTAGCGAGTCCCAAAGTCTCCTCTCTGGCACCAAGTCTACTCATGACTTGCAGATTAATTTATTGACATGGTCCGCTTTCCTCATGTCTTTAGTTTTCGTATAAAATATATCCTCCTGAGACCCAAACTTTTCTTTGGTATGCATTTTTAATTTATCCTAGCTACTTAGGATCAGTAGGACCTGATAAGTATAAAAAACTAAACACTGTCAACGATAATTAAGTCCCAGTGTCCTCAAACGTGACAATAATAAAGTCCAAATGTCCTCAAATGAGTACTTCTTAAGTAACAGTGTCTTAACTTGTTACCGTTGCTAGAATTGGTCAAATTTGTTGCCATATCAAACTACAGTTAAATCATAAATAAACAAGTTTCAGCCATAAAATGTGATCAGGTTTTGGACCTTGTCCACTTTTGTTTCGGGATCGGCTGCAGACTGACTTGGCAGAGATGGCCGCCATCTTGTTTTTACATGGATTAGTGTATTGTGCTCTTACTACCACTAGATGGCACAAAAATGTGTCCACGAACGAGGACAACAGGTCTGAGTTAAGAAGAATGAAGTATAAGGTCAAGGAAACCCAAAATGTGATGTCCTCATGTGAGGACACAGGGTCTCAGGAGGATATTCTAACCCAAGGCCGGCAGCGGATGCCATGTTCTGTGACCGTGCGCCAACTATTGAGCCTTTCACCAAGTGCAGACCAGATTTTACTGCGCATGTGTTGTACCCCAATGATACGACGCTGTTCCTCTTTTCAGCCAACTTCATAAATCCAAAACATAGCACGTTCACTTCCTGTATGACGGAGGATTTTTCCCCCAGCTGTGTGTCAAGAACAGCAAATGAAAATGTTGCTGATTATTCCTTTATGGATTTACAGAAAATGATCATTTCCATCTTTAATCCTGTCTGATCTACATCACATCTAATTGCACAAGTCCAGCAAAGCGAAATCCATGTGTCACGCTGCCAGATATTTCCATTTCATAAACAACCTGTGAGCACTGAGGTCACCTAATGCCAGATCTTTTGTATTAGGTCACCTCTGGGCTCAGGTTTCAAAGGATATTCACTCACTCATCAAGCAGAACATCTCAATACAACAGATCCCTTTTTGTATCTTTAAATCACAGGTACTCTTTCTTAATTGACTTACATTTTTGAAGCTGATGGTCCTGTACTTACCGTAAAGATAAAAAAAGACAACAAACTGTTGATATGCAATTGTTATACATACTATATTTGTATAAATAAATCTATGTGCTTGTGTACAGTGAATGCTTTGTTGTGCCGTCCTTCGTATCCCGTACTTCATCTTTATGGTATCATTTAGTATTTAGTCGACTGTGAACAGGAGCACCAGCAATTATGTTAGCAGTGTGTCGCCCAGAGAGGTATTGATTTGATGCCTACTGAATAATAGCACAGAAGTAGATCAAAAATATAGATTTACTAAAATATAGATGGTTATGTCCGAGCCCTCCCCCAGAGAGATAGAAAATGATTGTGACACAGAGTACAGCCGACTGTGGCAGCATGCACTTCAGGAGGGAGTCTTAGTTGGCCTCATCTTACAGACGAATTAGCTGTTTAAAGAAATACTTAAAACCCCAAAGGATCTTTCGTATCTCAATTACTCACCATGTGTTAAAGTAAAATCGTTAAAAAAACTTTGTTTTTCTCACATGCTGCCGGTGAACGAAGAATCCAAAAACAGAAAATTCTTGATGAATTGTAGTCATAGATGACCACATAAACTCTCACACAACTCCCGCAGTATAATCCAAGTCTCATTTGTCCAGTCGTATGCATCCGGTCTCACCACGAAGTTGTCGAAATCCGGCACTTGGGCAGCGACTTGCGGTGTCAGACACCACGAAAAAAGCCGTCCTTAAACATAGCCATGATATGCAGTTATAGTTTAAGGGCGCCCAGCGGCTGTCAGGGGGAACAAGGGGCGGGACAAGAACCAAAGTTAAGGCGGCGAAAGTCCGACTAGGGTGGGCAGGAGGGGTGGTGGATGGATCCAACACTGACCTTCACCTGGAAGAGCGGTCTTCCAGTCCCGTAAGATTCTAAAGCCAAACCCTGTTCTTTTTTTCTTGAACCTAACCACGTGCATTAGTTGAGACTGTATGGCGTCCCAGAACATCAACAGTCAACACACCTAGGGTACCTTGCACATCAAATCAGGACGTGGAAAGTCCATGACCAAATGTCGATCAATGATGGGTCGGAGTGAGAATGTGTTGGCTCAGTACTTTCCAGACAGCCCTTTTTGATGGGCAACTGAACCGAAAGTGAAACTTCTTTGCTCTCTTCAATGCCAGACTCCATTGACAAAAACAGTAATTTTACCTCACTGAACATGGGAGCTGCTGGTCTACAGCTGCCTCGTGTAGTTAGTTTGTTTGTGTTATTGCGTGATTTTAGCCACTTTTACACAGAGATCGCACCATAAGGCCGCTATGAAGTCCCTTTCTTACACCACCTTTGCATTTTTACACAGAACCAAACAATGTGTGAGTTTAGACAGCATACCGGCATTATGAAAACAAACAAGCGTGATGTGTAATGTAACAGCATCAGCCTCTAGTGTGACATATAACGTATGCATTGGCAGCACTTTCTAAACAATAACAACTAAACAGCATGGCAAAAGCAATCATTTACCATCCCTGTTATATTGTGGCTGATCTCGTCCCCTGCTTGGAGGGTAAGGAGCCCCTGCACCTCATTATTTTACCAATTTGTGGACATTTTTGACTGCTGTTCCTCTTCTTTGAGTGAGTGCATATTTGCTTTTTAAATCTCCCAGCAGTGGGTCAAACACACAACATGTCTTCTTTCTGCCGACTTTCCCTTTTACACAGACATCAATTCGGCGCTGTTACTACCTCCAATGCTGGCTCAAAGGCGAGACAACTCTATCCCCCAATTCTGTGATTATACCTTTAATAAAGAATTTTGAGGCCAAATAACAGCGTGGAATTCCTTGAACAGGCAGTGTAAAAGGGGTTTTGGTAAATCGGATTTAACCCTATAAATCAACAAAGTCACAATAACACAAACTAACTAACTGATCAAGGCAGTGGTAGACCTGTGTTCAGTGAGGTAAAATTACTATTTTTGCTGATAGTCTGGCTTCAAAGAGAGCATAAATAAGGGTGCTTTCACAGCTGTAGTTTGGTTCATGTGGTCGCACCAGAGGGAAAAATGATATACTGCTGCACTTTAGTTTTGGTTCAGTTCCTATTCACACTGACTTTTTGCAAACAAACCAAGAGGAGTAAACATGGAGTTTTACCGACTGACAGGTGCATCATCACGACTCACGTGGGGAAATCAGATTCTGGTGACTAAGAGACGTTTATGCAGCTTTAATGCCTCTAAAGTGTGTCACAAAGAGCTCATAGAGAAATAACTGATTGTTAGCGTTATCAGTGGGCTATTATTAGACTGCAGATCAACAGAGACAGGATGTAAAGAAGGCGTCTTGTACAGTAATGATGCCGAGCTTCATACTGTGGGATCACTGTCACACTTTTTTAATGGTATTAATGAACAGAGAGTCGGATATAATGATGACAGCATTAACAGCTTTATAATCAGGGAAGATACCCTCACTGTCATGCATATGTGTTACCATGGATACATGTATGCATTAGCATAAATAGGTTATGGGATATAAATGTCCTTTATCGGGATCATTTATGAGATTATGGACAGATTTCATGATCAGCAGATGGATTTATTATCGGTTTAGCTGTTGCTTAAATCACATCTGCTGCCATTAAATCCTGTGGTTGGTTCGTCATCTTTCACACCACAAACGAACCGCACCAGAGTCCGTTTGGAAGCAGACTGAGGATGCATTCACACTGGCGCTAGTTGGTCCACCTTAAACGAACCCTGGTCCACTTCCACGGATTGTTTGGTTTATTTGGAGTGGTGTGAACGCTCATTCGAACTCTGGTGCGGACCAAACAAGCGAACCCTGGTCCGCTTGAAAACTGGGGGTCTCAGTTCACTTGCAAGTGAACCCTGGTGCGGTTCGCTTACAATGAGCAAATGTAAACGGACTATCCAGCCAACCAAAGAAAGGAGTGCAGTGCATTTTGATGATTGGTCGTTTTGTGGTGACCAAGCTGGCTGAAGACGATGGGTTTCCGTTTTCGGTCCTGGCCAGTCGATGAGCCGGGTTTTCTTCTTCCTCATGCTTTTTTTCTTCCTGGTCAGCGGTCGTTTTGGGCAATACCGCCCCCAAACAAGCAGCTGCTGTAACATCGTGACTTTGTCCAGGTAGTTTGGTCCACTTTAAAAAGTGCCTAACTGAACCAAATGAAGGTGTGAAATCTTTCGGGATTCCCCGCCCAATCAAACCAAATCCCCCGGACTATCCTGGTGTTAATGCGCCCTGAGACCCACCTTTTTGAGTGGTCTCAGGTCGTTGAGACTCCTTTTTCTTCAATTCACAGATTTTCTCAGTTTTTGGATTCTTCGCTCACTGTGAAGGCATGTGAGAAAAACAAACGTACAAATGTATAAAGGGCCATAGGGAGTATGGGGAGGTATTCCTTTTGGCTCAGACCCTTTTTATGGGCCGAAGGTAGTCACATTTAAATATATTGAGTCTTAAATTACTGTAATCTCCCTTTAAAATAATCATCATGTGTAGGCTTTTAATTAAAGAATGTAAACTTTTTCTGGATTACTAGACAAAGACCTGTCTGTTTGACACTCAGCCAGATACCTGCTGAATAATTACTGTACTGGCAAAAATACAGTATCATAATAAGGTTACTAATTCTACAGTAAAACTGAGACATGTTAATTCCTCATAACAATCAGACAACAGCTTGTCACTGATAAAACTTTCACTGATCTAAGTGCAGCTGCAGAAGGTGAAGTGATTAAGCCTCGGACACTGAAATGTCCCTCTGAAGACTCATCCAGGTTTTTAGCCCGGGAACAGAAAGTCAATGGCCTTTTGTTAGCTCAATACAGAGAGCAGACACTGAAACTAATAAAGAGACTCTAGTAAATGGAAGGTATTAAACTCAAACGGTGACAGTAGAGGCACAAAGCAGCGCTGTTTCTTCACCGCCGACGTGTTGTACATGGTGTTATGTGCAATAAAATCCCTGTTGGAGCAATTCTCCACCAAATAACCAATCCTGGAGCGAATGGCCAAAACCTGAAGTGACAAAACTGAAGAGTGCAGGTGACATTAATGCAGGTGACAAATCCCTCACCCGTCTCCACGGCTGTTAGCCAGGAGCAAAGAGAATAACGCCTCCTCAGGATCTCATTGTGACCTAAAAAGGAGCTGAAGCACATATGATAAAACAATACTCTCTACAGTAGCTAACACTTCTAACATATTAATGGTGTGAAGCTACTTCATCATCACCTCCTTGATCTCTTTTGTGATCTTTCATCTACACCTTCACACCCTGAGAAAACTGTGTTTGCTTTTCTCATGCTGTTAACAGTGACATCACTCAGGCTGCTCCTTATAACCAGCGTCATGTCTCCAATATGAAGCTCATACAAGTAAGGCTAATGTCAGCGGGTCAGACTGGCTGCATCAAAGGTGGCAGTGTAAGATGGAGGATGGAGATTTTTTTTTTAATTTAGGACAAATAGTTTTACCAAGGGAACAGGAACTTGAATCACTTTTTATTCAAGGTTTTAGCAGGAAAACGTACTTCTGACATGATTACACATAAATGTACAGTTATACTGAGGAACAGTGTCATTAGAACATACAGAGGTCACTGCTACAGGCAGACCTCCAGTAAAAGCTTTTTTGCCTCCTCTGCCTCTTTGCATGGCTTCAGGGTTATGGTTATATCGCTGCCTCTTGACAGAGCTTCAGTTGTGTTCATGTGTTTTCATTTTGATAGAGATTGTTTTTTTCCCAACAGCATGTGGACAGAATCTTTTTGAGAACAAAAGACAGCAAAACCTCTTAAAAAAAACAACAACACCTGTGTCCATGTAGACTAAGCAAAAGACTGAGCTGAAAACCAGGACTTAAATACAAACTAGCCTGACGAGGGGATGAAGTTCAGGTGGAGGAAGGGTGGAGAAGCTCAGGTGAGGAGAATAAAGTGCTGATTGGCTGGGGAAACTTCTGGAGCAGAAAGGACTAATGAGAGTGATGCAGGGCAGGTGTGTAGATGGGCAAAAAGTCAGACTGAACACACACACACACACACACACACACATATATATCCATCAATTTCTAACCGCTTATCCTCTTGAGAATCGCGGCGGGGCTGGAGAGGCAGGGTACACCCTGGACAGGTCACCAGACTATCACAGGGCTGACACATAGAGACAGACAACCATTCACACTCACATTCACACCTACGGACAATTTAGAGTCACCAGTTAACCTGCATGTCTTTGGACTGTGGGAGGAAGCTGGAGTACCCGGAGAAAACCCACACTGACACAGGGAGAACATGCAAACTCTGCACAGAAGGGCTCCTGCACTTACATATATATATATATATTTATTTATATATATGTGTGTGTAATTTTAGCAATAAAATAGTTAATTCATCAATATTAATACAATTCCACCAAATAAATAAACACAAAACAAACAATGCCTTTGAACAGGAGGGAAATAATAATAGAAACAAACAAAAAAAAAAAGAGCCAAAAAAAGAAAAAAAGAAAAAGTTCTCAGTGAGAAGAAAAATATATTTACATGGTTAAATGTATATAAAACGCAGTAAGTTCTTGCCCCATCCTAACCCTGTAAAAAAGAAATATTTCAAGGTGAATAAAACTCGAGGGCTTATGCTGTGATTAAAGGAACAGTGTGCAAGATTTAGGGGGATTTAGTAGCATCTTATGGTGAGCACTGCAGACTGCAACCTGCTGAACCTTCACCTGATAACAATTTCTTTAGTGTTCATTATCCAGGAGGCTAAATTATCTCTTCCTCTCCAAAACGAATGGATCAGGTGATTATAACCAGTAAAAACACTAAATAACGCAGTTTAATATTAAAAATCAGTGTTTCTCCAATGCTTTTGGCATGTTGAGATGGGCTGCTAATGTGTGCTCTGAATGTCAGATCCAGATTTTCAGGAGGTTTTCAATGTGGAGTCAAATTATCTGTAGTCTCTCATTCTCCAAAACAAATGGAACACATGATTTAAACCAGTAAAAACAAAACTACTACTACTACTACTACAACAAAAAAACACTAATCATCCCCAAGGAGAAATTCAATTGTCTCTCACGCTGTTGTCATATACACACAGGCCTGAAATACACACACATACACACACAAACAGGAACTATACATGCATTAATGGAGAGATGTCAGAATGAGGGGGCTGCCTTGGACAGGCGCCCTGGGTGGTTGAGGGTTTGGTACCTTGCTCAGAGGCACCTTGGCAGTGCCCAGGAGGAGAACTGGCACCTCTCCAGCTGTGCTCCATGCTCCATATTTGCTCCAGATGGGGATGTGAGGCGCCAACCCTGCAGTTCCTAACCCAGGTCCCTATGGGCTGAGCTACTGCGGCCCCAAAGGGACGGATGGGCTGCTAACTATGGTGGCTGACATAAACGGCCCTATCTGGAGCCAATGTGTGGTTAGTGTAGAAACATGGTGATGCAGCAAGGCAGACTCTGTGGATGAGGATATAAACAGCTCATTGTGAGGTAACAGAAACACAACAATTCTTCACTTCTTCATTATTCACTTAAGAAAACAAACTCATTATGTAACACGTCTGCCAACACATCCCCCTAAATCCTACACACTGGACCTTTAAAGTAAAGAAAACATTTTACCAGAGCAGGATAAGGACTCATTTGTAAAACCGAATCTTGAGATTCCCACAAGGAAAATATTTTTTGGACGCTGACAGTTTTATCCTGAGAATGACAGGGCTGTCCCAATTAACGTCAAAAGTTTCATCCCCACACCAGTGAAGCATTTCGTCGAGCAACACCAAGTACTATTAAACAAGACACTCGACTTCCTGCTCTCCAGCCCTGTTGGCTAAATGCACACAGGCCGCTAAGGAGCAAAATGAATTCTTATCTGCACTCCGGGTGTTACACTGATTAAATGCTCCTTAAGCCAAAGAATCAACACTCAACATATCAGCTGAGCAAATCAGAAAGACTTGAAACATAATGTATGCTGCGGCACTGCCGACGCTTCACGTGTATCAGCGTCTTTTCCATCTTTACAGTTTCTTGCTCAGACAGATGTACAACATCACACATTTAGCCCGAGGGCAGATTCAATCCTCCAAAGACTGCAGTTAAACATTCATAATAAGATCAGTATTCAGCTCAAACAGGAGGGAAATGTATAAATTGCCTTCAAGAGTCACACTGTGAGGATTATAGTGTACAGACTATAGATAGCTCCCTGGAGTTTAAACCTGCCCGTTTGTATTGATTACATTAACATTCAAAAACAGAGGCTGAAAATGACAAGTGTTAATGTGGGAATATGAGAAACACCTCTCTCTTGTGGTGTCAGTGAGTACTGCAGTCATGACTGTGCTGATATTTGAGTCACGCTCTGCAAAGTTAATTTATTTATAATATTTATTCTCCTTAAAATCCAAATTCAAATGAACAGAAAATGAAAACCATCTTCTGTATATGTTCCTCTGATTCCACACTTGACCTCGACAGCCTCGACGTAAACTCATATACATGTGTGTTTGTGTGTGTGTTGACACCCCAGGCTCGGTGAGTGAGCGACTCATGAATCACAGCCAGAGTGTATCCACAGAGAAACGACATCAGTGACATTTGGAGCGTCGTACGCAGCCGTGGTGGTTGGTGAAATACAAGCCGCTGCTGGAATGTCCACAATGTTTCACAGCTCTGTAGCAGAGAGACGAGACCGCTGTGGCCCCGCCGCTGCTCTCGCCTGTAGGCAGGGTTTCACTCTGAGCTCCTCTACAGTGAGACGGTAAAAAAGTGCCGCTGGATAGATGGATGAGTTAAGGTTTCCCAAATGAAACTTCATAAACAGTTGGAGCATTTTTACCTGACTGGCAATAGTGGAGAGTAAGTGGTCCAGCCCCAGGGTCCAGATTTCTCCTTAGTCATTAGTTTAAGGTCCACACAGTTTAATATATTCAGCGTGATTCTTGCATTTGGCCCTGTCTTTGAGCTAGTTCGCTGTCTCTGTCAAGCAGCTGTCCATTAGTACTTTACTCTACAGGAGGAAACAGCACTTTAAAATGAAACTTCTGCACCAGACAATCACTGTACTTCAAAATAAAGTGTGTTTTTAATAAACTCGACATGTTCACAAGTCACTTGCAGTCCATTCAGAATGGACCTGAGACCCATTTTTGGGCCGGGACCCACCGGTTGGGAACCTAGTACATTTCCCAAGTGCTATATTTAAAGGGTAATGTGGGTATTTTTCAATCTGGACACTGTCTTCACATGTTTTTGTGTCTAAAGCTTTAAGCCCGGTATACACTGTGCAATTTTAGGCTGTCCCAGTGAAAGATGACCGACGTGAGAAAATCATAGCAATGTCTTCGTGGCTGTAAACATTGTGACATGTTCTATGTCGCACAGTAAGAGAGGTTCAAGGATAGCAATTTAAGTCTTGTGTGTGACTTATCCTGGCTTCATATGAACAGAGGAAATCTCTGCTAGCCGCTAGGCTAATTTATACAATGTAAAATGCCATAGGCTTGTGCTAATAACATTAGCATGTTGTATTTGTGGGGAAAATGTGTCCAGATAAAGACAAGTGTTTGTCTGTGAATGCTGCGAGTTATAGTGAAGCTGATTTGTGTACCTGTGTTTGAAATTGTCTCTATTAATTCATGTTTAATGTGTGTTTAATGTGTGTTTAATGTGTGTTTTGAATCAACTAAACTTTACAGCACTTCACAGAAACTCCTCCAACTAGTGTTTTGGAGGTGTAACTGCAGAGTGACACAGACACCACTGCACAAGTATAAATGCTCACAATGGTGTAAGCCATGTGTGTAGGGTCTGCATAGAGCTGTCACACAAGTATAAATCCCCCTTTGCTGCATGACTACTGTTACGACCTACCTCTACCTACTGATAGAAGCGTTGCATGAATTGACACACTGGCACCAAACTCAAACAAACAGACAGATAGTAGCTCACCATGGAGGCAAATAGGGCTACAAGAAAGTTGTGGGACTCCAGCAAAGAGGAAAACCTTGTGGAGTTGATGTGTCCTCATCTGAAGCAAACATCTGAATACTTCACTGCAGACCAGGAACAGCAACAGTAAAACTGGCTCTGGTTCTCCTGTCATCAGTATTTTCAATAATCAGGAACATTGCGCTCGAGACCAAAACAAAAATGATGATATACTGCACCACCATAAAAAAGGAATCATATAAGAGGTACAGGTATACACTGTCTATTTATTTGTAATTTAACAAACGATGAGCGCGTTAGAGCAAGAAGAAGAAGACATCGTAGGGAAGGAAATTAGATTTAGGGAACTGTTAGAGCAATAAAGCACAAAGGAAATACAGATATTCTGTGTAAGTACTGTGACACTGCCTCTCAGTACACTCTGTAAACTACAACAAACTCAGCTTACAGCGTGATCAAAGACGTGACGCAGTACGACACACACACATCCACCCCTCCTTCCCCTCAAGCTCAATTAGAGGCCATTTGTTCTCAGCTCCGGTGTTGGCGGTATAATCAGGGGTGTTAATGGTGACTCACATTTGGAGGGAGAGAGTAAACAGGTACACACAGTGCTGCCCCCCCCTCAGCACGTTCTTAGTGGTTAAAAAATGTGATCAAAGCAGACAAAATGTGAGTTTTTAATTTTTGAACATTATTTTTATTCAACACATTTGTCTGTTTTGTGTTTAAATCCTTCCTATGATGCACTAAAACACATTTTGAAAGGATTAAATTACCTTTTTACACCATGGCTGTAGTCAGTGCTGGACCTAAGACATTTGGTGCCCTGGGCAAGCTCTCCCTGGTCCCCCTACCCCCCACAAAGTATTATTCTTATTCTTATTCTTATTAGCAGTAGTCGTAGTAGTAAAAGTAGTAGTAGCAGTAGTTGTGGTTGGCAGTAGTAGTAGTAGTATTACTGTTTTCATCCCAGCTCTTATATATAGCTGCCCAATGTCTCTCCTTCTGTCTGTGTTTTATTTGTTGGCATTTGGTTTTATTTTTTTGCTCTGTAAGGTGACCCTGGGTGAAAGGCACCTCATAAATAAAATGTATTATCATTATTATTATTATTATCATTATTATTATAAATAACAATAAATAACAAACTGTTTCGGACCCAGCACATTGGACAATTTAGGCAAGCTTTCCCCGGCCCCACCACTGCCACCACCACCAAAAAAGATGTAATAATAATAATAATCATAATAATAATAATAATAATTATTATTATTATTATTATTATTATTATTATTAGCTTCCTCTAGTCCCACCACCACCATGAAAAAAAAATTATAATAATAATAATTATATATATTTTATATATATATATATATGATGATGATTATTATTATTATTATTACATATTTTTTGGTGGCGGTGGTGGGACCGGGGAAAGCTAATAATAATAATAACAATGATAATAATAATACGATTAAGAATAATAAATATTTTTATTTTTATTTTTATTTTTATTATTATCATTGTTTTAGTAGTAGTAGGCTGGCACTGTTCAGTGTTTATTATTATTTTATTTGTTTATTTTGTGTTGAGTTCTCATCAGCGCTTGTTTTCATTAGTAATAAATACTTTACAATACAATACAATAAATGAGAAATTAAAATTATTATAATTAGAATTGTAATATAAAAGCTTTTTTGAGTGTGGGGTTACCTCAGGAAGCTTGGGAAGCTGTTTGTTATTATTATTATTATTACTGTTGTTATTGTTTTTTCATTATTATCTTTTTTTATAAAGCTATTGTATTGTAATATTGTATTTTTTACTGACAAGAACAAGTGGTGATGAGAACTTAACTCAAATAAACAACTATAATAGTTACAAAAAAAATCCAAATGGTACCAGACATAGCATGGTCAACAACCCCATGCTACTATAATACTAGTAATAAAACTTTATAACAATAATAATAATAAAAAATCATTATCATCATTACTTATATTACTGTCATCTTTTAAATTTTTTGTATTTTTTACTGAAAAGAGCAAGGGCTAATGAGAGATCAACACAAACAACTTAGCTAACAAACTATAATAATAACAACAACAATAAGAGAATACAGTTTTTGTTCTGCACCCTTTTTCCTCCTCTAATACTCTCCATGTACACTCCGCTCCACCATTTCCTTGTGTTTGACTTTTCTGAATGCCAAAAAAAAAAAAAAAAGTTTAATTTTCCAAAAAAGCACCTCTGGGTGGCCGCCTATGTCGCCTATAGGAAGAGCCGCCGGCTCTAATGACTCATCTGCAGTGGGCCACATGAGCGACTACAGCAGTGTCACATGATTAACATCATCAGCTGACCTCTGTGAGTCTCCGACATGACGTGCTCACCTTGTTAACAGGAGACGGACTGATCCCTGTCACATGACCAATAACCTGCCCTGCTGTTCTGATAACACCACCTCTTTTATTCAGATTCATTGTCACGCAAACACACAACAATCTGCTACCTGAAATGATCAACTCAGCTGTGGTATTAACAGCAGATGATGCATCTTTAAACAGTTGCAAACCCACTAAACTCTGACTAATCAGAGCTGTAATGACAGCAGCTGCTCTCACCATTAGCTAATGTGCTACTCTGGGTGATAACCGCTTTCATTTCTTAACAAAAAATCCTCTAAAACACACCTACAGTGAGCTAGTCATCAGTTTGTGGTGTGTTTTGCTGACATGGTGTCTTGACTTTTATTGGAGTGAGCAGCAGCAACTCAAAGTGTCTATTTTGGTTCATTTCTTGACTGTTTTAGCTAATTAGATGTTGGTGTGATGACTAATGTCTGAGGACACGAAGAAGAAGAAACAAACTTTACAAAACAGTAAAAGATTTAATGTTTCATGACAACATGTAAAAATGAAAACAGCTTAAATACCACTTCATGTTGGAATAATGCAACATCACATTAACTGTCAGAATTAAATATGTCTCACTGGGTATAATAGCATGTATAGAATAAATGGGCATTTACATTACATATTTACAATCTCATGTACAATATAAAAGCTGCTCTCTGCAGGTCCGCACACGCAGCTGAGTCTAGTTCTTATCTCTTGTGTTTGGGGAGAGCAGGCCGCCGCCTTCCTGTGGCAATACATCCACGTCAGAGTCCCCCCCTCACAGGACATGGTAGACGGGCCTGGACCCGGGGCTCTCCGGCGTGCAGGGCTGCGAGTCGGAGCTGCCGGGGGAGAAGGTGGCCATGTCTCTCAGGGCCACCGGCCCGCCGCAGCTGGAGTCCACCGAGGAGAGGCGGTCCACGATGCTGGAGAGGCACTCCAGGCTGGAGGCTCCGGCCGCCTTATCGCCTAAACTCTCTGATAAGACGAAGACAGAGGACGCGTGTTTATTAAAACAACTTGCTTTTCATTGTGTGTTTTATCAGTTTTATAACACCCCCCCCCAGAGGCACGCTTAAACAAGAAAACAAAGCAGCTATTAGGATTTTACTGGCATGTCATATTCATATCAGGCCAATGTGGCTGTCCAAAGGTCTCACCGTTCTTCGCATATGAATATCCGCTGCTGTAGTTTGCATTCAGATGTTGCCACACCGGACTGTTGCTGTCAGCCTGCAAGGAAATGAGAAGTTACCCTTGAATTCTTGCACTTAAAAAAACAAAACTGTGCTCTGTTTGCATAAATATATCTGGGAAAGAAGTGCAACAACCAATGCCCTTCACGATATCTTCTAGACAGGCTAATAAATCCTGAATTCCACAGTTATGGGCTTCTTTATTTCACATCCACCTTAAAGCCAAAGTGGCAGTATATGCGCTCCCCTTCCTCTGCCCCGGCTCCGAGCGTGCCGAATCGATTGTATCAGTGGAAGCAACACCAGTTTGTGCAAGATGACACTTTCTCCTAGTAAATCTGCAGAAAATCCTGGCAGCGGTGCAGAACATGCAGTCAGGATGGAATGCAGAAAAGCGCCCAGTTTTTTTTTTTTTTTCCCTGCCAGACTTCAGTAAGGTGGATTTAGCTCGGTTTATTAGGGCTATAAAGTGTCCGGTGGTGGGAAAGCCATTACTCCATCCGGCATGATAAGTTCTTTTTGTATTAGCTGATACGCCGTCACCTTCAGAGCGTTGTCGAGAACAACTAATTCAACCTGACCTTTCATAACAAGCGTCACACGCTGAGATGCTTGTAAGACTACAGAATAGATTTTGGTATTATGGGAGGGTATGACATGCATGGAGAGGCATGGTAATTGAGGTCTTGGGGCAAAACAAGCTTATTTGATTAATAGGTTTCTAAATTGGAAATCCAGGCTCTATTTTGAAATACATGGAAATGAGAAGTGGCGGCAAGGCTCGCTACAGAGGCCTTTTCAGGTGACGTTTCTATGAGGTGAAGCTCCGTCTAGTATAGCACGACTCTGCTACAGCCAGATGTTGCATGAAGAGGGTAAACATGTGGATCTTACCATGCCGTCAGAGCAGCTGGACAGCGGGCTCCCGGGCTCCGAGCTGCTCTCTCCAGGTATGCCGTAGTAGTTTTCCACCTGCTCTCGTAGCAGCTCCTGCAGGCTCTCGATGTACTGGATAGCGTTGCGCAGGATCTCCACCTTGGGCAGGCGCTGGCTGGGGTTGGCCGAGGTGCAGCGCCTCAAAGCCTCAAAAGCGTGGTTGACCTTCTTCAGCCGCCGGCGCTCGCGCATGGTGGCGGCACGTCTGCGGTCCACGAAGTTGGACTTGCGCTTGCACGCCTTGCAGGCCCACTGCAGGCAGTGTCCCGGCTGGTGAGGGGCCCCGGGGACCCTCACGTGCTCGTCCTCCTCGGAGCCGTCCAGCTCCACGCCGGGGCCGAACTCCAGGCTGTCCGGAGACGAAGCGCACGCTCTGTCGTAGTAGACCTGGGATGGTGAGAAGACGTCCATGTTCGCTGGAGAGAGGAGTCAGAATGGACGCAGAGGAATGAGGGTGGAGAGGAGACCTCTGAGTGATATGAGGGGTCTGTTGCCCCGGGCCCCCCTTTTATGCCCCCAGGCCGGAGCCCAGGGCCCACATTGGCCAGATCTAATTACCATGGCCCATTGGCCCAGCCAGAAGGCAGACTGGGGTTAGCTCAGCTCCCTCCCTGCCCCATCCCAACCCACTGCCTCTCACCCCCCAGTACCCTGCAGAGTTTCCCACATCTGCACTTACTGGTGTTTTCCTACTCATCACCACTCTCCTCCTTCTCCTCCTGCAAGGCCGCGATGAATACAACGCTTGGGAATGTTTCAGGAGTGAAGGCTTGCAGCTTGAACCAGCACATGACCTGTTTCTGAGTCGTCATAAGCGCTTCATGTCGCTTGATTTATCTGTAACCGGCCTGCGGGCGTCACGTCAGAGCTGACAGTGAATGTGACACGCTGCCATGAAGACATAAATATTAAAGAGAGCGTTTTGTTTGGTCAAACTGTGCAGAGAAAGAGGGCGACCACTTGTAGGAGTATGCGGGGCCAATTTTTACGGTGGAGACAACAGCGTTGCAGATGCAGCCCAGCTGCAAAGGAAGGTGTAACATTTCAAGCCCTGTGAATTCGCATTACAGCGGTAAGCCCCCTCTAAACACCCCGAGCTCATCACCCAAGGTGCTGCGAATGAGGTGATCCCTGTTTGCCAAAGCTCATTAAAACCGTAATTACACAACTGACACCACCGCTGCAATTCCCCTACGCCAGTTTGCCTTCCAAGGACCAAATTTTAACCATTAAAAGTTATTGACACAAGTCAAGCACTTCAGTTCAGCACACAACAGATGGTCATTATGGTGCTGCGGTTTGTGTTCCAGCAGACGACTGATGGTGTGGGAGCTTTAAACAATGAGGAGCACAGAGTTGTTTACGGGGCTCAAACCTCAGCAGGACTTTGGTTTCTTTTTAAACAGAATTTAAAATATAATTTATATTTTTTACAGTGGAAATCAAACCATTTCAAAAGGTTTTAGACATTTCTGTGGTGGAAAGTAACTAAGTACATTTACTCATAGGCAGATTATGGGACAACAGGCCCCCGGGCACAGACATGCAGAAGGCCCCAACATCTCTCCTACACAGGAGCAAGACACACACACTTTGTGGGGTTTTGTCTCTTTTTCGTTGTTGTTTTGATTCTCTTTGTAGTCGTGTTGTCTTTTTGAGGTCATTTCATGTCTTTTTGGTTGTTTTGTGTTGGTTTTTTGGTCATTCTGTTTCTTTGTGGTTGTTTTATGTGTCTGTGGTGTCTTGTTTAGTTGTAATGTGTGTCTTTGTGGTGAATTTGTGTCTTTTTTTGGCCTCCTTGTGTCTCCCTATAGTTGTTTTGTGTCTCTTTGTGGTCATTTAGTGTCTCTATGTAGTGAATTTGTATCTGTTTGTGGTAATTTTGTGTCTCTTTGTGGTTGTTTTGTGTCTGTGTGGTAATTTTGCATTATTGTTTGTCCTTCCTGTGTCTCACTGTGTCTCTTTGTAGTTATTTTGTGTTTCTATGTAGTGAATTTGTATCTGTTCCTGGTAGTTTTGTGTCTTTTTGGTTGTTTTTTGTCTTGTTTTTAGTCATTCTGTGTCTCTTTGTGGTAATTTTGTGTCTTATTTTGTTGTTTTGTGTCCTCATTTTTTGGTTGATCTGTCTCTTTGTGGTTGTTTTGTCTTTTCTTGGTTGTTTTTTTTTGTTTTGTTTTTGGTCGTTCTGTGTCTCTTTGTGGTAAATTTGTCTCTAATTTTGTTGTTTTGTTTCTTGTTTGGGTGATCTGTGTCTCTTTGTGGTTGTAAGGAGTGTCTTTGTGGTTGTTTTGTGTCTATGTGTGGTAATTTTGCATTATTTTTTTACCTTTCTGTGTCTCACTGTAGTTATTTTGTGTCTCTATATAGTGAATTTGTATCTGTTCCTGGTAGTTTTGTGTCTTTTTGGTTGTGTTTTGTCTTGTTTTTAGTCGTTCTGTGTCTCTTTGTGGTAATTTTGTGTCTTAGTTTGTTGTTTTGTGTCTTGTTTTGGTTGTTTTGTGATTTTCTTGGTTGTTTTCCGTCTTGTTTTTAGTCATTCTGTGTCTCTTTGTGATAATTTTGTGTCGAATTTTGTTGTTTTGTGTCTTGTTTCTGTTGATCTGTGTCTTTTTTGGTTGTTTTGTGTCTCTTTGTGGTCATAAGGATTCTCTTTGTTGTTGTTTTGTGTTTATTTGTGGTACTTTTTTTATTTTGTCTTTCCTGTGTCTCATTACAGTTATTTTGAGTCTAGTTTTGAGTACTTGTTAATTTCAGTGACATTTTGCAGTTGAAGCCCAGGGGGCCCCTGACACTCTGGGCCCCTGAGCCCAGTAGGTCTGCTCAGTAATCCAACAGTGCATTTATTCAAGTAATGTACTTAACACAGTGTTAAGGCACTTGCTCTTAACTTGAGTATTTCCAGTTTATGCTACTTTATACTACTCCACTGCATCTGACAGCTGTTGATACTTTCCACATATTCAAATTATTAAAACAAAATATAAGTAAATTTCAACAACAATCAACTAATAAATTATTATAATTATAATCAGTAGTAGTAGTGTGGGTCGAGCTACTGGCAGTAATGCAGTTAAAATTAGCTCCAGCTACATTACTACATTATCAATTATTATAATCTCAACAGTTATTATAACTATCACTTTTACATCCCCTGGACAATGGTACACTTTAATATTTACCTACTAACTTTACATATTTGCGTATTCTTATGTATACATATATTTTTTCATATTATATTGTCAACTTTTTAATTTTATTTTACATTATGTCTTGTGTTTAGCATTATGCACCATATCACTGAGTCAAATTCTTTGTAAATGCAAAGTTACTTGGCAATAAACACATTTCTGATCATGCTTACAGCATTAATCATTCCTCATTGGGCCATTTTAAATAATTAATACTTATATTTTGGGGGTTTGAAGTGTGTTTTGATGCTAATACTTGTGTAAAATTCTGGATGCAGGAATTACACTTGTTAGAAAAGTATTTCTGCACTGTGGTGTTGCTGCTTTTACTTCCATCAGTGCATTTTTCAAATGTATTTATTCTGTTTGGGTACAAGAAAATAAAGATGTTGACACTGTGAGCTGCTCTGCAGTGAACTTTAACTGTCTCTGGTTGTCAGACTGAATGGAGGCTTTTTGCAGTTCGACCCTGACGAGCTGCTGACTAGTTTGGGGGTAATTATGCTGTTGACAGCTTACAAGGATACAATGCGGATATTTCTCACAATGTGTCAAAGCGTTTGGCGAGCCTGCTTCTCTGGGAACAGCGCGCACCTAAGAAAACAACAGTACCTGCTGCTGCCGGCGGAGTTTGGATTAGGCACAGCTGAAGAAGACATCGGCTTGTAGCTGCTGGGAAGATCAAAGCATGTTCGGGCTGAGAACAACGTCGACAATGAGAAAACCTGGTATCAAGCCACAGCTAATTGAGGCTGCAGTTAGATTGGCGCAGCACGTGTTGTTTGGGGGAATATTGGCGCAGTGGTTGCGCGCAGGCCGGCGCTGTGATCTGTGCGCTCTGGCCGGTCTCTTGGGAACTCTTTGAGTTTGCTTTTCTGTTGTTCTCAAGGGTCAGAGACAGAGTTAAGTGAAGGGCAGGAGGTGATCTTTTATGTCCATCTCCCTCACGTCTGAAACCCTTATTTCTTCCAAACTGCCTCATGCTTTGACTTAATATGCTGCTTGTTTGGTGCAACACAAGCTCCCTGACTGAGAGGCAATTTGTCACTTAGGTTCCTGCAAAACAGCAAAAAGCTCCAAAATTAAACCTCTTTTTAAATCATATTTTTGCTTAAGTTAACTGCTGGTGAAATTGGAGTTTAAATATATTCTCTGTTGCTGTAACTACATTTAAAAAATCCATATTTACTCAAAGGAAAATCTGTTATGTGAGTTAATTAAGTTTAATAAAAAGAAAAACACTCTTTTTTAAAGCTCAGTGGTTTCTGTTGAAGGCTACTTTCCACCAGACAGAAAGTCCATTTTCCTCTCCCCACAAGAATTAGTGAAACAAAAAAAGAAAAAACATTTTGAGTGGCAACACCATTTGTTTGGCAGTGAGGAGAACGAGGTGCGCTGCCAGCCCTGCTGCACTGAATCCTTCTCCGAGGAGCATATTCAAGGAAAGTCTGGATAAATCAGAGCATTCAGCCCTGCAGGCTTATCCCCCCCTCCTCCTGTAACTGCTCGCCTTTCATCAGCTTCGACTTTTAAAACACTGCCTTCACAGCCAAATGAGAATTATATGGTGTCATCAGTAACACCAGAATCCCTGTAAAGTTAGACAAGAGAAAGTCGGGGTTGAGTCTTTGTGTGGAGATGGAGCAAACACAAGAAAGAGACGGTACAGTTAAAAACACAGCTGGAGATTTTTACAGCAAAAACAGCTCTGCTAATAGCAGAAAATGCAGGTTTATATGCAGTCTGTCAACAAAAGATTTGAATCTAAGACAGTAATAAGTACTCACGTTGAACCAAACACTTCTTTTTCCAGGACAAACTGTGAGTGTTGATGTGAGGTCTACAATTTAGGTTAAACGCAGTCATTACCAAGCAGACATTAAATTAGCAGATACCCATGGAGCTGCAAAATGAAGTGGAGTAGCTATCAGATAGAGTGAGTGGGCAGGAGGCCATTAAAATCACATTACTGTTTAGGGATATCACGTTTCTGTCTGCTTTCTACAGAAAACAGGATGTTTGGTAAAAGATGTGGATAGTTGTGTTGAAAAGAGCCAGAGAGGGATGACTGTGCGTTTTCCAGCTTTTAGTTCAGCTCAGTGGAGAAACAAGTATTTAAATTCTTTACTTTACGTAAGTATTTTAAGTAAAATGTACTAATGTATGACAAGTAAATGGCACATTGTGATTATGTAAAATGGCCCCAAATATAATTTATACTTTAGGATCATTAGTCGTAATATTTAAGCACTTAAAAGCATTTTAAAGGAACAGTTTAGATTTTGGTGCCATGGTGGAACAGTGGTTAGCATTGTCACCTCACAGCAACAGGGTTCTTGGTTTCTTCCAGCTTCCTCCCACAGTCCAAAGACATGCAGGTTAATTGGTGACTCTAAATTGTCCGTAGGTGTGAATGTGAGTGTGAATGGTTGTCTGTCTCTATGTGTCAGCCCTGTGATAGCTGACATGGGAAGAGCATGCGAACTCCACACAAAAGTGCCCCAGCCGGCCGGTGGATTTGAACCTCTAACCCTCTGGCAGTGAGGCTAACCACTGCACCACCGTGCTGCCCTACTTCTAATGTTTGCCCTTTAAAAGGAGTAGAAGTGTAGCCAAGCTTCCTGACAGCCTCAACCTTAAAAATAGAAACATTTTGAAAAAATAATACATATTAAACCTTAAATTATGTCAAAACATTTCTCTCGTATCTCATGAAACATGCTTGTATCTAGCCCAGCTGCCAGAATAAAATGTTAACATGGTATGTTTCTGCAAACCACAGATATGTTACATTTCCACATTTTAAACATATCTTATCAACGTGTGAAAAGTGACATAGTTTATGGGCTGACTTTGTCATCAGGAGGTGGATGGCGTTACACCTGGGCAAGATGGCTGCCAAGCTGCAGACTACTGATCAAGACCAACAAACAACAACACTGGTTGTGATTTAGTGAGTCATTGCTGCGATTCCAGCTGCTGTTTAGGCTCCGAACATTGGTGTTTTGTAGCAACCAGCTGTCATTTTCCAGTGTGGTTAGTGTCACGACAAACGAATGTTTGACATTGCTGCAATTGCTGCCAGGATTGTACCCCCCCAAAACTGGGTAATTAAAGCCAAAACATGACATTTTCCTAGATCTATCCACACGTTAACCACAGCATTATTAATGAAAATGTGAAGTTACAATGTAGCCGCTACATAATAATGTGCTCATGTAATGTAAAAAAAAAAAAAAAAAAAAACCTTCCCTACGCCCCGCCCCTGAACACAGACTAGCCAATCATAATGTAGCATCGTAGCTCCATTGACTCTAATGCAGTGGTTTCAGATTTCCTTCATTTTCAGGCTGGTTTTGTGGATTTGGAGCTAAATGTTGTGCCTGGGGCACGTCGTGTATTAATGATACTCGTTACCTGGAGAGGTTGGAAAAAGATATACGTTTCTTCCCTGTTCCAAAACCAAAATCAAACCCTGAAAAGTGTAGGGTTAGCTAGCTAGCTACTGAAGATATAGCCTACTGAATGTATACACATGCTGCTTTTGCTTTGTAATGATTGTAACAGTGAAACAAAGACCGACCCTGCTGTACAGGAACCAGGGAAGGGAAGCACAGCTGATTCAATATCAGCAAAGTTTCCCTTTATATTCATTGTCCTCTGTGGCGATCAGCAGTGATGTGGTGGTTCACTTTTACACTGTGATCTGTAGCCTATAGTTGGGCTTTAGCTTCTAACTATCTTTGTCTTTTTAACCTGTTGTTGCTGCTGAGTCAGTTTGACATCCTGGATATATCCTTCAAACACAGACTGTAGACCCCTCTGTCTGCTTCTCTCTGGAATCACTGTTTCATTTCTCCACAAATATGATCATATTTCTTCAGGGAGTGCAGTTAGTTACAGTGTGGGCTCATGGATCATCACAAAGGGGCGGGGCTTAGCGAAAGGTCAATTCCAACATTTTTTTTGTGGTGATTGGGTTGATGTATCACGTCATACAAAGTTTCACAGCTGTGGGTACAAAAGTCCAGCTCAACATTCCTTACACTCAACACACTTCTCAGACACTAAAGTATGGTCTGAACGCTCCCCAATTTTTTTGACATAGCTTTGTTTTCCATATATTGGATGTAACATTGATGTCTTGAGCATCTGATAAACCTGACACACGTGTGACACTTTGCGTGGCCACATGTGTGTGTCTGCAGGCCTGAGCGATGACTCAGAGTCCCAAAGGTCAACCAAGGCTGTGAGTCGTCCACAGAGATCTGAGGGAGACCAGCACACCCCGACATCATCAACAAACGCCCCCCCCTCTCATGTCAATACACGACAAACAAGACTAAATGGATTCCCATGCCGTTAGCATCTCGTCACGCATTTTAATAGCTCGCATGTAAACACTTCTCCATGTGATGACAAAGCTAGTGATGATGAATTAAGACCTAATGGCTCGGATACCTTCATTATCCCAGTGGGCTTTGCACTCACCAGCCCGCTGCCCAAGTTTCCATGTCCCCAACATCTGATAGGAGAGCAGAGGCACGCTGTGTTTTGGAAGGGACTCGAGTTACTGTTGTGGGATCAGTCCTGCTGGAGGCCAGTTGGAACAAAGAGAAGCAGCCCGGCAGCAAACTCTTCCAGTTTAAACAGATTTTATGGACGTCTAATAGCCGTGAATGCTGGGGGAACTGGTAGACCTTGAACTGGTAATGGGCTTTTTCTCTTTGGGTGTAAAACACGGAGATACAGTGAGGGGTAGAGTGACCTTATATTTCCAGGAAAGGTTTTAACCACCATCATTTTCTCATAACAATTGTGATTTCGGATATTTCACTGGTAAAAAAAAAAAAAAGAATAACTTTAAGATTGCCTCTGTTTGCCAAATACAACCCCAGAGGAGTGAATTTCCTTCCCAGCATGCCCTTGAAGAATGAGGACTACACTGCTTCAGAGTATTGCAAAAGTTTAATTTACTGCCTTGGTCAGTTATGTACAAATATTTAAATACAATATCAGCTTCCTTAAAAGAGTTTATCTGCTCCTGAATACAAAATAAATAAATCTAAACATCACATTATTATAAAATATGTACAAATTTGTTGCTTCCGATGCACAGATGAAGGCTGCACAACAAACAGAAGCCAGAATGGCTGAATATAGTGGAAATAATTTAGGGATAAATCATGGAAATTTGAAAATTTGTCGTCCAGTTGAGGTCTTCGCCAATGTTTCAGTTTTCGGAGACGTCCTCGCTGAAGTTGATTTTGTCTTCAGTGGTGATGCTGTCTACGATGGAGGACAGACGCAGGAGGCTGGTGGACGCAGAGGACTCACTGGTTCCTGGAAACAAAGGAAATTGACTCACAAAAGGTTTTGTTTTATTTATTAACTGCTGATTGTAAGAGAGGTTTGACCAAGCGGGAACAAAAACAGTTGCAGTTCCTTGAACAGCCACTTGAGGCTGACTCCAAGTGCGAGTCAATCCCTGTAAGACCCCAGTGTTAAAATGTCCAACTTTACAGCAGGAATAAATAGAGGTAGCAATCACCAAAGGCCTTCCCGCGATAGGATATTATCACGATACTTAGGTCACTATACAATATTATTGCGTTTTTTTTATGTTTTGCAATATGCTGAGTACTGCAACAAGAGATATTGTGATATGTTGTTATTTATTTCCTTCTTGCAATTGCATATTAAAGAAAAACTTTGTCAACATCTTGTTTTTTTATGTCTTTTTTTTTGCTAGTAAAAAATAGCATTAGCATTGCCACAGTTATCCATAACAGTAAAAGAACCATGCTAACCAAGCTAGCTACTATTGTTAGGCTTATCTCCGCCCTCTAAGGAATCAAATATTCAGTTTTTCCAGAAGTACATTTTGTTTTAATAGTTTTAGACCTTTTTTACTTGCTAGCAAAAATTAACATTACAATATCCCAGTTAACCATAGCTGCAAATAAACTGTGCTAACCAAGCTAACAGCTAGCAAGGGTTATCTCCACTGTCTTAGGAGTCAGATATTCAGTTTTCTCATTAAGAACATTTTGTTTTATTAGTTTTAGGCCATTTAATTTTTTTCTTGCAAGTAAAAATTGGCACATTTTCACAGTTAACTATAGCTGTAAATGAATGGTGCTAACCAAGCTAGCAGCTATTATTAGGATTATCTTCTCCCTCTAAGGAGTTGGATGTTTGCTTTTTCCAGTAAGTACATTTTGTTTTATTAGTTTAAAAGTCTTTTTTACTAGCAAAAGCATTACAATCATCACACTTAACCATAAATGAACGATGCTAACCAAGCTAGCAGCTATTGTTAGGATTACCTCCATCTATCAAGGAGTGTACAGTGTGTACATTTTATTTTAATAGACTGAAGCTTTTTCTTTTTTTATCTGGTGAAAATTAGCATCAGTATTATCACAATTAACCATAGCTGTAAATGCACTGTGCTAACCAAGCTAGCAGCTAGCTAGGGTTATCTCCACCCTCTGGTCCAAATTGGTCACTTCTGGGCCTAAAAATCCAAGATGGCTGCAGCCAAAAACTCAAAACAGGAGTCCACAAACCAATGGGTGATGTCACGGAGCTATGTCCATTGTTTTGTTTAGCCTGTGAGTTTGACAGATGTACCTTCTCTCTGGTTTGTCATTGCTGCGGTGGAATGGTCGGCAGAGGTCGGCCAGCTCTCGGAGGACTTTTTCCAGTGGTACTCATGACTGGCCACCTGTAACAACATACATTTACATATTATACATACATGTTTTTGTCAGTTTATATTAAATCTCATGGAGAAATATGAGTATATTTGATCAAACTGACAATTAGCACACTGAAAAAAAAAAGTAGGCTAACCAAGAAACAGGCCTGATATTCTTGACAGACACAAAACCCAAGTTTGGGCTGTAAATTCATCTGCTGATTATTTTCATGATAAACTGATTAATCAAATAGTCTAAAATAAATGTCTAAGAAAAGAAAAAACGCAATAACAAGTCCCCACAACCCAACATGATATCTTCATATTGCTGCATTTGTGCAACCACCAGTTCCCAAACAAAAGGCCTCTTCATTTAGTATCATAAATGACAAAGTAAATCACCATATTTTCATATTTAAGAAGCAAATGTTTGATATTTCTGCTTGAAAAATGACTGAAGCAGTTTATCAACTATCAAAATATTTGCCAAATAATTACTTTCCATTGACTTATCGATTAATCGGCTAATTGATGCAGCTCTAATCCAAAAAAAATTTAAAAACATGAATACTATTGGGATATCCTGACAAGAAAATATATAAAGTGGACAATATTATATATATCCACTGATGAATTTAAGGCCTTTATGAAGAATGTGGTGACAGAGACATGTGCTTGTTTTTTGAGAGGCCAACATGTTTGAATAGTTGTTGTTTTATTTATGTTGAATTTATTGCATTTTAAATGTGTTCTAAATTGGCTGCTAACTTGGCCAGGTCTCTCCTGAAAAAGAAATGTTCAATGTCAGTGGGACTTTCTTGTTAAATGAGGTTAAATAAATAAATAAAAATAAATAAAAGTAACAGACAACTTACATGTGTATGCAGGGCTATTAGAGGGATGTTACAGATGCATCAGGGAATAAAAGCGCATGATTAAGTCATCATGATGTCATGATAAAGTCATCTGAATGCCACTCTGACTCATTTTTTATTTGTGTCTGTGTCTTACACTGTTTTCTTTGAAGTTATGGGATGATCCGTTTTTCTCCTGCTCGTCCAGCGTCTGCAGCAGGTCCTGTAACCTCTCGATGTAGCTGATGGCGCTGCGTAAAATCTCCACCTTGGGTAGCCTCTGGTTGGGGTTGGCCACGGTCTTCCTCTTCAGCGCGTCGAAGGCCTCGTTGATCTTCTTGAGCCTCCTCCTCTCTCTGAGCGTGGCGGCCTTGCGCCTGTCCGTGGGCGCTGACTTCCTCTTGCAGATCTTACAGGCCCACATGAGGCACTGGCCGTCGCAGTGCGCCCGGAGACCCGGAGGCGCAAGGACGTGCTCCTCCCCGCTGCTCTCCCCCCCGGTCTCGGACGGAACATTATCCTGGCCCGGGGACAGCGGGCTGTCGTTGCCGTTGTACAGAGGAGACACCCCGGACATGTCCAGGTGCTGCAGTGGTCCATGATCCCCTTCTTCCAGATAGCGCAGATCATTGAAAAGATAAGGGTTGGTCTCAAAAAGGTCCATCATATTGTTGCGCCCCTCTCTGTGTTTTGACAGTGTGACTCTGGCATTTAAACAGAGCAGCAGGGACACAAGTCACCAGGCTTATATATAGAATGTGAAACTCTACCCAACACTTTGGCTGTCACACTGCATCAAGCATTTTTTTTTCAATGGCTCCTTACAACCTACTGACTGTGAGCAGGAAATAAATATACATTAAAGTCTTCAGGAGCTATTGAAATGTCACCTCAGGTTTCATGGCAGGTGCTTTACATATCTGCGTCTGGACAAAATGGCAGCTCAGATTTATTTCCCAGCTCTGCCACTGAGAAAGTAAAGACATAATACCATTGTTCCAGAGTTAACAAAGCTTAATGGATATGGAGTTATCGGTGCCACTTTGGAACAGGAAACACTCCATAAGGGGGTTTATAACTAATGCCTGTTAAGATCAGTGTGTCCCACTTGAAAGAATAACCTTTTTATTGTGTCTGCTGTACATCCTCCTGCAGCATAACCCCGCTTAAAGGTCACTGAGTTTGCTGTCACGACTGTTGGAGGGTCGTTTATAAAAGTTCATGGGTCTCTAGCTTTTTAATCAGTGAATTATAAATGCATCATAAATAAATGCATTTTGATTCAGATGCCCTAAGGCTCATTTACAGGATTTCTGAAGGACAAATTTTATGCTGCAGGAGGATATACACCAGGCAAATGGATTTTTAAACAACCTGTCAATGCCAAATTGTCTTTATAAATTCCTTATTATTTATCTGTAACATATTAATTATTTATTAGAAACAAACATCATTTACAACCTATAAACACTTTATAAAATATGCTCTGTAAGCAGCTATAATCAATGTCTCTATATTAACAATGATTCAATGGTTCGATTATTGTGTTTATAATATAGTGTTTTAGCCACAGACTGTATAAAGACATGGACAGAGTCAACCTGTTCCCACCCCAGGGTCGTCAAATACCAGTGAACTGTCACGCCCCTTAGCATCTCATAGCGATGCAGAGGCCACACAGCTGAAACACACTGGAACATTGGGTCAATGTTGTCAACAGTTTCTATGTTTCTATACGTTTTATTTATCATTCAAAATTTCTGTTGGGTATTTGTGAGTTTTAGCTCTATGAGTTATTTTAATTTAGTGTTATTTTTAATTTGTCCTGTGAAATTAACTTGCTGCACATCGCCTCTTCTGTACCTCCTGGGTTTCCGTAGCTCCAGCTGTCTGCTCCTCCCAGTTGCTGGGGGTAAGTTGCATTGAAAGGTGCTGCTGTGCTACTTTAATATCACTCTGTAAATTGAGCAGTTTATGTTGTAATATTTGGTGCGTATTGTTTACGGTTTTTATGTCACACTAGCAGCTGTTTTGTTTTGACCGCTAACTTGTGTTTAATTACCTTTTAACCGCCATTTGTGGTACAGCAAGGCGCCTTGTGTCACGTGATCAGCACAGCGCTGCAGTTTCATCTGATTTCTTGTATTAAATGCTGTTATTGTGCAGAGACAGGTGTCCAGAAGGCAATTAATGTGTCATATTGTCTTCTGCAGGAGCAAATAAATGCCAGGAAACAATATCTTTGAGTCGTCAAAACGCTACTACGTCAATGTCCTCATTTTCTTGTCAGATCCACCCCTCGCTCCACCCCCTCATCCATATATGGTCACTTCTGGCTCCACAAAGCCAAGATGGCGACGGTCAATACTTGAGGCTTCGAAACAAACACATTATAACTGCGACCTCGTCACATATTGACATTTGGTCATGGACTTTCCACGTCCAGATACGACGTGCAAGGTAGCCTGGGTGTGTTGGTTGTTGACGTGCTGGGACACCTGTGTCAAGTTCTGCCTGCTACATTCATTGTCTTCTTTCAAAATACACCTCCTGTTTTCACAGGAAATTCAAAGTTTACAGTGTTTACGTCTTTAAAAATAAACACACTACGTCGGTACAACACTGCGAATTGATGTTTTTGTCCTCCAACATCTAACGCATGTGGTTAGGTTTAGGAAAAAAGAACAGGGTTTGGCTTTATAATCTTTCAGAACACAAATGCCAATGTCCTGGATGAAGGTTAGTGTTTGTTGGATCCATCCACCACCCCTTCCACCCTGCCCTACTTGGACTTTCGCCGCCTTAACTTCCCTGTTCGTCTCACCATGTTCCCATCTGATGCCGCGGGCGCCGTTACTATAATGCCGACCAGCCACGAATCATGCCGATGTCAAAGGACGGCTTTTCTCGTCAGTGTCTGACGCTGCTCGTCACTGCCCAAGTGCCAGATTTCGACGACTTCGAAGTGAGACCGCGTTGTCGAAACAGTAGTCCACAAACCAATAGGTGCTGACGTGGTGGCTACAAACAGCCTGTAGTTTTAGCCTCTTTGACTTCATTGTTCTGGTTTTATGGCCTGTAAATTTACCATTCTGGCTCAGTCTCTCCCACCTCACACTACCTGCTCAGCACCACACAGCAGACAGACACAGTTAGAAACTAGCTGGTGAACATAGAGGAGCATTTAGCAGCTAAAGAGCCAGATATTTCCCTCAGGAGCCGGGAGAGAAACAGAGCTAAAGGGAGAGTGAAGGCAGGACTTCCATTCATCAAGTCGACACAAACACAACTCCAAATGAATGCTAATGCTGTTCTGTGTCTGCTGGATGTGTAAATAAGCAACTTTTCGCTAACAAGCTCCCCATATCAGCTTAAAAGGTGATAATATGTCAGCGTTGTGTTTACAGGTCGTTTCCACTGCCCTCGAGTGGTCAAAAAATCAATTATCGGAGGTTAAAGTGATTGAACTGAGGGTTGGAGATGAATTAAAGTGCTACCCAAACTCTACAATGCGTATTAATTAGCTTTACAGGTTGAACTTCTTTCCCAACATCTTATTTAGGGTAAAAACACTGAACAGTTGTGAGTACAACATCACATACAGAAGCCATATAATCCTATACACACTTGAGATGTGTTTGTGCCTGTTTGAGCCGGTGGGAATGGTATGTCCGATTGTAACTTGTAGAAAATCCCAACATAAATAGATCGGAATGTGCAGTGTCAAAACAGCTTTGTGAAGCGCATGCACGGGACGGTATAAATAGAAACGTGGCTCATTCATCTCAGATTCATAAAAGAGATAAAAGCCTGTGAGGAGGTGATATATAGCCTGTGGCATTTCTGCTGCAACCTGAAAGGTCTACAATTGGAAACTTCACCAGCGGGAATGCGAGGGATTCCTATTTTTGTTCGGAGGCAGTACTAGTGGGGTTTTACTTTTACCCTATGGATGTACCTCCCCCTCCTCCCCTTCCTCCTCCTCCTCCTCCTCCTCCTCTCTCTCTCGGCTTCTGTTACGATGTTGTGGAAAGCTGAGAGTCACGGGTGCTTTTCATCATTTGTCAGGGTGTCTGAAATACTATTACCAGTCAACACGGTATCTGCGAGTCACTCACGTCATATTATACAGACTGTTATTAAGAGCAGCCAAGTGAGGAAGACTATTCCTATCAGCCTCCTGGTTGTTATTCCAACTCAGGGGTGTCATATATCTCTGTGTCATAATTACTTCAACAACAAACTGCCGTCAGAAAGGCCGCAAAGTCTCCATGGCTGACAGTTAATCAATTAAGGTGTTGTTTGTTTGTGTTTTACTTGTAAACAAACTATTACAAATATGACAAAAGAAGCTAATCGCTTTATTTACATTTGCTGTATAGCTAATGGTGGCACAGTGGTGTAGTGGTTAGCATTGTCGCCTCACAGCAAGAGGGTTCTCGGTTCAAACCCAGCATGGAGGAGCATGTTCTCCTCATGTCAGCGTGGGTTTTCTCTGGGTGCTCCAGCTTCCTCCCACAGTCCAAAGACATGCAGGTTAACTGGTGACTCTAAATTGTCCGTAGGTGTGAATGTGAGTGTGAATGGTTGTCTGTCTCTATGTGTCAGCCCTGTGATAGTCTGGTGACCTGTCCAGGGTGTACCCTGCCTCTCGCCCAATGTTTGCCGTGACCCCTAACAGTATAAGCGATTACAGAAATGAATGAATGAATGTATCTCTAGCCCGTTCTCAGTTTCAGGTTGTTAAATTCCGATGCTTTGTCACACCCCTCGGTGTGTGATATCGACGCTAAAGGCACCCTTCATGCTGTGTTCACATGGAAACAGGTAGACAGGACAACACCTTCTGGACACCACAGAAAAACAAACAAACAAGTAGTCTAACGGAGTGGCAGGACAGTAAAATAAAAGACACATGGCGATATGCTGCCATGGTGACGCTGTATTGTTTACAAAGAGTGTAATAAAAATATGAATTATTTTGTCATTTTTATTATCCAGATTGCTCGTGTTTTCTACTTGTGTAAAGGTGCTACGTAACATCTGGTTGTAAATTTAGATTTTAACTTTGAACTGCCAATACTGTTACCGTTCTTTTAACGTTACATAACATGTGTACCGAAGTCCCATGGGAAACCTAAAGTCACCTTTGTTTTAATGTAAAGCCCAGTTCAGACCAATTTGTGACGAGACGAAACCGTTTTAAGATGTTGTAGAGAAAAGTTGCAGCGGTGGGAACTGGGCGGTCTGAACTTGACTCACGCTGGCACAGGTCAAATGACCAGTAGCTGGTTTTAGAATGTAAAGCACGTCACCTGTTTCAACAGCCAATCAGCTTGTAGTGAAGTCTGCTGGTCAAGTCAAGCCCGCAGAGCCCTTGTTTCTGTCCTTACTGTGTGCCAGTGTCAGACGCTGCATGTGCTTATGCACCCTCACACAATCTAGACTAATTAATTGGCGCTGCTTACTTATATTATTGTGGCGTATTTATTATGAATACAGTCCATCTGATGCTTGTGTTTCTGTTTCTCGCTGTTTCATAACTACTACTAATCCAGCTGTAGCCAGTATCTCACTATCACTATCCTCATTCATATTTTAAGAAGCTACAAATTATATTCAGCCACAAAACAAACCTGAAAAACTGCAAATCAGAACAGAAGTACAGAGAGTTGTTGCATAGAGATGATACACCATCTCATCTAGTTGCATTGGTGTGAACCGGCAGCTTTTTAGAATGTTGCAGAACGACGCATTGCAAGTAGTTGCCTGTTTCAACTGGTCAACATGATCTTTCTTATGAAGGAAACCAAAGAGTTTTGTACAATGTGTTTCAGCTGTGCGTCACATAGATACACTAAAGGGTGCCCTCTGCGTCACTGTCCGATGTTGAGAGGAGTTACAAAGCATTGTTTTTGACTAAATGAAAGTAAGAACAGGTTGGTATCTCGTGTGACAATGAGGCTAGAAAACACTCTGGTAATAATGTGTAACAGAACCAAAGTCATGTTCTGACAACAACTGACATCATTTTCAGATTCTAAAATTCACATTCTTTGTGGGTTATTTTTATTTTTTGATTATGATCAGCTACACTTTGGCATGAATGGTCTCCATACTCTTCATGTCTCCCTCTGGTTAACAGTAAACTCCAATCTGTCTCACAACTACAAACATCAACACAGCTCACTGATACTGATGTTTTACAGCGGACAGTTTTTCTCCCCAAACACGGGTGTTACTAATGTCATTATCGACTGCAGCATCCCGTCTGGGTGAAGCCATCGGAGACCCTGCTGACTGCTACGGCCTACTGAGACAGTCCTCTGCAGCAGAGCCCTAATTAACAGTATTAGTTCCACCTGTGCAGGTCACAACGCCTGCTGTGAAAACACTACTAGATTCTTGTCAAACAGTGTGCTCAGTATAGACATTTTCACACACAATTGGACTTGTCATTACAAGTTAAGCACAGGTGGAACTAATAACATTAATGAGGGCTTTGCTCTATTTAGGTTTGCCGGTAAATCGTGTCAGTGAGCCAGCATTCATTAACCTGACCTAACAATTACACTTAAAAACTGAACAGCAAATAATTTAGATTGAAAGGAAAGGATTTTTTAAATAAATATATCTGCAAGTAACAATTACTGCTCATGTATGTGCTTTATCATATCAATATCAGCTTGTAGCTAACATTCATAAATGTTTGATGGTTGTGTTTAGGCAACTAAAAGCACTTAGTTTGAGGTTCTCTCTACACATATATAGGTCTTTTTTTTTTAAATGTATATTTCCCACTGCGTTTTGACCCTTTGTCCACATCCAAAAGGAATTTAAAGTCAATTAAAAAGAGAATTTTAAAAACTCCTGTAACTTGTAGTGTTTAGGTAAAAATGAATTTATCCCCTTAATGCACGCATTTAAAAAAAAAAATAGGGGTAAAATATCTATTTTCAAACGTATTTATTTATGTTATATAGAAATTATACTTGTATACAGGTCCTTAGATTAGAGAAGGTTTGATATCTTGGTCAGTACTGACTTTAAGGATGCTTTCACACCAGCCCTGTTTGGTCGGTTCAATCAAACTCAAGTTCGTTTGCCCCCTAAGTGTGGTTCGTTTGGGCAGGTGTGAACACAGCAATCACACTCAGGTGTGCACCAAAACAACCAGACTGAGACCTTCTTGAAGAGGTGGTCTCAGTCTGGTTACAAACAAACTCTGGTGCGGTTCATTTGTGGTGAGAACGTGTTCCGACCTGGATCTGAACCAACTGCAGTCACATGACACATTGTTTGGGTTAAACATGAGCATGTTACAGTCCTGGAGGATTATTAATGTGCGCCTCCTCCTGTACTGCCTTAATATGCACATTCAGCACATCCAATGCATCAAAACATTGTTTTCTAGTTGGAGCCGCGCCTCGTTTTCAAACTGTATGCTTTGACTCAAATGAACAATGACAGCAATATAGTCCACGATGAGCAGCGCTAAAATCAACCTGCGTAGTTGTCCCTCCATTGTGACATTAGAAAGTGTCACATTTATCTTGCAAGTGTACTCTTCTTCAACGGTTTCTTTACTTCCTGGATTTTTCCCACATGGAAATTCTGACCAATCAAGAGCAGCTTTCTCACACAAGGCATTTGATCTGGTCCGCTTGTAAATGCTGCCGTGAGAACACGAACCAACTCTAGGCAATTATACAACTTTGGAACAACATGAGTCCCTGATTCAGACCAAAGCAAGACAACTCTAGGTCTGAAAGCAACCTAAGGACAAGAGAGCGATTTAGTTTTCCAATAAACTACTGTTTTTCCTCTCTCTAAACAAATGTGTGTCCATAACCTAACCCAATATGAGATGCAGGACTCAAACCTGCTGTTGAGGTCCTGCATTTTACCCCCAGTCCAACAGGTGCATAATTAATGTAACTGATTACACCTGTGTGTTTCTTGCTGCGTCAACATGTGGTTCATTGTATTTCTGTCTCTGCTCGGAACTTTCTCCAGGTTTCAGAGCAGCAAAAGTTCCCCAAACTGCTTATCGAGGCTGAATCAGCACTACATTGTGTGACTTGACAATTAAGACCAGCAGATGACATCTTTTAACAAAATGTCAGATAATGTTATAATTAACATTTTGGCCCAAATATATGCACAATATGTTCGTGTTTCCTAACTGCTGTTGCAGCAGGACAGAATATGAATGTATATTTCCTTATCAGAACAGAGCCACTTTATTAAAATGCTGAACAAACTCTTGTAAAACACTTGAGTCCTGCTCTCAGTGCTGTTAAAATAGTGCGCAGACCATTCAAAGTGTGTGTATTTCAACAAATATTGCAAATGCAAGAGATTTCCTTTGTTGTTTTTCTTACTCAGAGGGGAGGTATTCTTGGTGCAGTCATGTGTGGAAAACAATATAGCTTTTATTATTGGTTTGCTGTTTGTGAGCTTGCCATGCAGCAGAAATGATATGTGAGATATAAGACAGAGCCTGAGTGTGTGTGTGTGTGTGTGTGTGTGTGTGTGTGTGTGTGTGTGTGTGTGTGTGTGTGTGTGTGTGTGTGTGTGTGCCTATGGATGTGGGAGGTGTTGGTATCTGAGTGTGTTTTGTCAGGTAAGATAGATTTTGCATCCCATAGTCACCATGAAAAGTCAAACAAAACTAGTGCTGCGTTCACTGTCATTGACACTTTATTATTTTAATGTTATAAACTAGTCACAATGACAAACGATGATAAATGAATGATGATGATAAATATGTTAAATCAATAGTTTCTCCTCATTAATGTAACATATATTAAAATTAAGCCTGACTTCAGGCTCTGAGCTGAAATGTAGTGTAGCTTCACTTTTTCGGGATGAATGGAGTCGGGTCCCCGCTGTGCCCCCGATGGTGTATTCCCTTCCCGGGGCTACTGTGCATCCTGAACCGGACCATAAATTCCCGTCAGTGTCAAGAGGTTGACGCTTCAGCTGTCAGGGAGAATCATGAGATAGCCTGGGTAGAAACTGAAACGGGAACGGGAGGATCTGTCCTCTCAGGCAAAGAGGTGGAGTCAGGATGGACTGCAGGAAGCGTAAATCTGTCTTCAATCCAAAGACGCTCGAAGGGAAGCAGCTCTGCAGTCTTAACTCTGCGTCTGTACTGAAAATATAACGTTAGAAATGTCACAATGACACAATGATCTTCAAAAGTTCAGTGTTAGAGTTACATTGTGCTGCCGAGGTAAAGACAAAGGTCATTTTACAGCAACTGATCTGCACTGAAAGCCAAAAATCTGTCTTAGTTGACTTTTTGAGAAATACACTTCAGCTGTCTTCTGTTAAGAGCTAGATAAGAAGATTAATACCACTCTCATATCTGTTAATAGTGACGGTACAGTCATCTGATGCTCTTCTTGTTTCTGTTTTTCGCCGTTTCATCACTACTACAAATGCAGCTGTATCCAGTATCTCACTATCACTATCCTCATTCATATTTTAAGAAGCTACAAATTATATTCAGCCACAAAATCAACCTGAAAAGCTGCAAATCAGAACAGAAGTACAGAGAGATGTTGCATAGCGATGATACACCATCTCATCTAGTTGCATTGGTGTGAACCAAGGCAATATGTCCTCATTTAACAGTTCATAAGATAACATACACAAATGCACATACAGCCGTTTGTAAGATAGTTAGCTCCCCATGAATGACCTTATGTATTTAACGTGATGGTATTTGTTATGTAGGTTAGGTTTAGCCAAAGGAACATGGTGACGACATACCTCTAAGTACCCCAACCTGGCTTTGTGCGCAGACTTCAGTCCTAATACTACTTTCTTTTTACCCTTGTCAGCGCATTGGTCACGTGGTTACAGCCTTATTGATTTCGTTGGTTATACAGGAATTACTGGCTCGTGATTTGTGGGTAATATACGAATTGTGGTGCATTACTTTGCGTGGGTATGTGTACGAACAGTGCATGAGAACAGCCTGAGCCAGGAGACAGTTAGCTTAGCTTAGCAAAAAGACAGTTAGCCTGTCTCTAATCGACGGTGCGACAGCTAAAATAACATGTATCCATGCCTTTACTTTAAACCGACTCGACTACTGTCACGCACTTTTTACTGGCCTCCCAAAAAACACCACTGAGAGACTTCAGCTCATTCAAAACCCTGCAGCTCGGCTATGAACCAGAACCAAGACGAGAGAGCACATGAGGCCAGTCTGAGCTGCTCCGCACTGACTTCCTGTTAGAATAGAAGAGAATAAAATTGATTTCAGGCTCCTTCTCCTTGTATACAAAGCGCTACATGGGCTGGGACCGAGCAACATCGCTAACTCCCTGGTTAACTATTTGCCTCCAAGAACACTGCGATTATCTACTGCTGGTTTATTGGAGGTTCACAGAAACAGCCAGAAGAAGTTCGGAGATGAAGACTTTGTCAATTACGCCCCAAAACTATGGAACACACTACCGATAGATATCAGGGAGGCTAGCTCGCTAAATATTTTTTAAAGGAAGCTAAAAACACGTCTGTTCACTTTAGCGTTCAACTAGCTCTGACTTTAGTAATACACGTCTGAAACTCTTTTTATACGTCACGCTGCTGCAACTCTTTTAAAATCTTTATCAATTTTATGATTTATAGTTTTACAACTTTTACTTTAAAACTTTTTATATTCTATAAATCATAGAGTTTATGTCTATTATGTCTATTTTCACGTGAAGTGCTTATACTACCCATATTGTACTTTGTGCTACATTTCTTGTATAAAAGGTGCTATAAAAATAAAGTGTTTTTATTATTATTATTATGGTTGTTGATTGTTTAGGACAACAAAAATAGATTGCAGTGTAAAATTAAATGTTAATTATGAGGCTAAAGCTAGCAGCATTAGCGTATTTTAGCACTAAGACTAGAAACAAGGGGTAATAGCTAGCTAGCTTTCTGTATTTAGTAAAATAATGTAACCCCCTTATCAAAAAAAGTCTAGCTCTGTCCATCAAATATAAAATCCAAATATGTTAACAATTAACACGTTATATTTTGTTTTTAATAAAACAACAAAAAACTTATGTAAAAACAGCTGAATTGGAGGCTAAAGCTAGCAGCAATTTTATCATGAAAACTGGAAGCAGGGAAACCGGCTTGGCCAGATCGGTCAAACTAAATATAATAAATCAATTAAGAGTTAGTGGTAAGCACATTTTGGAGAGAGCCACGCTGGCAGTTACTCCCTGTTTCCAGTCGCTATGCTAAGAGTGGCTAACCAGCTTCTGGTAGTTCATATATGCCGTACGAAAGCGAATCAGTGCATATAGAAAACATTTAAATAATCATTTATGTTTAAATATATTCATAATACAGCCCTATATCCTTTTAATGTCCTCGTATGGTGATGTATAACGACTTTAACGAACATTATCTCAGCATTTCAGGTGACGAACTCCAGGGAGAACAACTCACTTGGGTGAAAGAAGTCCAGGTGGATTTATCCTCCCCCATCTCCCTCCATCCCTGCCCTCCAGCCACATGAAATTCATGAGGAAGAAAGTCTTTCTGCACTTTGGCAGCACCTCAATATTTCCGAACTTTAAAGCAGAACATGATCCCAGCGGGGGGACGGTCGGTATCTCCTCCTGTGGCACTGGGAGATTCAAACATTTTTTCTCAGGTGAATAATTGATCAAGCGCTGGGGGAGAGGGAAGAAAGAGATAATGATATACACCAGTGTGCTGCAGATTTATTCTTAACTATACTGATCATAACCTTATTTTACAGAAGGAAGGAAGAGGTACAGGATTTTGGGGAGTTTCTTTAGAAAGGAGCAGGGATTTAAGAACAATATTACAGTATTTTAAGTAACAAACACTTGCACATTTTTATTTACTTTATTTTATTGTATTTACTCAGCCTTTGGGTCTTCTTCAAGATCGACAATCATACTGAGACACAGGTACACTGATCTGTTATATGGACCACACCTTCGTCACACAGCTGATGACGATCAGGTGATCATGCTGCACCATCAGGTGGAGCTAAGAAACAATTTTGAGGCCCTCAACAAATCAATACCTCTAAACCAAAACAACATCACAAGCTGTCAGTCACATGTCATCAAATCAAATGACAACAGCCACTACATATTCTACCACGCTTCTTAAAAAGTACAGATTTTAATTCACCATATTTAACAATGTTAAAATACAAAGGTATTAAACAGATCACTTACAGACAGATAGCAAAAGCTCTACATGAACATCATCAACAACTTGCACTATGTATCCAATAATTAGACACACAAAACATTTTAAGTCATAATCTATATTCAGTCCACAGCAGGGTTCACACCATGGATCCACTAGAGTTCTCTCCTGGAAAGTAACACATCTAAATTACCTCCTCTTGGGCGGAGGGTCACACTCTCAATCCTAATGTATCTTACAGAGGAAATACCTAGTGAGCATCAACTGGAATTTTAGCATTGATTACTAGTTGAAAACTGGTTGATACTCTGTCTGAACGTCTAAGACCTCTTTACACCCTCTTTTCAACCAGCTAAAATTCGGTTACAGCATAAATTTGCTTATTATTTTTTATAATTTGTTCAGTTGTAGGTCAAAAGAGAGACGATACTGATTAGTGTGTGAGGTATTCTTCAAAGTCGTACTGCACTGGTGGGTGAAATGTGGTCTACAGGAAGACGTAATGTCAACGGATAAAAAATGACATAAATATATAATAGCTTTCAGGACATTTTGAGTGTCAGAAATGTACATGCTACTTCATTTTTGTAAAATAACACATTGCTGTTACAGCTTCGACTAGTTTAAATGTACGGACATCTTGCAGCCCACCGGGACTCTCAGACCGAGGTGAAGAAGCTAACGAAATAAACGCGAGTCTTCACGCTACCTACATACTTTGTATGTACCTGTGCCACTTTATTTCAATAAAGCAAACCAGAAATTAGCATTATTGTTGTTATTTTATGCTGCTCATGATGCGGCCTAGGCTGCCGTTGTGCCAGGCTAGCTTGTTGTTAGCATGCTAGCTTGTAGCATGCTGCAGTGTGGACCAACAGTAGGCCGTTTGCATTGACTATGCATTTTTCTACTTCATTGTAATTGTATTTAAAGAGCATTTTCCATATTATATTGTATTATATTATATATTGATATTTAAATTGTTGCTTAATAAATACAAATGTATTGTAGCATGTGTCACGTGGTCTTATTTATCTTTAAGTGGAAGCTAGTGTGACTAAGTATGTAACGTATATGCTGCTGTTGTTGTCATCCTCAAGCCAGAACCACTTTAAAGTCTTATATTACAGTGACCATTTTGAGGTTAGACCATGTCTCACCGGGATTCGCAATATTGACTTTCAATGGAGAAATTTGGATGTGATTTCCGAGCCCCAAAATGACGATAAACTTTATCTGCTCTGCACCTTCAGAACACTCAGTTGTAAATATGACATGGTCATGTTCACAGAGATCCAACCTGGATCTCTCTTTTATTTTTGTAGCAGCATCATTTCTTGTGTCCTCTTTTTAGTAAATTATTTTTCATTACCCTCATATTTCTGTCAAAATCATCAGTTTTCTGGCCAATACGTTTTAATTTACAAGAGTGACAAAAAGAAAGACTGTTTTCTGGTTTTCGTTTTCCTCCAGCTTGGTGAATTAATCACGCAGGTGAATTATTCACACTGACCAAATAACAACATTTCAGTCCGTGGTTAGAGCCCCACTTACCCCAAGGACTTTAATCATTAATAATGTTTTGCTGCTACTGAACTGTAGTTTGTCTGCTTAAAAGCTTTATTTGTCTCTCTTTTGCTCAAATTTCCCGACAGTTTCAAACCCCAAACGCCACGCCTGCAGTATCATGTAGTCTCACAGTTCATAACGGAGTCCATCCATGTGACTCCCTCCAGCAAGTGTTAGAAGGGGGATCCAGTTAGGACCAGTGCTGACATGGGGGTCACAAACAGAACTGATAATGAACATGAACCGCAGGACCTTTTCTCTCTAAGCTCTCCGCCCCCCCTCCTTCACCTCCGTCACCACCCCTTCCTACCCGGAGCTTAACTGGACCTCCTGCCTCAGACAGCCTGCACACTCATTGGGCTGTTGTAGAGGAAACTGTGATCACCGTGACGGACACACCGTATATAACCCGGCTCCACACCTGGGATATGAATTAGCCAATAAGGGGTTAAGTACCCTGGTCATGGGCCCGATGACAACGCCTCACCTGGGATCACAGCCCTTTGACCTTTGACTGCACAGAGAGGATGGTGTGTGAGTGGAGAAAAGAAAAGCGCTCATATCTTAATAAAATTATGAATTATGAGAGATAATTTTGGGGAACTGATTACACATGTTACGTCAGGTTTTCGTCAGATATTGATCCAAAAGGGAAAATAAAAGATGGATGGGTCATTTCTGCAGTCTCTTTATTGTCGTTTCAACTTTTCTTTCTTAGTTTTTAGAGTAATGAATTAACAAGAACTGTCACCTTAATGACTTCTTTATGAATCCAAACAAAGTTTTATTTTACCACACATATATAATATACATATAATTGCACTGAGGTGGACAATAAAGTTATCTATCTATCTATCTATCTGTACCCATGTTTAGATAGGTCTTTATTTGCTCACTCTCAAAACATGTTCATAATTCCTCCTCAGGTCTCTAAGGAACTAATAACCTTGACCTTGACACTAACATACACACATATGTCTGACAGTAGTTTCTAGACTGCACAAGGTGGCTGTCTCAAAGCAAGCAGCAACCTCCAGGGCTGAAAAATGAAGCCAACACTGAAGTGCTAAAAACTGCAGTTCTTTGAACAGCCACTTGAAGCTGGCTCCAGGGGCCAGTCAGTCCTCATAGAGCCCCATGTTAAAATGCCCAACTTTACACCAAAAACCACACATGGATTTTTTAAGCACTGGGAAAACCAGCTAATAATAGGCAAATTATTTCCCACTGTCAGTAGGCCACAGCCATGTCAACAGCTCTACAGAGTGAATGTGTCATTAGCTTAACTGTTCACTAATGCATGCAGAAACAGAACGCTTTGTCATCTCAGACAACAGCGCTTTCATTTTAGTGTAGAGTGCCAGATTGGATTTACAAACGCAGCCGAAGTCACTGGGTTTTTGGTTAGACGCCTGAAGTAAGGTCTGTGTTTAACACAAGCTTAAAGGAGAAGTGCACTTTGAGCCCCATTCCTGGTTGTTTATGATGAAATAGAGTGGTTAAGACCAAAATCTTGACGATTGCTCCTTCTCTGAGAATTTGAGAGAATTTGACTTTCCCCTGCCTGGCTTAACAATGGTGTCTATGGCCATGTGTAAATCTGTCCTAAAACCACCTTAAACGTTGGTTTTCAAAGCCATGGAACTCACCGAGTGGTCAGTGGTGTTCGTTGATGTTCCCACATAAAAATCGTAGCAAACTGTGGTTTCCATCCGTGTTTTCTATTCATCTGGATTGTGGAACTATTTTTTCAGCTGCCTCACACCCGTGTGTAAACTTCCGCTTGATCGTTTGTTTGACCCTGAAGCGTTATACACTCCAGCCCACTTGATGGCAATAATGCTCCTTTACATGAGTGTCGCCAACCGGCAGGAAACCATTGCAATGTAATGGGACACAGAAAGAAGCAGAAGAAGAAGGCTGGCGTTGTGTTCAAAGGCATCGTACTGCGAAGGTTGTTTACAAGCCAGTAATAATGGGCAAGTTTTGTGTGGTCAGCGACTGCAGGAGAATTCCTCTGAAGAGGAGGAGCACACACAGCACTGTCGAGCCGGCACTTTGGCTGAGCTAAAAGACTACAATGACTTCAACCTTGTCGTAAACAACCCCCTTTCTGTTTCCAGTGGTGGATTACTACCAACGGACAATGAGGCTTCCTATAGGAAATCAATGCATGGACAAAATGTCAAATAAATCATCACGGAAACCACAGTTTGCTACGATTTTTATGTGGGAACATCAAGGAACACCACTGACCACTGGGTGAGTTTCATGGCTTTGAAAACCAACGTTTAAGGTGGTTTTAGGACAGATTTACACATGGCCATAGACAGCATTGTTAAGCCAGGCAGGGGAAAGACAAATTCTCTCAAATTCTCAGAGAAGGAGCAATCGTCAAGATTTTGGTCTTAACCACTCTATTTCATCATAAACAACCAGGAATGGGGCTCAAAGTGCAAAATACTGGACTTCTCCTTTAAGACATTCTGTTTTACGACATAATCAGTAAATGCTCCACCAGTGAATTTTGATGCTTTTCTGTTTCTTAAAAAAGGCAGTTGATAACAAGTGGCTAAATGAGACTAGAGAACATCATGACGCCGAACACGGCTTTACAGTCTTGTAAGGGCGGTGACATGAGGTCATTTGACTGTAGTGTAGTTCATTTATAGCCTAACGTTAGCTTTTTTCTTGTGGTGATTGCATTCAGGGCTCCAAAATCATAAAAGTGGTGTTCATTTGTGAACTTTGTTACTGAACAAAACATGTAAGTGTCATAAATGTTTATTTGCCACAGAGCTTATTTTCGTCAATAATTCAGAACCCAGTGGATCGGCTTTTTGACAAGGAAGCCACGGCGATGCTAACTGTGAGGAAAAAGTTTGAATTCCACACTGTTACAGCAAAAAAAATTGGATAAAGGAAAGGCTGGGTGCCTTGTAAATAGAAACTGTCTCACAGTGACTTTAGCTTGTCATTCATGTGAGGTTAATGATGCCAATGAACCAAACCGCATTCATTTTTTAATATAGTTTGGGATCAGACTACGTGGGCTTTGTTGCACCAATTTCTCATTTTTCATATGCCTAGCAAAAAACTATGAGTCACAAATGGGAGCAGATAACTACAAAAACAAAGGCAGCGACAGCAGCAGTGTGTAATGGAAGGCCATAAACAAAGCCTACAACAGGTGGTTACAATGAGCAGAAATTCCTCTTCTCTAGTTACTCAGCTTAATGGCGAGTTTCATTACCAGCCAGAAATAACCTCAGATGTCACACCAGTACACGCAATTATTCACAGAGGTTATCTTTCTCACTGAGAAGAGCCCAAAACCCATCTTTCAAGAGATTACTTTGCAATCAGTATGGCCGGTAATGAGCTGTCTCTTACCTCCAACTTGTGCCTCTCTCTTTCTGTTCACACTCAATAACAGCACTCAGCCTAACTACCTATTTCCTCTCACTCATCTTTTTCAAACTTCTGCCTCAAATTATGAGCATAAAAAAGGATTACACGGCAATGACTTGAACTGGACATGGCATTTCCATAACCTCGCCGCACTGGAGAGTTATCAGTTAAGTTCGGAGAAGCTGCATAACTTTAAGGGCTGAGAATACATTTTGGGTTTTGGCTGAGGGGCGGAAATTTCTGTCACAGCTGAAAACCACTTTGCAGGAGTTGGGAATTAGGCAGGTTGTGCCATGCATAGAGTATGTAAATTTCTTAAGCATGCAAATCTCACGAAATTCCATTAGACCACACTCCAAGAAAGCTTTTACTTCTGCAGGATTTTAAGTGCCACACAGGATGTTTGCATGAAATGTTAAAATGTTAATGTAGTTGCTGTTGTGTTGTTTTCATGATATGGAGTAACTGAACTCCGGGGGTATATGCACAAGTGCATAGGCGTACAATTCCCCGCGGAGCCCTCCTGCACAGAGCTGGAAGAGTGCCAGCCGAGGCTCAAGTCTTGCACAAACAATGGCTCCCTTCCTTGTGCTAACAAAACTCTGAGACACTCAGGAGCAGCCACAGTCACTACCGCCGGTACGATAGCATCTCAGCTAATCTTTCTGGCCTGGCTCCCTCGAACTCACAGGCTAGACTCAACGGTGGTCAAACAAAGCGGGGAGTAACTGTCTCTGGAGCTAAGCTAACAGACGGCTCCTCTCACTCGTGCCCTGAGCTGCCGGTTAGACGGGGGGCTTGGGTTTCAAAGGCGAAAGGGGAAGGCAACGCTGATGGCATCTGCCTTCTCTCTGGTGGACGACGCAGGGATTCAGTTCAAAGGCAGAGCGGCTGAAATACATCAATTAGCGAGGGAAAGAGCTCGCTGACTTGCCCGTTTGCCGGCCAACTTGCTATGACCTCAGAGAGTTACATTATGAGACACGATGAGAGTGGTCAGACAATGTCAATAGCAGCCTTTGCAAATGGACTGGTATTGACGGACTGGCTTAAAGGGTTGTTCCTGCAAATGGATGCAAAGAATAATAACTTGTCGCTTAGTATTGAAAAGAGAAGACCAACCAGGAGCAGATTGTACCAGCTGTTCACATCCTGATTGTTTCAACAGGTCTCCATTGTAACACGCACTGAGAGTAGGCCTTCTGCAGCTTATCACCTGACAGCCTGTGGTGATTTAGTTTGGACTGATCTGAAGGTCCCTCCTGATTGATTCTGTCCTCATTCAGGGGAGTGATGGATTAGCCTTTGGTGTTGTATCCCTATCTGCCGGCCAGACAGAGCCACTGATGGGGACTTACAGAGGGCACTGGCCTTGACCCAGCAGCAGACGATTGGAGACCTCTCGTCTGGCCAGTGAGGTGAGACGCTGACCCCGCCGCCCCCGTCTGGCCCTCTGTGTTTCACTCCAGCTCTTGTTCATGTACTTTCTGACAAGTGCAAACCGTAAGCATTAAGAGAAGCATTTCTCAAAAGATGCTTTCATTGCACAAAGAGTGTGGAAATCGAATCCAAATCAAAAGAAGTTTTTTTTTTTTACAAGGCTGTCTGAGTCTCTTTTTTTTTTTGCAGCATCGCTTTGATGTTGCAGCCTGTAAACGATACGGTGGAACATCGCTATCATTAATATCACACTGCCTCTGGGAGTCGGGGATGTAGCCAGCGATAACACAGAATGAATCCAATCATCAGCAAGTGTGACTGTAGCCATGGCAACCTCGGTGACAATGATCCACCAATATTAGTTTTTTGTGAAGTGTCTGAGCCTAGAACAAAGCGTGTTTTGTTACAAGGAAAATTAGACTGTTGAATAACAACAGCAGAGTTTTTTTGGGGGGCAGGGGGGATAAAGCGGCTGGCTCCAAGAGAAACTAATAGGATATTGATGAATGTCAGTGTTGACGAGTCAGAAGAGGGGCACTGCTGCGCTGTATAATTGGTGATATGGAGTCTATCATTAAAACAACAGATAACAGGGGCACTGAAGCTTTGGGTGGATGCAGGCGATAATATGATAGCCATAAAGCCGCAGTGGGTAAAGAACACAGCCATGTCTGGCTCAGCGCTAATGGAGAGCCTTTGTTACCCAAAACCAATGTTTTATCCTGTTGATTCACTGATGTAGTTAATATGAACCGGAGTCAACATCATTTGACATGAGCTGTGTGGGACACTTTCAGTTTTTATAAGCTTTTTACGTGTCTGTAATGACTCTTTAACAATTTAGATAGCGCTGAGATGATTGATCAGTCATGTAACTGTCAACATTTTGATAACATCAACATCATTGATCATGTAAAAATGCAAAATATTCACTTGCTCTTGTTTCAGCTTCACCACTAATGTTTGCTTTGTGACTTAATATAATTACTTTAAATTTGATTTGATTAGTTGAACAAAATTATATATTTTAAGATTTCATTTTAGTATTTAAGTTAAGCCATCAGGTCCCTGTGTGACCAAAGTGAGCGCTGCATCCGCACACTTGACGTGAAGTTAAACACGTTCGCGATGGGTGTTGGCCTCCGCCAGGGTTGTCCCTTGTCATCGACCCTGTTTGAGATATTCAGGGACAGGATCTCGAGGCGCAGGAAGGGGTCCGGTTTGGGGACCTCAGAATTGCGACTCTGCTTTTTGCAGATGATGTGGTGCTGTTGGCTTCATCACATCGTGACCTCCAGCATGCACTGGGGTGGTTTGAGTGTGAAGCAGTTGGGATGAGAGTCAGCACCACCAAATCTGAGGCCGTGGTTCTCTGCTGGAAACCGGTGGATTGCCCCCTCTGGGTTGGGAGAGAGTTCCTGCCTCAAGTGTGGGAGTTGAAGTATATGTGGGGGTCTTGTTCACGAGTGAGGGTAGAAAGGAGCGTGAGATGGATCGGCGGTTTGGTGCGGCCTCTGCAGTGATGCAGTTGTTGCGCCAGACCAGGCTTTCGATTTACTGGTCCATCTACGTCCCAACCCTCACCTATGGTCATGAGCTCTGGGTAGTGACCGAAGGAATGAGGTGCGGATACAAGCGGCTGAAATGAGTTTCCTCCGTGGTGTGTCTGGGCTCAGCCTTAGAGATAGGGTGAGGAGCTCGGACATCCGGAGGGAGCTCGGAGTAGAGCCGCTGCTCCTTCACGTCAACAGGGGTCAGTTGAGGTGGTCATCAGGATCCTCCTGGGCACCTACCGTTAGAGGTGTTCAGGCACGTCCCTCTGGTAGGAGGCCCCGGGGCAGACCCAGAACATGCTGGAGGGATTACTCACGAGAATTACTTTTACATACATTTACCTCATTATTTGAAACTCTGGCCACAATTAATATAAACACTGTGTAACACTGTAACATTATAAACATGACAGTAATAAAGAAAAGGATAATAAGTCCCCTTCAAGGATTGTTTGGGAGATCAGTAATGGATTACGGCTTTTACCAGGATTTATATAACCAGTGAATCCTGTTGACTCCTCACCACAATATTTATGATTGTCTGACGTGGCTGAAAGCAATAAATGTAACGTGATTTACAATTGATCCCTTTAATGTTGACAAATGGGCTGAAGACTTCCATACGTGTGTGTGGCCCACAAAATGTAAGAGAATCCTGACATTCCCACTTTTGACACTCGCATGAATTATTCCCAACAGGTTGCTCTCCACACCCAAGACCCTGCAGATTAGCATTACTGTCTAAACACAGGAGACGGTAATTGAGCATCGATGATTGTGTGTGTGAATCCGTGCTGGTTAAGTGTGTGTGTGTGTGTGTGTGCATCATCCCTGTGTGTAGAATGCCGCAGCTACGATAAGCATTTTATTCTGGCGGTGTGATGGTGCCGTTGGTACTTTGCTCTTTCACATGCAACAGGAAGGAGCCAACAAAGAGCGAGCAACAATGTGAGACGGCGGATCAGCTGTCCCGTCTGAGATGCCACACATGTGTGCACGTGGACACGCACATGCAGACACAAACGCACAAGCCTTACGCCACGCCTGGTGCTGCGCCTGTCGCCGGCTCTGAAGGTCATCACCACCTGTTTGATACAATAAAAAATCTAGTGTTACTGTTGTGGAAGTTATTGGAGATAGAGTTTCATTGTGTGTGTGTGTGTGTGTAACAGTAGTGCAGGTGCATGCAGGGAAATGCTCAGATGAGTTTTTTTAATTTATTATTATTGATAGGGAAGCATCAGTATGCACTTTACAAGTATTTCATTTCATTGTCTCAGAGTTGGAGATAACCAGAAAGACGTTTATCGAGTTTTTGTGGAGTAAAAAAAAGGTTAATGAAGAAAATAATGAGTTGTAATGCTGCAGAAATTAATTGTCCGTCCAAAATAAAGGTCAGGAAAGGCCTGCCAGCTCTGCTCACAGATAGAAAATCAATTGCTGTGAGAAGAGAATATCTTTTTACAGAGAAAGTCCCTGGCTGAGGTTTTAGGGGATGGCTACCCTTAATGACTTAATCCGAGTTCAGTCTCAGTGGTTTTAGCTCTTTGTGTGTGTATGTGTGTGTGTGTGAGTGTGAGTGTAATCCTCGCTGTGAGATGGGAGCCCAGAGCTGACCTCACTGTTTGGTTTCACAGGGTCTCCGGGGGCCCGGGGAGGTTCTGGGGCTGGTCCTTACAGCGCAGCGGTCTAAAACACTGACATGCAGGACGGGGTCCGCGGGGAACGCCGGCCCCGGCTCCTGTTACCGCCGGGTTAGTCACGCTCTGTGAGATTTATGTGTGGAACAGTAGTGAGGGTTTGGGTTGCACGATACCACCAAAGTGTCGCAATATTAATCCCCGGCAGTATTGAACTTGTAACGGCAAAGATGGAGAGGAAAGTGTCATCACTGTATCTGTGTATCTGTAGACAATATAGTGGATCAGCCCGTCGTCAATATGAAGCATCAACACCAGGAAGTACTGTCAGCGGTGGATTGATTTTAAAAGATCATTTACCTAATTAACATTCAGCTCCTGCATCACTTTTCCTGGACACAATTTCACTCGTCAGATGTGCTAAATTATTCAAGAAAGTGGGGTTTAATTATACCTCCACATTTTAATTAACACCATTTTAGCCTTCTCCCCCGAATGGCCTTTAGGTGATTAAAAAAAAGTGTAATTCTCATTCTGTGGTTTGCAGGGGTGAAAGAGGGGAGGAAGTACTTAAAGGGGCAGTTCAACCTAAAATCAAAATTACATATTGTTCCTCTTACCTGTAGTGCTGTTTATCAGTCTAGATTGTTTTGGTGTGAGTTGCAGAGTGTTGGAGATATCAGCCGTAGAGATGTCTGCCTTCTCTCCAATATAATGGAACTAGATGGCACTCAGCTTGTGGTGCTCAAAGCGCTAAAAAAATACAGATTTTCTTTGAACTACATCCGCCAACCGAATAACCTCACAGACAGAGACACGCATCTACCACTCACTACTCACTTAACACCAATAAGCTAGCTAACTTTACAGCTCAGTCGAGGATGACGCCATTAATGTTTACATCTTGAGCTGTCATGAGCATACACTTCTCGCTCATGGAAACATAGATGTATTATAACAACTAGATACTGGACATGAAGGGTTTACCTCTGGGCTTTGCGGCCCCCTGAATATGCACAGTAATGAATCCCCCGCTGGCCGCACCAATGAAATGCCACTCCACCCATATACTTTGTGATGACATCACAGATTTTTAAATGAATTTGCTCGGCTTGAGGAAAGTTTTACCAAAATAAACCTCCATGAATCAAAAAAAATTGTAATAGAAAGAGTCATAATTGACCTTGTTTGCAGTTTAAGGTGTCCTGTCAACTGTTAAACAGACGTCTCTTTTACAGTGGTGGTCTATGGGGAAATACTTTTTGGGACGCAGGGGATTTCTTAGCTGCAATACCATGAGTGGCCACTGTTGAAAAATTGAAATCAAGGCTGAGCAGCATTCCTGGGGGCCTGATGCGGAGATGCCTGCTTCCTTTTGCATGGTGATACAGTTGGTGGGTGTAGTTCGGTACAAAGAAAATAGTTCCTACATGAAACTGCTCACAACAAGCTCTGTGGATTATCTTGAGTAACCAGGTCATGATTTCTGGAAAGAGACATTGATGTTGAGTTTTTCAAATGTATTTTCTTGGCACTTTGAGCGCCACAAGCTGAGTGACATCTAGTTCCATTATACTGGAGAGAAGGCAGACATCTCTGCAGCTGATATCTCCAACACTATAAGACTATAAGTGTCAAAGGAAGGACCTATTTGACAAAAGTGTTCTCTGTGAGTCATTTTAAGTATTTTATATAATGTTGTTTAATGCATTACAGCACATCACACTGTAACTAGTAAAGTAATTGTCATATTTCCCTCTGAATTATCCAAGCAGGATGGTGGGGCAGTGATTAGCACTGTCGTCTCATGGCAAGAGGGTTCCAGGTTCGGACCATAGACTGTAAAAATAATGAACGTTAACTACCATAACACCACCCAACTCCAACCCCATTTTCAACTCCTACTCTGAAGCCTTGAGTCTGGCATTTTTAGTCGTCACCATCTTGATTTTTTCAAGCCAGAAGTGACTGTATTTGGGTGAGAGGCTGGCGCTGTGGAGGAGCGAGGAATGGATCACAATGAGAAGTCAAGGATGCTATTGCTATTGTCACCAGAGGCAGCTCCGCCCTTAATTATGCATAACTTTAAGCCTTAATAAAATGTAAACAGGTGAGGTTTTTTTTTTTATTATTATTTTTGCTGTAGTGTTGGTCATTTTAACATGAGGGACAAACTTATTCCAGAGCCTCAAGCAGCCATTCAAAGAACTGCAGTTTCTGGCACGTCCATGTTGGCCTTCCTTGTCAGCCTGGGAGGTTGCTGCTTGGTGTTAATCTGCCGGCCAACTGGGCAGCAGGTTGTGGAGTTTGCATGTTCTCACCGTGTCAGCGTGGGTTTTCTCCAGATTCTCCAGAGGAAACTTCCACAGTCCAAAAACATGTAGGTTAGGATAACAGGTGACTTTAAACCTGCCTGTGGGTGTGAGCGATGAATGGTTGTTTGTCTCTATGTTTCAGCACAGTGTCTGCTGGGACAGGCTCCAACCCCTCTGTGACCCTTCATTATAATGCGATTTAAAGTGGAATAATGCTCAAGTAAAGTGAAAGAGCCTTGAGTTTTTACACATTCACATCCCATATGATATTGTACACATTAATATTGTTGTGGCATACTCAGCGTTTCATCAAGCTTTTTTATTTTGGGTGACAGGAGTTGGTCAGCTCAGCATTTTTACACGCCGACAAGCTGAACATTTGTACATCAAATAGAGATGTCAGTCTCCTGCACTGCAAAAAACTCCCTGGTATCAAGTCATTTCCCTGTATAACTATAGTCTTAATCACTCATTTTTCTCTTTGACTTGTCAAAGAAGAAAGAATTACGCAGGTCTAGAGTCAATGTTCAAGAAATTCAATAAACTAAAAATCAAACAATGAAATTATTGGAAATAATTTTACTTCACAGGCAGGTTTTTCACTTTTTTCTTTAAAGAAAATACAGTTTTAAGATGATAAAAATAACTAAATGAGACTGTTGTTGTGTCGTCTAAGAAAAACAGCTGATAATATTGTGTCGTTATTGTCTAAATGTAGAGCCTCGGGGCGTTTTTGCTCTGAAACTGGCCTGAAATTTGATTATGTGGTTGAAATTTTATATAAAACACCAGCTTGTATATGCTTCTCCTCTCCACACACACCAGCAACATCAAATTCTAACAACATCAGCAGCGTCTCCTTGACTCTGAATGTGGTAAACAACAACAACTAGAAGTACCTGGTTATGAGTCATTGATTTTATTACCCCTAAGCTTTGGTACAAATGGCATTGGCAGTGATACACCTCCAAAGAACGCAACATGTTCTCTGATATTAAATTTTGCGTGTTCCTTTACAATCTTTATTCTTCCTCTGCATCTCTCACTGAGCTGTGACTCAGACGTCGCTCTGCAAACGCTTTCACGCAGGTTATGACAACAACCAACCACCAAACGCATCTTCATGAGGAGACCACACAGTGAGATAACTGAGATGTGTGGTGGTCGTTTTTAAAGCGAGCACTTGTCCCGGCTGACATTTGGACAGGCCGCTGGTTAATGTGTTGTTTCACACTGTTTAGCGTTGATAGGGTGGGCTCGTGGTGTGGTGTGGACGGAGCCAGGCGGGACCACCTCTCTGGTGGCTGACCCTGGGTGCTCGGGGCAGGAGGACAGGTGGAGCGGGACCCCCCATACTTAACCAGGGACCTCCAGTAGAGGATACTTAGCCCTGTCTCCCCAGGTGGACGATCATGTTGGGACTTCTTCATAGGTTTCTGTGTGGATGTGTTCATCTTGTGGTATTTAAAAGTTTCTCTTAAAACACCTTTTCGGATTTCCCAGCTGCAAGTGTTGGCAAAACAAAAGCTAGTTATTACACCTCACTCTCTGTGTAGGAGGTTTTAGCGTCCCCGTGCTACATAGTGGAGACATAAGGGCTGCGCACACGCCCCTGCATGGATGCAGACCACAAACAGGCAGCGTAAACAATGCCGAGTCTGCCTCGTGTTTTATCTCCTTGCCACCCACAGTTTACGCCAGCGGGGAGCTGAAACCTTGCTCTCCTCGGGGTTCATCTGAAAGCCCCCCAGCTAATCACCGTACCGGAGCCCATCACAGAGCATGGCTCCAGCCCATTAGGAACTAAACCGCCCTCTGGCTCCCACTCAAATTATCAAAACACAAACTGTAACTTTAAACTGCTATTAGACATTATTTCCCACCAGCCCCAGTTCCGCTGCTGGCTGCAAATCAAGCCAGCTTTCTCTTTGGAGAATTTCAGACATTGTTTTAAGGGCTGATGTTTGAGACCCTCACGCTCATTTGGACATTCTTTGTGAGTGAGGAGTTCCTTTGGGGGCGATGTTTGAGTTTTGAGTCATGCTTCTCGAATGGAAAAAAGACGGTCAGGGTGATGAACAATGGGAGGGAATGGAGTCATCTTGGACCAGTGATTCCCCTCTCCTCCCCCACTCTGGCACTCAGACACACCAGTGTCCACGACTGACCTACTTGACCCACTCTTCACAGCACTTGACAAAGGAATGCACATCTTTACTGTCTGCAGTGGAGACCTAATATCATCATCATCATCATTATAGCCCTGTGAGACAGATAAGCAGACCTGTCCTCGACGCTCCTCCCACCTTCTCTGTGTTGGATTGAGGCAGATGAAAGGCGACGTCAGCGGTTGTTGGTCGTGTTTGTCGGACATGTTTCCCCTGATTGCCTCTCCCCGTGTGGTCCCCGCTGGCCTGCTTTCAGAAACAGCCTCCTGAGTCACAAAGAAGTAGCTCGACACAGCAGCCCAGTCTGTTCATGTCAGAATACTGATCTCATCGGGGGAACCACAACATGAAGAGGAATCACACCGCCATGACGAAGGACACAAGCCCACTGTGTAGTGAAACATGCAGCACGCAGTGTCATAAAACTATATGCTGTGTTTAGATGATCCCACAGGACGAATGTGACCCTAATGTGACGTGCAGTAATGTCACTCTAGCAGCACTAATTTAGTGAATGCAGGTCAAAGACATTTCAACATCAAGGTTAAAGCCAGGCTAGACCTCACAGTCCCTTTTTAAATTAAGACGTCTAGACATCCTTTAATCTGCAAATCACTGGACAAAGTTTTTACTCTTTATGTATAGAGTTTACTCATGTTTTTTCTAGTTCATGCAGAATAAGGATATCATTTTGTCTCAGATTGCTACTGACTATTTTACAAGAAAAGAAAGGAAAAGGAAATCAAAATGTTGATGGCATATAGCCTACAGCAAATGGCACCATTTTTAATTGAATGTGAGCTCTTCTTTGAACACAGGTGTAGTTCCCAGGTGGCGATCTGAATCTTTCGTGTTCAGATCTGTGTGAACTTTAAGTGAACTTAGGGTCATGTTGAGGTGCGTCTTCACCATGCTTCTTTTCCCAAACCTAACCACAGTAACTTTCATTACCTGAATATAACCTCCGTAACTTTCCATTACTTACATAACTGTACATTAAGAACTTAACATAGGATATCATACGAACTGTTCTATGAGAATACATTGCTGTCCAAGATTTAGCAAAGTTTCTGTGAATCACAGAGTATTGCAGTTTATTCCTGTTTACATGCAGCCATGCAAAACCAGATTTACTTCATGTTGTTTATCACATTTAAAATAATGGAAAAGTGGAACGGCTGGAACTGTTTATCACAGTTTTCTTCTTTGCATGAAAATAGGATTTTCACAGTTTTCCACTGGTGGCAGACGTGTTCGGCTGTGTGAACACAACCACCTTCTTGAAAATATCCAAAAACCTGTTAATATCCACATCTTTCAAAAAGTTTAAAAAGTAGGTGTTTCCCCTTCTGAGCAGAAACATGGGCTTTTCTTTTGGGACATGCATCTCTACTCAAACTGCTGGCTAGCTGGTGCATGTACAATGTATCCATGACAACGCACAGAGCTGATCGTACACAGGCTGCGATATAAACCCCAGTTGAGACACATAAGCCCCTTTTACACTGCCAGATTTTCCACGAATGTTCGGCCGTTTCGCCGGCAAGCTGCGAGCATTTAGACACACAGAGCCGGATTGGCGAGTTGATCTGAGGTGCCCAATTTTCCGCCTCGTAGGGTAGTCATATTGGCGGAACGGTTTTGGTCTAAACAGAGCGAGGCGGCTTTCCGCCTCGGGAGGGTCTGTTGATGATGCCACACGTTCGACCCACTGGCGTGGACTTCAAACCAGGAAACAGCTGATAGCAGGAATGAGTATCTAGCAGCACTAAGGAGACGCAAAGCAGAAGATGAGCAACTGGGGAGATAAAGAATTGCGCGCCCTCCTTGGCCTCGCTAACGAGGAGGCCATTAACCGTCAGACGACAGGAACCGTGAAGGACGAGCCAATGTACGAGCGAATCGCTGAAGGACTGACCAGCCGCGGCTTTCCTCGGTACGTCACTGTTTATGTCACACGCTGAGCTACACGTTCTGTTACTAGCTCACGCCCCCCATTGCCCCGAAAAAGGCGCATTCTGTATAAACAAAAGTAGGCAGGCGGAATTTTGCTGCACTCCCTGATTTTGTTTTTATACTGCCAATGCTGAAAGAAGACGGATTGGGCTTTCCTGCAAATGTGCACAATTCCTGTGTAAAAAGGGCTATAGTCTTGTGTACACATGCCCAAAGAATGCTCTTAGTGCCTGAATAATACCGGCGTATCTCAGAAATCTTGATCAGAAAAGGCTTCATTTGGAAAAAGGCCTGATTGAAAATATCATAGCAGAAAATGCTGTTTACCTGACCTGTATCAAACTCATAACACTGCCATACTCAGAATAACAGTGGAATATGAGCGTGCATATAAATGTAGCCACTGATTTCACCTTGCGTTACGCCTCATCCTAATATTTTGTTTCAACAGGAGGTACATCCAGTTAAGGAAAAACATGCCCTCTAATTGCATAATGTATCTAAGTCTAATCCTTTTTCACATTCAGCCATTTCAAATGCTAAAGGTCAAGTTGTTTTTAAACTGACGAGATTATGAACATCACAATCATTTCTCTGCACCCCCATCTCCATCAGAGGATAGCAGATGGCTTCAGAGATTGCATTTCTAACTGGTTTCAAAGTGAAACCAGATCCCAAAATCTTGCCTCATTGCCAACAGAATTAGCATTCATATGCAGATACCTCTTTGTAGAGCTTACATGGAAGCTAACAGGCTACCTGCTGGGTAGTTGGTGTTGATATCACGTAACCCAGTTTGCTTGTAAAGGCTTGTATGTATGCCTCCAACATTTGTCATTTGGTTTGGAAAATATTTTGCTTGTCAACAAAGGTCCTCACCTGGGAAATGGCCAGTACATTCAGAGGAAGGAGGTCTGGCATGGTGGGTAAAAAGGGAGGAGCCACTGCAGGACAACCTGGGTAAACACAACAGGGTCATCTGGGGTTCAGAGCCAGGAAACCTCTGGTAGAGTCTCTCTCTGCTTCTCTTTCTGCTCTCTGTGTTATTCTGTCTCTTCTTCTATTTGTCAAACAGCTCTGAAATTACTTTGGTCGCCCACAAGGGTCACAGCTCCCCCTCTACCTCCTCCTGCCTTCTGTCTCTGCCTCAAATATACCCTGAAACTTTTCAATTATAGTGATACAGCGCTCTGCAGAGTTGTATCTGATGAATGATGAGTGTATCTGCATATAAGTGTGTACGTGCATGTGTTATTGAAACCACCGCGCCAGGTGAGATATATCCGCCGAGACGCTCCTGGACAGAATGTGTGGAATTTTCAAAAGCCATCTCCTCCTGCAATGAGTACGAAGATGATTTGCGCCCGTGCAGCCCCGGCTTTATATCACCGCGAAGAAGTCTTCACTTCACTTCAGCGTGCCCCCGGAGTTAAAGTTACATGATGAATGACAGGGCAATCAGATCGACTTTCCAATGCTGCGAGACTCTGCCGCCCTTGAGACAGCGCCGGAGGAAGAATTGTTTCACAGCCGGGCCAAAAGGACATCAAGATAGAGCAGGAGCGGATATGAAGTGTGGAAGTTAACAACTGATAACAACTGATACAATACATTTCTTTAAGTGATCATACTTTATCTCTTCAGAATAAATCGATCTTCATAGTCTCATTATCCTGAGAGGAATATGAAGAAGTGAGAGGAGGGGGTTCGGGGGTGGGTTGGGGTGATGGGGTTAGAGGGGATGGGGATGTCACTGCTGCGCTGGGCCTTCATTGAGCACTTGATGGATGCTCTGTAACCAATGGAGATAGAGTGCCCCCATAGCCAGAGCGAGCACACAATCTTCTCAGCAGATTAACTTCCATTGATTTATAGAGATTTACCTCAGGAAAGAAAACAGCTGGCTAAAGGACAAATACCAGAACTAGCGAGGGATGAATTCAGCAGGAGAAAAGCCAGCTCATTTGTTAAAAAGATGATTCTTATCACCGCAGAGCAGATAGAGGATAGAATTACTGAGCAGGCGCTTTATGGCACTGAAAAAAGCCCTGGGACTGTGTGACAAAGAAAACCTGCTTTACATGAAAATCAGTTACAGATACAAAAAAGTTGAAGCTACATTTTGGCCACTTGGAGGCCGTGGAAACACAACACAGACACATATGATGTTATTAAGTTCATATAGCTGACGATGATTGTCCATTCATAGGTTATTAGCAACCGTAAAGCACTGCAGGTTTCCAAACATGCCACAATGGTGTGCAATAGCGTGTAAAGCAGGATTTCAACTTGATGCCTCCCCAGAAATGTAACTACATGTCGCTGCAACTTCCTGTGTATTTCTGTAAGCTGAAACCATTTCAAAACAAAGCTTTTATTTACTTTAATTTCACAGATAAGAAACAATAAATTGTGAAGACAATAAAGCCTCCACAGAAATAACATTTGAAGTCTTGTGTGTGATTTATCCTGGCTTTATATGAGCAGAGGAAATCTCTGCTAGTCACTAGGCAAATTTATACAATGTAAAGTGCCATAGGCTTGTGCTAATAATGTTAGCATGTTGTATTTGTTTGGGAAAACGTGTTTAGTATAAGACAGTTGTTTTGTCAGTGAACCTTGTGAGTTGTAATGGAGCCGAATTATGTAGCGTTACCTTTGTTGCTGTTGACCCTGGCTTCATACGAATACAGGAAAAGTCTGTTAGCTGCTAGGCTAATTTATACAATGTAAAATGCCATAGGCTTGTGCTAAAAACATTAGCATGTTGTAGTTGTGGGGAAAATGTGTCCAGATAAAGACAAGTGTTTGTCTGTGAATGCTGCGAGTTATAGTGAAGCTGATTTGTGTACTTGTAGGAGTTAGCATCGCCCTGGTTCCCTCGACAAAAAGCCTAATGGCGTTTTTCCATTGGATTATTGCAGGAAAATAAGCTCTGTGTCAAACACAAATTTATGATACTTACATGTATTGTTTAGCAGGATCATCTTCACAAATGAACACCACTTTTATGATTTTTTAAGTATTAATGCAATCACCAGAAGTAAAAAGCTAACATTAGGCTATAAACAAACAGCACCATGGCTGCATGACTGAACGTCACCATTACAACGAGGCTATTAAGATGTGTTCGGTGTGATGATGTTCTGTAGTCTCATCTAGCCACGTGTTAGCAACCATCTTTTTTAAGATGCCTAAAGGCTTCGAAATTCACAAGTGGTGTGTTTAAGTATTTTATGTCATAGAACAAAGCGTGAAAGTCTCTAAAGCTCTCTTAACCGCCGGCCTTATTTCAGGTGTCTGACTAAAGACAATCTTATAAACCCATTGACTTCAAGACGAGGGAACCAGGAGTGCATCAAAGTGCTAACTAATTTCCAGGTTTTAGGAATCATTCCTGCACCTCTTTATTCAGAGGCTATAAAGCTCCGTAGATTTAATGACAACAGAAGATTTGGTGATAAATTTCTGTGGGTCTGTCACCAGAAGTGACCCATGTCATATTGCACACCGTCCTTTGATTCACTGTGAATATAAAACTTGAAAAAAAAACTGATTAGTGTAGCTTTAACTGGCGCTAAGGGCACGGCTGCTCCATAAAGCCAACATGTTTTAATAGGCTTTATTATTATCTTGTTTAATGGCCTTGCTGCTAAGTACTGATTCCACATTTTTATCTGGGACGCTAATAAACCTGCCAGAGGTTAGAGATGTCTGGGAAGGCTGAATAATTCAGACTCGCAGAGGAAGCTGTTAAGTATAGATTATCTGAGAAATTGAAGTCGGCAGAGAGGAGATACTGTTGGACTCTGACGGTAGCGTTTGAGAAAGAAACCTATATTGGATTTATTTGTACAAGAGGCAGGAAAAAAAAAAACTACAGCTCGTCTTTGTTCAGCCAAGTGATCTCTCCCTGCTCTCTCCCATGTTCCTACTGCTTCCCCTCCGCTATTAACACCCCTCCATTAAAGTGAAATATCAGATGTGGTCTAACATGAACATTAACAGAGCTCCCATGACATCAGCTCCTCGGTTTGGCCAAAAAATCATGAATCTTTGGCACAAAAACATCAACTCAGCAAGTGTCCCATTTTTGTGGGCTTATAGAGTGAAAGTATAGGAACTGAGCAGCCCGACTGTAGCTAAGTGGGTTTTTTAGTGTAACTCCTTGAACATTTAACTTGGAGTAAATTTTCTTTTATGTACGTTTCGACTGAAGTGTTGTACGCTTCCGTTCAAAACTGAATCCATTACAGACTATAAAAGCTGCCAACTCTCCGTAAACATCAGAAATTGGCAGAGTGCGAAGCTTTCTTCCAGTTAACAGTTTGTCAGCAAAGAGAAGAGGAATGATCTGCTGTTTCTGTGCACTTTCTGTTCAATAAAAGAACACATCCAGCAGGTTTTTTTTAAATAACATCAATAGTTTTTATTTAATTATATAGACAAAAAGCCTCTGTATCTCTCCTGCTTTGGTTGGACTTTTCGTATATGCTTATTGGCATCATAAGCTAAAAAATAAAGCAGGTTGTCACAAATTTAAAACCAGCATCCGCCCACAGCTGCTGTGTTTTGTTTTCCCCACACCTCCAGACAAGTCAGGACAAGTCCAGTCATGTCGTGGCACTTAGGGAACTTGCCTTGAGTCACATTACCTCACTTCACACAAACAACATCATGTATGGTGTCGCAGTAAGTCACGTCACATTAGTCCCAGTCATGTTGTATGCTGTAATCTTCATGCTACAGTATGTCACCACAATTAATTAGTCACTTAATCACATCTCATTGAGTTGCATTGAAGCATTTCACTTGAGAGCGCTCCCTGTTTACTGTATAGCGCACTATATTTCAGTCGGCATAAGAAAATATTGGCACTGTATGTTACATTTACATGTTTCATACGTATCAAATCAGCATGTTTAGAGTGACACAATATATGAGCTGACTTCTTGTGTCATGTATGTGAGACGCCTGTCAAGCTGCAGACCACTGCTGGTGACCAACAAACATAATTTAGTGAGTCATTGCTGTGTTACCAGTGGATTTACAGGCACCAAACATGGGTGGTTTGTAGCAACCCATTGTTGTCTTTCCAGCAGAGGTAGTGCCATGAAAAGCAGTTGTTTTTTACTGAGACATTGCTGCGTTTCCTGCCAGGAAAATGGCATTAAAAGTAGTTGTTTTTTTGTGGAGACCTGCCGGGATAGTGGCATGAAAAGCAGCTATTGATTACAGAGACATTGCTGCATTTCCAGCAGGGGCTATGCCACCAAATACATGTATCTTGAATCCAAAACATGATCTTTTTTCAGCCACAACCTAGTGGTTTTTGTGCCCTAAACTTAGCTACACATTGACCATTGTCGAGACATAAAGTATCAGTGTATCCACAACATAATGACGTACAAATGTAACGTATTCGTGGTTTGTAAAAACGTGCAATGCCAACAGTTTTTTCAGCGATTAGTTGCTTATTTGCTGTCTGTCATTTTATTTGAGCGTCAAAATTTTAACGAGTGTGAAAATTCAAGGTATTCTCATAGAACGGTCTGTTTGTACGAAAATGCACACGTGATGGTTCATATGACATTCTATGAATTAGCACCCCACAAACATACTTGACGTAAAGTTACAGAGGTAGGGTTTAGGAAAAGAAACATGGTGACGACATGGCTGAAAGTTCACCATCATCCGAACCTGCCTCCTTCAGGGACCTCTTCTTTCTTTGCTCCCGTCAGTGCATTGGTCATGTGATCACAGCCCCAAATACGTGGGTTATACTTGTATTGGCTTATGATTAGGAAAAGTATGAATTCTTGTGCATTACTTTCATAGGAAAATGTAAGAATAGTGCATAAGAACAGCCAGGAAAAGTTTAATTCTTGTGACACTACACCTGTCAGCGATGACGTAAAATTTAGTATAGCGTTAGTCCAGGCAGAACATGATGTCAAACTCAGCTCACATCCCAGCTACATCAGCTGATTAATGAAGGGAGTCAGCTGATAGATCACATGATTCCTTTCTATGCAACCAATTGGTGAATCTCATCCAGGGCGCCCTATTTTAACTGCTCTGGCCTGCCTACTGTTGCTGCTTCCTCTGCAAGCCGCTTTGCAACCTGCCTCCACCCCAGCTCCTCCTTTTCATGCTGTGTCTGACTTATCAATGTCATTTCTGTTTGTCATTGATGCTGCTCTGTTCTGTACCTGGGGGTCTTTGCTGCTGCTCTCCCTGCCTTAGGCTTTCTATGTAGGCACATGGAAGGGCGGAGAGGTGTGCTCTCTCCACCTCGGGCTTTCTTCGTTTGCACATGGAAGGGCAGGGAGTTGTGCTTTCTCTGCCTCAGGCTTTCCATGTAGGCACATGGAAGGGCAGGGAGGTGTGCTCTCTCTGCCTTAGGCTTTCCATGTAGGCCCGTGGAAGAGGCTTTTTGCATAGGCAAGAGGAAAGGCAAAGAGGCCCCAGAACAGAGCCATACTGCCAAATATAATACTCCAAATGGAAATGGAAAGTGGAAAGTTTTCTTTGACTAACGTGGTCTTGACACACTTGATTTACGAGTACAACAACTTATTTTACATTAAAAACAACACAAAATGGTCTGTCTTACTACACACATGCATGTCCAGCCTTTAGTTACAGACTGTGTTATGGCTCAGAGCCTCCGATCAGAAGTCCAAAGGGACCTATGATATTTGTTCCATAGTAGCTCGTACAGTAGTTTCCTCCTGTGGATCCAGCCTATTAGATGCAGCTGTAGTTGTGTTTAGGTGCGCCTCTCTGGGCCTTGTGTGTAATAATGTTACACGGCTACTGCTCGACAGATGTGCACCTCTCTCCTTCTGGCTCTCTCACACACACACATACAGATGTGCATGCAGAGACAGAGAGAAGTCTCCTTTCCCTCCTCCCTCCTGAATATCCTTCCACACCTTGTTGATGGGACCGGAACTTTTCTGTGTGTTTCGCCGGGGTGGGCCCTGCTTGACTCATGGGGCTGAATGAGAGGGGTCGTGACCCGCGCTATGAACTGCTTCCTGTTTCTGTTGAAGGGGTCTTCCGAGGCCTGCGGTGATCACAGGAGAAGCTGGCGGGCAGCCGGAGCGCATCCGGTTTGAAGTGATGCTGCCACAGTAAAAAAACATACATCAGCGGAGCAGTAGCTGGAACGGCAGAGAAGGGAGATAGTGAAATGCTATTATTTACTGCTATGAAGGCTACAGGGAGAAATATGTTCACTCTGTCAGGCGTATGAGAGGAGAGGCGGTGTGAGAGCGGGGGCTCCGTGCAGCTCGAAGGGGGAAGTTTTCCTGAGATTTTACAGTCGTGGTTCCCAGCCTTATGTAAGCTGATGGCCCCTTAAGGGATAATAAGAGGTTATTAAAATTAGAGTCCTATTTTAATTGTTGGCCATTATTTCTTTTAAGAATCCTGCAACATCGCCAGAACAAAGTGTGACGAGGCAAAAAGCATGAACCTTGATTTGGCCGTAACAGTGTGTGCACCTGAAACGTCGCTAATAATCCATCATTAAACAAGAAAACTGTCTTTTAGGACAAAGTTGAAACCAGGAAGTTGTATAAACTGTGACAGTGTTGACAGTTTGGATAGTATTTTCCCAGTATGCCTTTGTTCTCCTCCAAATAAGTTTGGATAACCTGGAGTTTTGTGTGACGGTCTGACTCAGGTCTTTGTCAGGCGTCACCAAATTAACAGTTAGATCTGACAAAGCCTGACAAAGATATCAGACAGATCAAAACGTGTCTTTGTTAAACTCTCTGGGAGCTATCAGTAAAGTGTGCAGTCTGACTCCTGCCTTCAGTTTGTTATTTGATCTAGAACACGTACACGTTTTTTTTCTTTTACCTCTGTGTCTTTGATCATCAGACTCTTTTCTTTATAGTAATACTGCTGCTTTCCAAGACCTTTTCATTAACTCAGTGGATAGTATCTGATTATTAACAATAGGACTAATAAGCGAATAATAAAACAAAGCAGTGTGTACTTGCAGCCACACAGTTTGAATATGCTGTATCAGTTTTAGGCAGTCGACCAAGGAGCGATCATCCCTTCTTAGATTGTTTCATTTGAGTAGATAATAAATAAGGAGAACACCAGTACCTGAAATAAAATGGAAGCCTACGTCTGCCAGTGTGATAAAAAAAAAAAAAGAATTCTGGTCCGTCATTAAATAAGAAACTGTCCTTGAAATAGTGAGTCAGTATCTCAAACTAATGAAAAGCTTTCTTAAAGTAATTATATACTTATCTCAAAATTATTAGAACATTCCTTAAAATAATGACAAAGTATCTTAAATAATGTCTTGGTATCATAAAATAATGACTTACTTATCTCAAAATAATGACTTAGTATCTGAAAAAATGTGAATTGAAATGAAATTATTTATCTTGAAATAATGACGTAGTTTCTCAAACAATGACTTACTGTCTCAAAATAATGACTTAGTATCTCAAATTAAGACTCACTTATCTCAAAATAATGACTTAGTATCTGAAAAAAAATGTCTTATTTATCTTTAAATAATGACTTAGTTTCTCAAACAATGACTTACTGTCTCAAATAAAGACTTACTTATCTCAAAATAATCACTTAGTATCTCAAAATAATGACTAAGTATCTTAAATAATGTCTTGGTATCTTAAAATAATGACTTAGTATCTCATAATAATGACTTACTTATCTCAAAATAATGATTTAGTATCTGAAAAAATGTCTTATTTATCTTGAAATAATTACTTAGTTTCTCAAACAATGACTTACTGTCTCAAAATAATGACTTACTTGTCTCAAAATAATGACTTAGTATCTCAAAATAATGATTTAGTATCTCAAAATAATGTCTTAGTATCTCAAATTAAAGACTTACTTATCTCAAAATAATGACTTAGTATCTCATAATAATGACTTACTTATCTCAAAATAATGATTTAGTATCTGAAAAAATGTCTTATTTATCTTGAAATAATTACTTAGTTTCTCAAACAATGACTTACTGTCTCAAAATAATGACTTACTTGTCTCAAAATAATGACTTAGTATCTCAAAATAATGATTTAGTATCTCAAAATAATGTCTTAGTATCTCAAATTAAAGACTTACTTATCTCAAAATAATCACTTAGTATCTCAAAATAATGACTTACTTATCTTAAATACTTACGTATCTTAAATAGTGTCTTGCTATCTTAAAATGACTTAGTATCTCAAATAAAGACTTACTCATCTCAAATAATTAATTATTATCTCATAATAATGATGTAGTATCTCAAAATAATGACTTAGTATCTGAAAAAAATGTCTTATTTATGTTGAAATAATGACTTAGTTTCTCAAACAATGACTTAGTGTCTCAAAATAATGACTTAGTATCTTAAATAATGTCTTGCTCTCTTAAAATGACTTAGTATCTCAAAATAATGACTTAGTACCTCAAATCAAGACTTACTTATCTCAAAATAATGATTTTGTATCTCAAAAATAATGTCTTAGTATCTCAAATAAAGACTTACTTATCTCAAAATAATGACTTACTTATCTCAAATAATTAACTATTATCTCATAATGATGTAGTATCTCAAAATAATGATTTAATATCTCAAATGATGACTTACTTATCTAAAAGTAATTACTTAGTATCTGAAAAAAAGTCTTTTTTTTTTTTAAATAATTACTTAGCATCTCAAACAATGACTTAGTATCTCAAAATAATGTCTTAGTATCTTAAAATGATGGCTTAGTATCTAAATAATGACTTAGTTGTCTCAAAATAGTGACTCAGCATCTCAAAATAATGACTTAGTATCTCAAAAAACGGCTTATTTATCTTGAAATAATGATGATATCTCAAAAATAATGAGAACATTTCTCAAAATATGAGTTTGTATCAAAAATAATGACTTAATATTTCAAAATAATGAGAAACAATTCTAAGTTATTATTTCCAGAAAGTTTCTTATGATAGTTAAACAGGATTCATTTTTATCACACTGGCAGAAACAGGCTGTCGAACAAAAAACAAGTTACGTGACTTGTGAATCAAGACTCAAAAGGAGCAGTTATCTATTTAAAACTTTGTTCAAACACCAATTAAAACTTTACAGACAGTTCTTCATCACTGATGCACAATACAAAGCAGGTGGACAAAAGTTGCTTTTCCTGAATATTATTTTATGCAAACACATTTTTGTCCTGAGCCTGGTGATTGCTAAATATGCAGAATAACAAAGATGTTGTTGTTCCTGGAGAGTCGACTCTGAAGTGACTCGTCGTAAATCTGAATGCATCATTAGTGGAATGTTTTTACAGCCTTGAAATACATGAAACTTTTTGGTCATATAAAAGTGTTAGTGCAGGAGAAGTGTCATGTTTAAACCAACGATCGGGCACTTTGCAGCCGACAGATCGGATCTTTAAATTCACAGGCGCACATGAGGTTTATCTCTTATCCAAAAAAACCCAGTCGCCTTATGCGATTTGTCTTTGCTCCTCAGCCGATGGCTCCTCTGACCTCCTTATGCCCTGCTGACAACTGTCATGCGCTGATTTAGGATTATTTTTAAATCAGGAGCTGTCGAGGTTTGACGGGATGAGGATGGGGTACCCGTATCCCAGGAGGCCTTGTAAATCTGAACAGTTTACTACAGAGAGGGGGAGGAAACAGCCCTGTGCTCTCGTTGTCCAAGCCCGGCGTAATCCCACCACTTCCTCTCCTCCGCTCTGCTGCCTGGGCCCACGCCGTAATGCATTTTCTGTAACTAACAGCCGTTGTTTCCCGATTGTCACGCTCCCATCCCTTTCTCCTGGAATGTGTGTATGTGTTGTGTGTGTGTGTGTAGCAGTGGGATAGGGTGTTGGGGTTTAGAGCGCTCTGCTGGCTGGAGAGCTGCAGAGGAAGAAAAAAAGACTGGTAGTAGAAGGTCTGGAATTGCAGTTAATATTAACACCACCCTCCTCCATTACCGTTTACCACCTCCGCCTCCTCCCCACAACTCTTTGCCCCTGTGACTGAGCTCTGGCAGCCAGGCGGGGTGCTGCAACCTGGGCCTCCTGCTTCCGTCACGCTTGCCCCCTCTCTGTCTCGAAACAAGAACACATGGATGTCAAGTCCTCTCGTGCTGGCAGTGTCCAGCCCCTTTCAACAGCTTTTACTCCGTTTAATTAGCCATGTCCCCCCCCCCTCATCTCGGCGTATAGGGGGCACGACAGGCCGAAACACACACGTACTCAACACAGGATGGCACACTGAGCGCGGTTTTGGCAGCAGTCAGAGGGCAATCAATTCACACTCTTCTTCTCCCGGTAACATTCTTCACAACACTTCCTGACAGGTCCGAGTCAAGTGGCTCATGTGCTCCGCAGCACTTAGTGAGGCTGACTAGGAGGTCAGATCCCTCAAAAGGAGGGCAACAGGTTTTTGGGAGGTTCGCCAACTTTGCCGCTTAAGTGATGAGAGCATCGACAATAAAATTCACCTGCCCCCTGCTGCTCATGTTAACAGTCTGCTGAATGCTAAGTGATAAAAGATGGTGGGAGTTACACAGTCGTTATGGGTTGTTTTTGTACGTGATCGTGGCGTCTTCATACTATTCAGATAAGTTTATGTTTGTTGGAAAATTAGACAAGCTTGAGACGTGTTCTCATATAAACACAATGTCTGGAGGTTCCCTTTCAGAGGCACAAGAAGAGATTGTTGGTGTCAAAAGCATTCTCACCTACTAGATCGTCCATTTGATTTAGGCGAGGTGTGGACCCTGGGTGGAGCATGCAGGTGGAAGGACACTACTGCAGTCAGGTAGTGTTACTCAAAAACTCCATAAAGGGCTTCCAGGTGTTGTCGAAGGATTGACCAATGTCTCCGAAGGAAAATCATATCGTGGTTTAGGATCTCCTTCAGACAGGTATTGTGTGAGGGAGGCATCTCGCCAATAGAGTTGTGAAAGCCAAAACATGCCGTTTTATCAACAGGAAGTTTGGTGTTATAGGTGGTGGGGCTTCAAACAGGGCCGTAAGAGGATCAGGGTCAAGGTTCACACCAAATGTTTGATGCCAAACGGTAGTTAAATTTGGGCAGGACCAGAACATGTGAGTATGATTAGCAGGTAAAGCCTGGTTCACATTACACGACTTCCACCTCGATTTTGACATCGCAGAGGATCTTGAGAGCCATTAAGAAGTCCTGGGGTCTGAGATGAGTCGGCAGATAGTCTGCCACGATGAGTCCTCTTGTGTGAACAAGCCTATGAGCAAGTCGCACCCTTGTCTGCGACTGGGACTGGATATCTAGCATGCAAGAAAACTGGAGAGGTCTGACATGACTGACAAAGAGCATCAGCCAATGAGAGGCGCCCCAGCAAGAAATCAAAGTCCTCTGCTGTCATCAGTAGCATTTCCCGAAACCCCGTTTGATCATTCAGCTATGAAAGGTACAATAATCTGGGTCAGAATACATGCATAGACAGTACAATGCAAGCTAATAGGCTAGCAGCACAGTGGCAACCGAGTTTCCTTCATAGAACTCAGCTCCAACTCTCTGCAGAGTTGACAACCCGCGCAATATGCGTACAGCAACCCATTCCTTCACCCGCATCCTTTTCTTCTTTCCCTGTTTCTTCTCAGCACAGAGCAGGGCGCAAAAGACCTGCAGAGCTCCAAGCTGTTGGACATCCATGGAACATGTGCATTCGTCCTTTCCAATAGAAACAAAACAAGTTGGGGCGCCCAGTAGCTCACCTGGTAGAGCAGGCGCCCCATGTACAAAGGCTGCGTCCTTGCTACAGCAGCCATAGGCTCAATTCTGACCTGTGGCCCTTTGCTGCATGTCGTCCCCTCTCTCTTGCCCTCTCACACTCATCCTGTCCTATCTAATAAAGGCAAAAACTTTAAAAAGGACTTTTATTTTGACAGTATTAAAAGACACTGACACAGTAACTTGATGAAGAAAAGGCACAAATTGGAGCATAAAAATCCAACAGAATGCTTGATGCTCAAAATTCATATGCCAAAGTGCCAATCAAATCTTGCACACACTGGCTTTAAATGGACTTTTCTCACTCACCAACACATCTGTCACACACAGGTACATTTCATTTAAACAATGCCTAAAAACTTTTTTAGATGTCGGTTTATAAAACTGCATCACCTGACAATAACTAAGTCAAAACAAAAAACAGGCCCATGGAGTTAATTATGACTTTGTCAGGGTGCGTGTTTGTTTTTTCCATTTGCTCAGTTACAAATACAAATTGATTTATTTATTCATGGGTATCAAATAACAACAGAGACAAAAGTTAAACTGTTATTAAAATGAATCTGCTGTTTGCCTTGCTCTCAAACTTGTGGCAAACTGCACAATACATAGTTGGCATTCTTGCAACTGCCGATCAGCACGGTGCATGTGCAACTCTCAACAGAGGTCAGAGGGAAGCGAGATGGCTCACTCTTAAGCAGCTTCTATCTTCAGCTCTGGAATAAACAGTGTGTTTCATTTTGTTTTGCCTCAGGGCTGCTGTGAAACTGAGCCTACTTAGGGCAACAAGAAGTTTATCTTGGATGCATTGGTACAATGGACAACCAAGAAAGGACGGCAGAGAGGATTTATTTATTATTATAATTAATTTAGGACAAAAATAAGGGTGCTCAAAGTGCACAGAATAATAAAGAGTGAATAAAAGCAGCAGCAAAGGTTTCAGTCGTTGACTATCATCAGTGCTACTGACCTGAGAGCTTCACAGAGCAGATACAGACACAGACAGATTCCCACCAGGTGTGATGAATCAGTCAGCTGCTGCCACTAATTAGATGAGATCACCTGTGAGGAGCAGAAGCCTGACGACCAAACCACGATGACCTGTTCTATGAGTATGGGACTATTCACAACATCCTCACACACCAATGTGTGACAGCACAACATATACACATGTACAACACACACAACTACACACTGAGTAATAAACAAGAAAGGATGGAAGAAAATATGGCAAAGCATGTTCAAAAGGGTCTCTTTGTCTCTGAGGTGGTTTTGCATTTCTTTGATCATTAAATGTCTTCTTGTAGTCTTTTTTTTTAAAGTTTGACACCCATTTTGGTCATTTTGTGTCTCTTTGTGGACATTTTTTTGTCTTGGTGGTGGTTTTGCATCACTTTGTGATCATTTTAGGTCTTTTTGTAGTTGTTTTTTGGTGGTTTGCACCTATTTGTCATGTTTTTTAGTCTCTTTGTGGACATTTTTGTCTTTTTTTGGAGGCTTTGCACCTCATTGTGGTCATTCTGTGTCTGTTTGTGGACAGTTTTGTGTCTCTGTGGTGGTTTTGCATCTCTTTGTGGACATTTTATGTCTTCTTGTAGTCATTTTTTTGAAGGTTTGGCACCTCATTTTGTGTCTCTTTGTGGTCGGTTTATGTCTCTATGTGGTTAATTTTTGTGTCTTTGCGGAGATTTTGCATTCCTTTGTGATCATTTGATGTCTTCTTGTAGTTGCTTTTTGGTGGTTTGCACCTATTTGTGTTGTTTTTCTTTCTCTTTGTGGACATTTTTGTCTCTTCGTGATGGTTTTGTATCTCTTTGTGATCATTTTATGTCTTCTTGTAGTAGTTTTTTGGTGGTTTTGCCTTTTTGTGGTGTTTTTATGTCTCTTTGTGGACATTTTTGTCTTTTAGTGGTGGTTTTGCATCTCTTTGTGATTATTTTATGTGTTCTTATAGTTGATTTTTGAAGGTTTGGCACCTCATTTTGTGTCTCTTTGTGGACAATTTTTGTGTCTTTGCAGTGATTTTGTATGTCTTTGTGATCATTTTATGTCTTCTTGTAGTTGTTTTTTTTGGAGGTTTTTGCACCTCTGGATGAGATCAACTGTGAGCAGCAGAAACCTAACTACCAAACCACAATGACCTGTCCTATGAGTATGGGACTATTCACAACATCCTCACACACCAGTATGTGACAGCACAACATATACAAAACAACACAACTACACACAGAAAAGAAGATAAATAATAAAAATATAAATAAATAATATAAAATTTTGTTTAAAAAAAAAAAAAAAATCTAAATATATTTGCCCTGTATGTTAAGGATCATTATTAATAAACACAGCTTTAACAAAGTGTTATCATGAAGCACCGGAGGAGCCATCAATCTGACAGGGACACACAGATGATGACGGTGCTCACATTCTCGTCTCGTCTCAGGTGAAGTTGACCAATCCTGACTTTAATCATGACGTTAAAAGAAACAACAACAAACCTGGCAGGAATGAAAGATAACCTCGATACTTCAAAGCTGTCTGGGAGCACTGTGAACTAATAATCTCCTCACCCCTGCTGCACAGGAGGTGAGCCGCTCTTGTATGAACTGTGTGTTTTCACTAAAATAGATCCTGGCCGGCCACGCTGACCCCTGAGGAGCGGGATCAGCGCAGGTCCTCTGCAGGTTGTCGCAGGGAATCAGAGCGCCGCAGCCAGAGCTGAAGGGTAAAGGTTGGAGGGTGTGTGAGGTAGCCTATGACCTCCCAATTTGGCTCGGGCGTAACAGCCGAGCTCTCGGGGGAGAAACCCCTGCATGACCCGGCTCGCCCTGTGTGCAGGCCGTGTCCAGTGCCGCACTGCCACCGCAGTGCTGCCGGCACAAAGATGGAGGGAAGGGAAAAAGGAGGCGAGGGTGGAGGAAGATTTTAATGGGAGACAAAGGTTCTGCGGTGTGAGCACACTGGGACTAATTCCACTTTGGTTCAAGCTTAGGTTAAATGCGTTGGGAATGAGTCAATGCTGGCTGCAGAGAGTGTGACTAACAGAGCGGGTCAGTAACAGCGAGCCCTTTTCTGGCTGCTTTCAGACCAAAAACAGGCTGAGAGGAGAGCGAGCGAGGCCTCTTTGTGCAGAGTGAAACAGATGAGATGAATCCATCATCAGCTCGATATTCTCTCTCAACCCTCGACGGTAACGAAGGGTACTTTAAGGGAAAAAAGCGGGGGTGAAACTAAGTGGAGCGTGGGATTGTGGAGTACAGAGAAGAGACTTTAAAGTTGTCATCAGCATTCATGCCTGACTCCTGAGATGTTTATTTCAAACATTCAGGTTGCTCATTTATGATTGCAGTCATTTTACAAAGTGAAAAAAATACACAAAACAGTTCGCACAAAGCAGCCATTTGCAGGAAAGTAGGAAAAATTAAAAAACTTTGACCATCAAAAGTCAAAGATTTATTTCCTCTCTCTCTCAAACAGAAAACAAACTAGTCAGCAAATGTTCCCAGGTATGATCTTACGTGACTCTGAAACCCAAAAACCCTCACAGACAAACCCAACATCTGCTTTGTCTGTTCCAAAGACCAGAGAGAACAGTGTTCAAAGCTGCTGCCTGTAACAAGCCACCTCGTGCATACAGACACACACACTTATACATGCAGGATTGTGCAGTGTTAACTGTCTGCGAAGCTTGGCTCAAGATGAATGAGAGCCTCACTGTTCTCTCTGCATGGAGAGACTAGGAATCACTTCTTAGAAAGGCAGAGAAGTGTCGTCTGAAGCCTTTGCTCAGTTTTATCAGGGCTCCTCTGTCTGCAGTGCCGTTGTGTTGTCTCTCTCAGTCAGCAGAAAGCAGATGTAATAAACACGCACACACTGACGTGAGTGTCTTGTCATTCATCATGATTTGCATTCACTGCTGGTACACAGTGGATGTGAGGATGCAGATGGGCCGGTTATAAACTGCAGGGCTGATGAGGGAAGTGGGAACAGGTGTGTAAGTGAGTGGGGCAGGTGATGTGGAAAGGAGTGAAAGTCCGAGGACATCTGGTGGATAGAGAGAAGGGACAGTGCTTTCAGACCTAGAGTTGTCTTGTTTTGGTCTGAATCAGGGACTAATGTTGTTCCAAAGTTGTATAATTGCCTAGAGTTGGTTCGTGTTCTCACGGCAGCATTTACAAGCGGACCAGATCAAATGCCTTGTGTGAGAAAGCTGCTCTTGATTGGTCAGAATTTCCATGTGGGAAAAATCCAGGAAGTAAAGAAAACGTTGAAGAAGAGTACACTGTCAAGATAAATGTGACACTTTCTAATGTCACAATGGAGGGACAACTACGCAGGTTGATTTTAGCGCTGCTCATCGTGGACTATATTGCTGTCATTGTTCATTTGAGTCAAAGCATACAGTTTGAAAACGAGGCGCGGCTCCAACTAGAAAACAATGTTTTGATGCATTGGATGTGCTGAATGTGCATATTAAGGCAGTACAGGAGGAGGCGCACATTAATAATCCTCCAGGACTGTAACATGCTCATGTTTAACCCAAACAATGTGTCATGTGACTGCAGTTGGTTCAGATCCAGGTCGGAACACGTTCTCACCACAAACGAACCGCACCAGAGTTCGTTTGTAACCGGACTGAGACCACCTCTTCAAGAAGGTCTCGGTCCGGTTGTTCTGGTGAGCACCTGAGTGTGACTGCTGTGTTCACACCTGCCCAAACGAACCGCACTGAGGGGGCAAACGAGGGCAGATGTGAAAGCACCCTTAAAGTGCACCAAAAGTGGACGAACAGAAAAGGGACTCAGTTCATTCTGTGTCCATTTGAAAGAGGCCTCAGTCCTTCTTCTGTTCACACTATCGTCTATATGATACTGGCATAGTTTTGTTTTTACTTTGACGAGGCACTGCAGTCAGATGACTTTAGAATTAGAGGAGAACTTTAAGGCGCATTCACACCAATTGGGTGAGTAGCATTTGTTTTATCGCCAAGGTAACGGATATAAAAGCACAAGGGTCAAAGTTCAGGGTGTATTGATCTGAGGAAATAATATGTCCCGACTGTGAGCATGCCGCGTGCAACAGTATGTGCTTTTTAAAGAGAGCTGCAGTACCTAATAGAAGTAAAAAGAAAAAGTATACGATTCAGAAGGCACCCAGTAGAGCTTGCTGGCTTGCATGCTACGATACGATACGATACGATACGATACGATACGATACGATACGATACACTGCCAAATCAGATGTAGTAGAACGTCCTGGTATTTTTGGCATACTGCATTTCACAAACTATATATTAGGACATACTAAATCTTTTTCTGGCATACTATATAGTATGGTAGTATGGGTACTAGGACGCACAGTAACAGTGACAGAGCCAGAGCTCAGTGATCAAACAGAGATATTTATATATATATAAAAACATGGAGTTCCACACATTCTGTCCAAAATTATTAATTATCAAAGCTCAATACTTTTTGACTATTTCTTGACCTGGAGCAGTTGCCTGGCAACCAGCAGAGACTCGAAGAAGCTGCTGGTCCACATTATTTTCTTTTCCTGAGGGCACGGTCACACATGAGTAAAATTAACACTGGCAAATATTCACCTCCTGTTCGCCTCCGTTTAGAGGCTGAATAAAACATTCGCTTCCGGTTTAACTTTGATGAACTTTTACCAGCAAAGTCGCAGCCTCAGGAGAGAAAAGCACTACTTAAGACATACAACAGTGTTTAAAGAGGAAGTTTGACAATGTTTAAATAAGTAGAAACTGAACTGGTGAAAGCATGTTTATTTCCTTTATGCAAAAAGCATCATTCTGGTGTTGGTACCAAACTCATCATACCGACACAGCAGACAAAGAAATGAAATGGATCCAGCTCTGGTCTCAATGGAGTCGTTCCTCCTCCTTCACACACACACACACACACACACATGCTCATGATGAACACCTCCCCTCAAGGACAATGCATCAGATCAGCAGCTCGCCCCTCATTATCACTCTCGGCCCAAACAGCGGCGCGTCGCTTGGCTAAGCTGCATTTCCTCTCCACTGAAGCCAACATTTGTTGCTGCCTGCTACTGTCCCCTGATCCTCAGCCGCTGGCACCCTCGACCAATTGTTGTTTACTCATTCAGGGCAATGAGGCTCGACGAGGAGTCGACCGCTGCAGGGAGGAGGAGGAGGAGGAGGAGGAGGAGGAGGGGAGCAGTGGTCAATATATGTTAATGAACATCCCTGCATTTTTCTTTTGTCTTTCCTTTTGTCTCTGCAGGCGGAGGCTGAAATAAAAAATGAACGTTCTGTAGGTTGTGATTGAAGCCTATCTTGTGTGTGTGCATGTGGGTGTATTCATATGCTTTCATGTGTTAATTACAGAGTGTGTGTGTGTTCACGGAGGTGTCGTGAGGAGAGGTGCGGATGAAGTGCAAGTGATGACAAAATGCATCCTGGCCTCACACCTCAGTGTTTGTGTGGTTTGGAGACCTAGAGAGGCCGAGGTGTTAACAGAGGAAAGGCAGGTGCTAGGTTCAGTGTGTGTGTGTGTGTGTGTGTGTGCTCAGCCATAAAGGAATAAATCCCGCACACTTAAAGGCACGATTACAAATGCTAAAAGAATCACAAGACTTGTTGTGCAAATTCAGAAACCTTTGTACACTGAATCGAATTAACTTAATTTTCCGTCACAGCCGCTCGTTTTTTAAATTACTAGAAAAGAAGTGTAACTGAATCAAAGCAGCAGCTTGTGAGAGGGAGGAAAGACAGGCCAGTACAGGTGCCAACATGTTGCACGCATCCTTTTATGTGTTACATGTGGCATTAAACATTACAGTTACACTTATTTACATCATTTCCTGCAGCCATGCATAAAAAATATTGTAGCAACTGGTATTGCTTTTTCATAAGGTGACTAAGCTTTAATAATAGTTGATAAATCATTAATGAGTGCTCTACGGAGCAGTTAAAAGCAACTATTAAAGTTTAACCTGGACCCTGTTCTCCCATGTTCTTGTGTGTACGTGACTAATGAGAGCAACATCTATTTAAATTGGTCCAGTATTGAACAAGAGGAGCCAGCAGTGAAAACATCCTGCACGTTCGCACTGTCAGTTTACGCCTAATAAAAGTGTTTGTTTTTGCCACTGACAGGCTCAGATTGTTATTATGAGTGTCTGACAACATTAAGGAAAGGATCCCTACAGAGATAGACCTTTTAATGAAAGAGTAAGATCCTTTTTGTGTCACCAGAAACAGCCCTGAAATTGTCATCGCCACACCCACCAGACTCCATGTAAAAAAACACTGATTTTGTTATCATAAAAAACACTTCATTCAAAGTCGACAGAAACAAAATAAAACTCACAAAAACTGTCTTGGTTCATCATTCCACTGTTCCAACAAACATCAACTCTGATTTGGTTGAAATAAAGCCTTAATTCACTCAGTTAGATGTGAAAATACACTGCCTCTATACATGCTAAAATTACTGTTTTTTTAAATAGAGTCTGGTGTGTTCGGCAATTGTGATTTTGGGGCTGCTTCTGGTTAAACAAAAACCATTTCACTCTTTAACAAAAAGGTCAGGGAACCTTTCAGTAAGTTGTCAGACACTAACAACAATAATCTGAGCCTGTCAGCAGCAAAAACAAGCACTTGACAGTGCAAACGTGCCTCGAATGGTGACACTGCAGCCTGTTTTGCAGCTGCAGCCTTCTCACTCAACACTGGACTAGATTCAAAAATTGTTGTCTCTATTAGTCACTTAGACACAATATTTATGTTGTCTGTATCAAATGTGGCGTCCAATCTGTAGGAAAAACAACGAGACAACTTAGATTCAGAATTAGCGAAGGTAAAAGCGCTGATCCCAGACCAGCTGTTTGAAGACACTTTACAGATGGTTCTCACTTTATTTGAGATCATCCTGTGTTAGAGTGTGTCAGTGCTGTGAAGCTGTGTTGTTCTGGTAGGTCTGCACTGACTTGTCACTTCTGGCAATTGGCTTCATGTGTGTTCAATCAAGCCCTGATGACTGACTCAGTGCACCTGTAGAGTACACCACACACTCTGTGACTCATCCTGCATGCCTCATTGTGCACTGAGGAAGGTCCAGCATGGACTGAGACGTTTGCATTTTTTCACCATCTGTACAGCCCAAAGATGTAAATAACAGCATTTAAAAATCAACACTGAATCCAGCACTATGTTCCGAAATCTATACTGCCATGAGTACACTTACACACAGTACATTGTCCGCACTTACAGAGTGCACATATTTCAGCGAGTAAGTGCTGTTCCGATTCATTACTCTATGGTGCACTTACCGGATGTTACGATCACGACTACGGCTGCGACTCGTCAGTGACGTCACCCGCCAACAAACTGGAACAGACGGCAGGTCAGTGGTTCCGCCTCTTCCGCTACGTAGCTACGTTGAGTACGAAAAGTGTACAATGTTCCACACTCTCAATTTTGGATGTTATGAGTACACATCCGGGTCTTTTAGGTACACTTAAAAGAATTTTAACATTAAAATTCTTCCTTGTCGTCTCTTCTTCAGGATGGCTCGGTACGCGGTGAATGCTGACAAAATAGTGACCAGAGTTCTTCCAAACACCGACAGGTCGATCAGGAATCTGTCCGTGATCAGTTGTTGACTGTCAGCCGAGTGTGTTGTTTGTTTTGTGGCAGAGAGACGCTCTCTGATGACGTCATCTCATGGAGCACTCTCCTCTCAATAATCGCAAAATAATAACAAATGGAAACAGGGCATAAAGTCGCTTTTTTTTTTTGCGCATTTTCACTAAATTCGCTCAAAAATTTCGAGACATTCGAATGGAAACCTGACTACAGTTACCTACTCTGGATTAAATCAGCCTTTATGCTGTGGTCCCATTGTGTTTTCCAGCTGATACGTCCCAGCTCTAGTCGTGTGCGGCATCTATTTTTCAAGAAAATACTCAGGCAAAGATTAAAAATCTTGTATATCAGTGTGTTAACACTTACATAACTCAGTGACTGAGGCAGTTAAAGTGATTCTGGCTGCGTCACAGTGTTACCTGTCAGATGAGACCATGCGTGTACAGCTTTAAATGTACTCTGAGTGTGCCTTGGTTAGGTGTTACAGGTGAATTCATTCATTTTTCAGGCTGCCTCCATTTTATTTCCCCACATTAACATTACAACGGGACAACCAGCCCTACAGATGTCTCTGACAGTCCATATCCTTTGAACAGAACAAGCTTAAGCAGACTAAGGTCACTTTATTCCACCTGACACTTGAGGCTTCAAGTGAAAGTAAGAAGTCTACCAACCAAGCAGCCGACCCTGTTCTCCTCTACCTGCTATTGGTTTTTATGTTTTGAAACACACGCTGCCGTTTTAAGAATGTCTCACTGTGTTATTTCAGTTACTGAAAAAGGGGCAGTTTTGCTGTTATGACAGTTGTTTAGCACATCCCCGTCTTACTTGAGCCACGATACACACATTATTTTGAGAGAGGAACAGAGATGGGGGCAATTTTCCCATCACAAAGAGAAAAACCGGCACAAACATCAATTTTGACACAGCTTTGTGCTCCTGCTGCCTCTGTTCCCGGCAGCTCGCTGCATTATCCACATTAGTTTCATCTCTGTTGTCAGTCCTTATTCTTTACTGCAGAACACACACACACACACAGAAAAAATAATACACACAGCCATTTCCACAGGCACAGAGTGTCGCCGGCGCAGCGTTATGGCCTTTAGAGGTGAGGCGGCAGGCAGGGGCAGAAAATAAACAGTAGTAAACAACAGTAGCAGTGGGGAGTGGGCTTCCCTGCTGTGTTGATTATTGGAGGGCTGTACACAGGCCTGATCCCCCCCCGGGAGCTCGCAGAGCGGGAACGGCTGCTGCAGGCTGCCCACAGAGAGGCCAACAACATCTGGGCCTCAGCTCAGCTCACCTCATTACACTCCTGTTGTTGTGGTGGTAGAAATGGAGTGGGTGTTGCTGCATCGGCGCAGGCAGGAAAAAAAATAGCGGTAACAAGCAATCAGCAGAAAATGAGGAGAGAGAATCCTGTGATTTGATTTTTAAAACGAGAGCCGGGCGAACTAATCGAGGAGCGTGAGAAAACAGTGTTGAGACTTAATGAGTGTAAAGTATTCTTATCAGGGAGGAAGAGACTAAAAAAATGACAACAAAACCTCCAAATAATGAAAACAGCGAGCTTCATTATTCATCTTCAACACCTGGAAACGTCTCAGTGAGACAGCGTGCGTCACGTCAGCAGCTCAGCACAGTGAATATCTGATTTTTAATACAAGAGCCAACACAGGCCCGGAACAACAGTCAACATTAAATTAGTGTTTCTCAGTGTGCTGTTTGCAGAGATTTCAAAGCACAGTCAGCCCGGGCGCCGTCGCTACACTCTGTTATTTATCCAAGCGAGGATTCACGCCGCTCGCTCAGAGGCATTTTGGCAAAAAGAGGATACAGTGTGGAATTGTAATTTAGTGTGTATTAATTACTCGTATATTTCTTGATCTGTACCAGGCTTATGAAATGGCAGTGAGCCAGGTTTCTAATCGCTGCTTCCTGGTGAGGGAGTGTGTTTGCATCAATGGTTCACCGCTGTGTTGTGGCTCCACCTGCTGGTGTCATGTGGTCGTTTATTTAGATTTACATTAATGTGGATTATCAGGCTCAGTTTACTCACTAAAACTTTAATTAACTAATTAAATTATTTAGAGGTCATTTTGCGGCCCCCCCGCAGTGACTCTGAGGACCCCTCAGGGGTCACGGACCCCCTGTTGAAGGCCCAGGATGTAATCTATAAAGCTGTTATAGATTCCAAGTCACAATATTTTAAATTTTAAATTCTATAAAAGATACTGCTGACAAGAAAAATGCTGTTTGGGTGAGGTATGGAAGACACTGTTGTTTCTGTAAATCTGAAACTGCGTTTATTTTGGTTCTGTCCTCGTGACAACTGTTTGGACGACTATCAAAAGATGGCTTGTGTCAAGTTTGAATTTATTAGCAATGAGCCCTCAAACAATAGTGTTCAGTGAATTAAAAATGTTTATCCTAGCATATTAAATACTATTATATTATTAGGAAAAAGATTTATTTGACATTCCTCTATTTTTAAAACATTTTTTATGGTAGAAGGCATCATTCCTACAAGGCAGGGGGAACTGAAAGGCTATGAGAAGAGACAGAATAGATGAAGGCCAAGTTTAGCAGATGGATGATGATGGTATCAGTATGTAGTTGTTTTCGGTTTTTTGTGTCTGATTTTTTTTCTTTCCTTCCTTTTACCACCATATGTCTGTGTATATGTATAATTGTCATACAAGTGTGACTCTGCTTGTCAGAGTAAAATAAGATCAGTCTACATTTACAGTAAAAAGCATCTGTGTTCCATGTTTGAGTGTACACTGAAAAACATCAGTGATTCCTATTGCACACCCCTTAAATACATATTTTTCTCTCAGACATTTCCATATGTCACAGTAGAAGCAGTACAGGTGTAAAAGATAAAACTTAAAATGGCTGACTGCATTTAGCTGCTTCAGTTTCAGGGTCCTCGTACTGTGCATGCCTTACTGGGACACCTGAACGCATCAGAGCCATCGTTACTGTGATTAGTGACACCTGTGCAGTTAAACACTGAGAGACAAGCCTGTGTCTGTTCTGACCATTCACTTAATGTTTTTATATTTTATGTTATCACACTGCCAAAAGTACTGTTAAACAAAATGTTGGACAAGCACAAAGTTTTTTAAACCCAGGCTGGAAACACTGGAACACCTGCTGTTATATACAGAACTGATCAGGGTGTCCAACACTTCAGTTGAATCCTTTTATAGACCTTTTCAAGATGATTTTTAACCAAATTATAGTATAAAGATAAGCAGCATTCACCAATCAGTCGTAACACTAACACCTCTGACAGGTGAAGTTAATTATATTGACCATCTCGTTTAAATGCAATCTTTTTCAGGCTATTTTCTTGTTTGTTTTACCTTTTTTTTTTTAAACTATTTGTTAGGAATTCTTCCTCTAACTTTTACCTATTTCTTGCTAATCTTTGGGTCATTTCTTGTGAAGCTGCTTTGTTGTAAATTCTTGGAAGGAATCAGGTCAATCTGCTCAGGTTTTCAAGAGTTAAGGGGACAATCACAACATAACTGAGTCCCCCCAAAACAGTGGCTAACAACAGCATAATAAACTCATGTTTTGACTGTAGCTTACACTACAATTCACTGTAGACAGTATAATTTCTCTGCACTTACACCATATCAGAAATGTGTACTTTACTGTCAACTGCATGTCTTTTTGTGTATCGTGACTACAAAAATAGCTCCAAGTGTTTTGTTCTTGTTGAAAAGATTTAAATTCAAACGTGCCTGCTCATTGTAAAACCGAGGTTCTCAGCAGGTGATTAGTAAAGTGTTATGAATGAAAAATGACAAGTTTAATTCTTTGTTCCTCCAATTTATTAAGAAAATGTACAGGGGGATTAACGGTAAGACTTCTGGTAGCGGGCACGAGCTCCAGGTCCACCGAACTTCTTGGACTCGCAGCGACGTGGATCGGCAACCAGCAGGGTCCTGTCGTACTGGATCAGGATGTCCTTGATCTCCTTCTTGGAGGCCTCATCCACATCTGCACCGTGACACAGACAATTAGTTATTCTGCCAGTACTATTCTATCACAAGTGTTCCTATAGTCTGTATACGTCACTGCATATATAATAAGAAAATGTACTTTCTTGATCCCAATAGGGGAAATTCAGTTTTAATAATACTTGTAAACTCTTGTCTAAGTCAGTAAACACTGTGCTGTGTATAGTTTCACAGCCATGTGACTTTTTGTAACACTGAATTTTTCCCCCTCATTTAGCAGTTTGCTTGAAACAAGTTTTGACCCTGTTGACATCATTTATTCAATGAGAAGTTAAAGTGGAAAACAATTATTGCTTAGAAGCGTTTCCATGGAAACACTGCATTTGTTGTGAAGGACTGTTTTAATGATGTAACGCAACTTGCACACAAAATACCAAACTACAGGTTTAACCGTTCATGTCCCATACTCCATATTTATCTGTAGTAGATGTTTCACCTTGGACACTGCTCATGAATTACAAGTGATCACTGAGCCCAGTTTGTTCAACTGCTCTGATATAACATCACCATTCCTTACACGAAGAACTAGAACTCAGCATACGGCTGAAATCCTTATTACTGCTCACCTCGTAGCAACAGGTTGGGATTTGCAGGTTAAAAATCGACCAGCCTCAGCACAGCGGCTGCTAGGACCTTCTCTATGCTGCACCCCAATTTTTGAATTTACTTCCCCCTCACATCTGCACACTGCTCTTAAAATCCATACTCTTAAACTAGTTACCTAATTTAGCTGCATCTGTGAGTGCTGTGCTTCTCATGTTTTTCTGTTGATTTCACTGATGTTTTATTGCTTGTGCTTGTTGCTTACATGTTCTGGTTCTGACCTGATGTGATGTAAAATGACCTTGAGCTGCACGAAAGGCACTACTGACTTAAATCTATTACTTCTTATTAACATAGTTCTTAAGACAGCAACATTAAGTTTTAACCTTACATTTCAGTGTAACTTCAATGTATTTCTAATGATCTTTTTTTAGTGCCTTTTTTAAATGCTGTCAACTATCTTGGATGTCCTCAGATCTGTAGCCTCAGTTTACATCCATCTATTAACGTTACTGTTAATAGGATCACACTACCTCATATTATATAAAAAAACAAACAACTGGACTACTTTAGGCGAGCACGTCTGATTAAGAATAACACATTTCATTTACATCCGCCACAAATATTCTCAGCTACTGTCTTGAAATGTGCTTGTAAAATAAATCACTTAATGAGAAACACTTCCCACACATCTGACCTTGGTTCTTTTGGTTTACACATTTATATCCGGCATTTTCACAAAAGCATGAGTGATGTTTGAGCACTAAGCAAAATGTAATACTCACATTTCTGGTAGTAGGCGACCAGGGATTTGGAGATGGCCTGACGGATTGCTGGACGACAATAACAACAAAAGATCATAAGTCACACTAACTGCTGATGGACAATTATGAGACAACAAACTCATCATTGACAAAAGAATATTCTGCTTACCGTAGATCTGTGCGACATGTCCACCACCCTTCACTCTGACTCTGATGTCAACTCCAGCAAAACGCTCCTTGCCCAGCAACAGCACTGGCTCCAGAAGCTAGAAACGAAGCACATAATAACGTCATCCATACTTTCTAAAGAAAAGAAAGAATCACAGCGACCAGGGTACATGCAGGTTTTAACTATTGTTTCAAATGGTACTTTGTGTATAATAACATTGTCTGCTGAAAAGCAAGGAGTGACAGTAAGCCTCTGCTTTGTCTTCAAAATGCCTTGTGCCAACTTGACAGGTTACCACTGACATCCCTGTCCTGCCACACTGCTCATCCCCCCTGTCACAGCCCCACTCTATTACAGATGTTGAAGGCTCTACTCTCATCAGCCATGTGCACCCTGATGCTGGGACTCACCTTGTACTGGAGGGTGGCAGGCTCCACCATATCCAGGGGTCTGCCGTTCACCTTGATCAGTCCATTCCCCCTCTTGCAGTGGGCAACGGCTGTGGCGGTTTTCTACGACAGAAGCATCACCATCAGATACCACTAAAACACCTTAAAAGGTAGCCTGTTTAGATGTGTATTTCTGTCAGTCTTCATATACACTGAATTAAACGTATAACTATCATGGCGTCCTACTTGATTCAAACATTTTGTTGCTAAAATGTCCCATTTCTCGGACCATGTGATAGATTCGGGTTGCCGACCTTAACAAGTAAGCGAAATATGAGTGTGTTTGTTCGCACGAGGAGACACGTGAGCTGAAGTCAAAGTTGTCATCCTCTGTAAAGTACCAGAAGTGCAACAACTGTTAGCATCCAGGCTAGCTAGCTGCGCCGGATTTGATCAGATACACAGCGAAACCGAGCATTTACAGATACTTTGCGATCATGTACAACAGTAGTTAAGCTTCTGGAAATATATAAGTACGCCTATAATCTAAATAGACATGTTAGACTGTTTAACTAGTGGGTTATGTCGGTGAACAACCACGACACCGCACCGCATCATGTTAGCAACTTTAGCTAATGTGCGCTAGCAAGACAGGGCAGCCACAAGCCCTCACGTGGAATATATTCTGTATTTTTACTTACTTTACGTCCAAAAACCTGGACAGATTGCAAAGGACCTTTAGCTGGCATGTTTCTGAAACACACAGAGAACAACAGTCACATTAGAAACCTGTTAATAAGTGTAATTTATGCTATTTTAGCGGATCAGGCTGAGGAACATACCGTCTGCAGCTAGGGTGCCGTACGGAGAGACCGACGGGGTTTCACAAGCCGAACATCAGGGGCTGCTGCGCGACACTTCAGACGTGCTTTGCGGCAGGATGTGCGACAGTTGCTCTCGCTCTACCGCCATTTTACTTCTTGCTCTCATAAACTCTCCAGCTTTTGATAGAAATAACTGTTTATTAATAGAAAGATGTGATTTATTTACCAAGAATTGTGACGTTTATTTAGCGAATCAACTGAAAGGATACAGGCAGCGTTTGGGTGCATCAGCAAATTCTAAAAATGGACTTTAAGGTCTCTTTTACTAAAAGATAGTGACGGTGTAATTTGTTTTTAAAGCTTAGATATTGTAAACACCAGAAACGACCATACCCTAATGTCAAATACTGCACGTTTGAGTTTTATGCAATAAGTTAAAATGACTAAATGTTTGGCTTTGTTTAAAGAATGTTATTAAAGTATGTATTTATTAATTTTAACATGCCAATATACGGGCCAGTCTCCTGGTTGTAGTGTATGTTTAAAATGTATTTAATGACCTTAACTTGACTGAAACACGTGCAGTTCAAGAGTCTGGATGCAGTGTTGTATTAATGGAAATGCTGACAATAAACAGATGTGACAGATGCCATTTATTTTAATTTTTTATTTATTTATTGGATCCCCACACAGTCACTATCAAGGTAGCAACTCCTCCTCTTGGAGTCCACACAAGCAGACATTACATCATAGTGTAAAACAAATCTATAATTAAAAAATCCAAGGCAATAGATTAAGAACTTACAACTTCATGCCCACATTACAACTGATTGTCACTCCCTTTCCAAAGCACTAGACAGTTCCTTAATATGTCCATATCCCATTATGCCCTTCGAACAGGTCTGATTTTCAGACACATCAAGATCACTACTCGCTACACACTTAAAAACAGCACATAAAAAACTTTAAAAAAGTTTTAAAAAAGATAGTTTCAGGAAAGTTGCCGATTCTGGTGTAAAAAAAAAAAACAAAGGGTCACAGACAAGCACACACTGACTCTGTATACTACAACAGATCATATTTACAGTGTTGGGGATTATATTACATGTCATTAAACTTGTAGTTCAGTTACATTTTGCGGTAGCTTGCTGGTGGTTCAACTACATTCAAATTTGCACAGTAATTCAAGTACTTATATTACTCTTCTGCCATTTTTTGTGTAGTAATCTACTGAAAGAATTTTATATGGAGCCTGGGAAAGGGACATGTAGTTAAAGCATTTTATTGAGAGTTGTGTCAGTTTGCACTGATCATAAGAGAAAATATACAAATAAAGAAATTATTGGTAAATATATAAATGCAATATGGAGATTATTAGTGCGTTTACAGAACTGATACAGACACTATTCTCCTTTAGAGTTGATAGAGTTAAGGAAAAAACACTATAGGGACACAATGGGAAGGGACATGTAAGAAAAAACTGAAGGCTGCAAAAATTAAGATGTTGGCTGCTTATGCAAGATCTTGTAAAACTTTGGCAAGGTCTTGCGAGAGCTTTCGCTAACTTTTCTTGCACTTCCTCATGACTAGTGGAGTATTTTTTTTTTTTTTTTTGGTTTATGTATAATTTCTGAACAAGCAGCCACGTTTTGCTATAAACTCAACTGAGGGGCATTTGGCATGTGGCATATTATATTTTGTTGATTTTTTTTTTTTTTTAATTTTTACTTAATTTAATTTAAATTAGTTTAGTTTGATTTAATTAAATTAAGTTTGATTTAATTTAATTTAATTTAATCTAGTTTAGTTTTATTTAATTTAATTTAATTTAGTTTAATTTGATTTAAATTAATTTAATTTAATTTAATCTAGTTTAGTTTGATTTAATTTAATTTAATTTTGTTTCATTTGATTTAATTTAATTTAATTTAATTTAGTTTAGTTTCATTTAATTTAATTTAATTTAATTTAATTTAATTTAATTTAATCTAGTTTAGTTTGATTTAATTTAATTTAGTTTAATTTGATTTAATTTAATTTAATTTTGACAAACTGATTTAAACTACTTTTTCTTAGTAGCTTTAGTTAACCAAACCGGATTTCTCCCTTGGGTAGCTTTCCTGTAGTTTAACTTCTTCCTTTGTTAAATAAGTGTTAGCTTGCAAAGCTTGGCTTTCAAAGTAACTCCCCCAACACTGCATATTTAATTCCAGTATCAAAAAAGTTACATTATATACCCAATGAAACTGATGTGAAAATGTTCCTTTATTCTCATATTAATGTCTCATACTGACGGTGCTCTCAAAGAAAAACTGTCAGTGATATAGTATTAACAGTGACAATGTGCCATGATGTAAACATCCAAGCAACAAGCAACTCCACTATGAGACATGTTGTGTTTGAAGCTTTAACCATTGAGGGTAAGTCCAGGCTGTTAAGGTAACTAACTTATTTTTTATAATGATAAAGGAGCTGCAGTGGTGACGCAGCACATGTACGGGGGAAAGAAGCCATTAAAAATTATTTTAAAAACAGACAACTATATAAATAAATCATTACTTTACACATCATAATTGTTTTGGTCTTTGAGCTGTGACTTCACATGGGAGCCTCTTTTATTATGACAGCAGCAGAGTAAACAGACGTCAAAACAATTCATAAAACCTCATTACATAAAGCCCACAATAACAAAAGCAACATTTATATAAGATTACTTTGAACTCTCGTGCTATCTGCCATCCAAACTGTGTACAAGAAACAAAAAGTGGTTGAAATCTGGAAAAATTTGTAAATAGTAAATGGCTTTTCTCTACATAGTATCTGAAAAGATAAACGGCATGTTCAGAGGAGGAAGAGTAGCTGTCTAAACAACAAAAACCAGAGGAAGCAGCAGCACTGGCCTCCTGCCAGCTGAAGAGGAAGGATCGAGATACACTAGCTAAAAAAAGAGCAGGAATATTTCTTTAAATTGGTGTTTCTAGAAATTTTGATTAGCTGCATCAAGCTCATAGATCATGTAGGCAAGGATGATAATATAATAATGTGTTTCAACAGGATCTGCTAGAGCCAAATCAGCTATGTTTAACTTCTAGGAAGCTGTATAGATGAAGATTTTAATCTACAGTGAATGTGGACTTTGTTTTTGAATTATATAATCCAGCTATTTACAAATTATACCATAATAAACCTCCCAAAAACTGATGTGTAGTCCAGTGGCCTTCATAGTATGACTCTCCTCCTCATCCTCTTGTGCGACCCTCTACACAACAGCACCCTCTAGTGTTGGTGAAACGAATAACACAGTTTAAAGTGTGACATCATCGCCATCTCAGCTGGGGGCAAGCTTGTATCATCAACCAGATGCTGTCTGGCAGAGATCCGCACAGAGCATTCATTTCCCCTGCAGCGTACAGCCTGACAGTTTACAGCAAACTGCACAGACTCGCTGCACGTTGGTGTCATCAAGCCTAGTTTTTAAGCTTGTGGTGAGTCAGACCGCAGAGGTCACGGCGTTCAGCGCTGCTCGGGGCTGAGGAGCTCCGGGTCAGGGTATGGGAGCGGGATATGACATGGGAAAAAGGAAGTGGTGAGCTTTGTGGACATCAAATATCCAAACCATAGTGGTACACAAGAGACAGACTTTGATCTGACCACAGCGCTGGACAATGTTGATCTGACCAAACTTTGTGGGAGCCTGTGGGAGGAAACTGGCGTCCCCTCTCTGCTTTCTCAAGATTCACCACGGATGTGCAGTTGACAAAAACAAATGAAGTCTTTGTGGTGATTGAGTGAAACAGATTGATGTGAGGGTGAGAATCTGTACCAAGGAAGGCGGGAAGGACGCTCACTCACGCACATACAGCCTACACAGGAGACAAGAGGAAAGTGTCGTCTCCACGGCACAGTCTTACCCTTAAAGGAGGGAAGCAGCAGGGCCAATCCGGGGTCAGAGTAGGACTGAAGATAGATAGCATCTTGGGAATCTGTATACAGTGGCGTGAGTCATGTGTGCAGTGCCTACCTATGCCTGACATTTACTACAGTGAGACTGGTGTTTATAGTGTCGGCCGCGGGTGAAAAGGCACCTGGCTTCTTTTATTGTCAGAGGGAATGCGCACTCCCCTCGGGGCCGCAGGCGCTCACCGCTGCCTGGGCTCCCAAAGTCAAACCACAGTGGTGTGCATGAAGCCACAGTTGTGTGAGAGCATAGATTTAAAGCTTTATGTTTTATGTCTTATAGCACAGACTTATAAACATTTTGAAATACAGCTTTCACCCTACTCTTTAAAGTAGTGTTAATTTAGTTTTTGGCCTCTTTGGGGCAGTGGAACAAACTGTAGACACAACACTGATGTTTTATTATCACCTTGTCAAGTTGTTATGGCAAACATGTTAGCAAACAGCTAGCTAATCATTAGCAACATAGCAGTTGTGTTTCTCTGGTCAGCTGATTAATAGAAATACAATATTCTATGCAGAGCCTGCGCCGTTGTGAGCATTTATACTTGTGTGGTGGTGTGTCTGTGTCACTCTGCAGTTACACCTCCAAAACACTAGTCAGCTGCGGGGTTTCTGTGAAGTGCTGTAAAGTTTAGTTGATTCAAAACACACATTAAACACACATTAAACACACATTAAACATGGGTTAATTGAGACAGTTTTAAACACATGGACACATATTATCTTCACTATAACTCGCAGCATTCACAGACAAACACTTGTCTTTATCTGGACACATTTTCCCCACAGATACAACATGCTAATGTTTTTAGCACAGGCCTATGGCATTTTACATTGTACAAATTAGCCTAGCAGCTAGCAGACTTTTACTCTACTCATATGAAGCCAGGGACAACAGCAACATTTAACAAAGGTAACGTTCCAAAATTCAGCTCCATTACAACTCACAAGGTTCACTGACAAAACAACTGTCTTATACTAAACACGTTTTCCAAACAAATACAACATGCTAACATTATTAGCACGAGCCTGCATTTTACATTATATTAATTACCCTAACAACTAGCAGAGATTTCCTGTGCTCATATGAAGCCAGGATAAATCACACACAAGACTTTAAATGTTGTTTTATGGAGGCTTTATAACCTTAACAACTTATTGTTTCTTATCTGTGAAATTAAAGGAAGTAAAAGCTTTGGCTGTGTCCGAAATCCTTTACTACTCCCTACTATGTAGGGAGTTTAGTGTAGAGCGCTATATAATGAGCTAATTTCATTTTCTCGGCGACGTTAATTACGCCATTGCTGTCGCACAATTAAAACATGTCATATCAGCTTTGACTGGTGCACCATTTATAACAAATGCTGACATGCATATTTATGATAAAAGCATGACATTATACTGACTTTGTGGCCGTTTGAGTTGTGATGCTCACATTAACGTTACACTAGCAAACAAGACGAAAGAGAGCAACCTGTCCTACCAAGGTAAGTAATTTTCTGTTTAACCTTTGTCATGTTGAAGTTTGTTTTACCAGTCAGTCATGTAATAACTTGTGAATTTAATGTATAACGTTAGCATTACGCCATTACAGCACAAATCACAGCTAGTAGAGACTCAGTTTGCTAACGTTAGCTAGCATTATTAGCCCTACTCCCTACAGTAACTGTGAAGCACTAGAGAAGATCAGTTGCTGGTTTATTTTTATCTCTTGTGGACCGACGACTAAACATTAAACTGACAGTTTATTACATGGCAAAGAAAAACTTTCTCGTCTTGTGCGTCTCGGTGACCGTCCCATACAGCCTGTCCGTTTCTTTGGCACAATGCATGATGGGGTATATTGCTTGGTGAGTGACCATTGGTTGTACACTACTTTTCAGGTGCATTGTGGGAAACTTTGTGCATTTTAGAATCTTTTATTTATATTTTAGAAAACTTTAGAATCTTACAGGATGCGAACATCGTTCGGGGGTAAGTCGGCGTTTGTTGGACCCATCCACCACCACTCCGGCCCGCCCCATGGGGACTTTCACCGCCTTAACTTTCGTCCTCGTCCTGCTGCCTTTCCGCCTGATGCCATCAGGCGCCATTAAACTATACCGGCAACCGGCTGCGTATCATGCAGACATTAAAGGACGCATTTTTTGGTTGGTTTCTGACGCAACAAGTCACTGCGCAAACACCGGATTTCGTCAACTTCGGAGTGAAACCGGGCTCACCAACTTTGTTGGACACGTACCCCACCCCTTCCACCCTCCCCAGGGGGACTTCTGCTGCCTTAACCTTTGTCCTTGTCCCACTTCGTTTCCCCCTGATGCCACCGGGCGCTGTTAAACTGCACCAGCAACTGGCTGCGTATCATGCCGACATTTAAGGATGCGTTTTTTGGTTGGTTTCTGACGCCGCAAGTCACTTCCCAAGCACTGGATTTCGATGACTTTGGAGTGAGACCGAGCTCTACGCCTATGAGTGCAGCTTTAAAATAGCCTCCGAATTCACATGGCTGCTTTCATACAGCAGTGAAGTACTAGCAGAGGAATGAGAAATGGTCTGTCCTTAGATAAGTGAATACATACAGTAGGTGTTTGGACCTTTTCCCTAATGCTCTTGAAGTGACAAATGATCTCCGCTCCGTTGAAGAGTCATTATATAAAGGACCTAGTCCAGAGCCCAATGTGCTCCTTTCTATACAGCACTCTCTCTTTTTGTTGCCCTTCCCTTTTCAGTTTATACGTGACAAGTCTGACGAGTTTATTAGCCAACAGATAAATGTGAGGGATGTAGCCACAGACTGACACTGCCAATATCTACAACAGAGTCATGCAGACAGAGGAAGCACTGTGTGGGGACCCCGGGCTGGATGATAAGCTTTCAGATAGACCTGTGTTTGTGCTGTGGGTCACCGGGGCCCCCTGTCACTGTCTGCATAGGAAACATGTTAAGGACGCTGAAACGGGCCTGATTTCCTGCTCTGTTCAGCAGCCCCGCTAAAGCACACAATCCTTTTGTGTTGCTAACTGTCAAGTTCATGTAACAATGTCCAGACCTCTCAAACATTTGAAGTTAAGCGTTGTGAGATTACTGCTTTGGGTAGAGGTATTTTCATCGCAGATTTTGCAGGGAAAACCCAACACAATCTCATTAATCTGTTGACACACAGAAGATAAAATCATAATGTTCTTAAGGGATCCGACACGCTTAAATCCCACATTTTGTAAAGAGGCAAACAGCGAGCTTCAGTGCTTTAGAAGAGGTGCAGAGCTTACAGGAGGAGGAGAGTCTGCAGTCATCCAGTAAAAGAGCTGGCAATAAATAAAGACCACACCATATATGTGCATTTCCTCTCCACGGCCTTATGGAAACACATCACCTGGAGGCGCGACCCCTCGACCTTGTCCTGTCACAGCACCGTGAGCATGAGACAACGCTCTCAGATTTACAGGGGAGGAGATGCCGTTCCTGGCCGGCCATAGCGTCTCATTTGACCATAATAGGCCTTGAGGTGGTTGAAAAAGTGTTGCCGGTAATTGAAGTTTCCCTGAGCAGAAGGAGAAGATCTGCTAAAACCCTGGTAGGCGGAGAGGCCGTGAGGGGCGCGAAAGGTTTTGTGAGGTATACAGAATTTTGGTCGTCGTGGCAACGGGAGAAAACTCTCAGGGCTCATGAGGCAGAAAAGTGTCTCCCCTGAAGACGAAGCCTTGAGGCCCATGAATCTGCAAGTCAAGAGAAATATGATTCAAGGCAACAGGTCTTACCTTTTATATCCTTGTGCGAGGATCCATAAATAGCTCTCTGTATCTCGCCGTTTTCCTGTGAAATGTTCGAATGTAGAAATTCTTTATAACCACAGTCGGCCCTACACATTAAATGATATAAGAAACTAAACTTCTAAAAACTTCTGAGATAAAAACTGACAACATGTCATAACATTAGTGCATCATATAGTGATAAAACAACAAGCTTAGAGACAGGTGAAGTGGACAATTTCAGTGGGCTGAGTACTTCACTGTCCCCTCAGACTAAGCACTGCCAATAATCTGTGGAAAAAAAATTAAATTACATTTTTCACTTCTCTGATGCGATAAATTAAACCCAATAAAAGAACAAATTATTAGCCAAAGCCAACACAAACTGGCATAAGCACCCTCACAAGCAATGAATCTTCATACTATCAATTGCTGTTACGAAAATGCGCATACAACGGTTTGTACGATATTTATCAAATTATAGCAGCCCATGAATTACGTACTTAACATAAAGTTATGCACTTGAATCATAGATGTATTGCATGTTCTCCCTGTGTCAGCATGGGTTTTCTCTGGGTACTCCGGCTTCCTCCCACAGTCCAAAGACATGCAGGTTAACTGGTGACTCTAAATTGTCCATAGGTGTGAATGTGAGTGTGAATGGTTGTCTGTCTTTATGTGTCAGCCCTGTGATAGTCTGGTGACCTGTCCAGGGTGAACCCTGCCTCTCGCCCAATGTCAGCTGGGATAGGCTCCAGCCCCCCCGCAACCCTCAAGAGGATAAGCGGTTAGAAAATGGATGGATGGAATATTGGGGAATGTCACAGCCTGTCACAATTTATTCTTCAACAGTTTGCTAGCGCTGCAGCGTTACATAAATTACTCTTGGAGCTTAGTTTAGTTAAATAGTAAAGTAGCATAATTCTTATATAATATCTATTATTTGCCATTCCCAAGAATCTGTGTTAACAATTTAAAAAAAAATTTTTTTGGTTGTGAGAGCTGATAAGTTAAACACAATGAGCAAGACAAGAACGGAAGTGAACGTGATCTAGCATAAGTACCTTCACAAGCAATGCATCCTTATGTGTTCGTATAATACAACAAAAATGCCCATACAACAATACGTATGATAGCTATTAAATTATAGCCTCACATTACACATCTGATGTAAAGTTATGTACTTGACGCAAAGATATATTGGTTAGGTTTAGGAAATATAACATGGTTGGGCGTCATCACGTTACTTAATGTAAAGTTGCATACTTAACGAAAGTTATGTAGATTAGGTTTAGGAAAAGAAACACAGTGACATCATACCTTAAAAAAGTTGAAGTTCTCTTGCTTTTACAGGGGACACGACCACTGATCTCTTGGGGGAAAGTCTTGACTACACAAACAGCGAGTGAATGACAACAGCCTGTCACAAGCTATTCTTCCACAGTTTGCCAGCACTGCAGCCCAAAATTTAGTTAAATAATTCACAACTGGAGGTCAGTTTGAGACAGTAGTATAATTATAATATATGTCTGTGGTTTATCCTTATATTTAGAAGCTTCTTATAAGAAATCATAAGGAATTGTAAACATTTACTTTAAACATTAGTATATTAAAGGTCACTGTGGTAATAAATTAAAGAAAAAAAACACATTTGATTAAAATATGACTAACCTACATGCCTGTAGTTTTCCAAACTAGTGCTTCCAGCTAACTGCTGATTTGCAGATTTGGTTCTCATTAAAATGCTTTCATTTGACCTGTTGCTAGAAATTTGCACAGTGTTGTCAGTTATGTTCTTAATCATATGGTGGCCTTGGGCATTTTATCTATTTGGTTGTGTCATATCCTTTTTACATCCAGACATCATGATTATATGATTCATTACATGAAGTACGGTGAGATTCAACCCTATCCGAAGTGAACAAAAATATAAATCGAACTTTAACCAGATCAAGTTCCTTAGAAGGACCATTTATGGAGTTCGGACAAATACTGTATTTATTTTAGTCTATTTCAAGATAATGTTGCTGCTAATAGGTCCCACTTTAGTCTCTATATTATTCATACATTATGTGCACTTAAACTAATATTTACAATAACACATCAACATTTGCTCATACGACGTTTTGTATAACTTACAAAAATGTGCATACAAGTATGTATGACATGATTGAATGATCGCATCAAGTTACAGTATGTACTTGTACTTAACATAAAGTTATGTAGGTTAGGTGTAGGAGTAGAAAGATGGTGATGATATACCTTAAAATAACTCAAATTTCACTTGATTTCACACTGGACACGAACACTGGTCTCCTGGGGGAAAGTCCTGTGTTTGGTTGACCTATCCATCATCCCATCCTGCCTGCCTCTGCTGAGTTTTGCTTTTTATACTACTTCCTTCTTTACTTGCGTCAGCACATTGCTCACATGATCGCAGCCTTCTCAAATACGTGGGATGTACACAAATTGCTGGCTCATGAGTTTGTGGGTTATATACAAACTGTGGTGTAGTACTTTTTGTTCTTAAACATACGAATACTGCATGATAACAACAGTGGGGGGAAAACTAGATTCTGTTTAGGGCCCATAAAAGTCTAGGGCTGGTCCTGTTAATAACACGTACAGGGTACTCAGACTTAGTAAAGTATAACAATAATAATAAACTTTATTTATATAGCACTTTTCAGAAACAACTTTACATAGAAAACAATGTAAAATAAGCAAATGAATGACAGCATAGAATAAAAGGAGAAATAATCAAATTAAAAGCTCTTAAATAAAAATCACTTTTTAAAAGAGTTATAATTCACATACATACTTTACTGCTGTACATGTTGCATTAAGACAGAATATCCCAAATTTCTAAAGTCACATTTCAGTCTGGCAGCACAACACCTGCATTTGTTTTTTTGTTTTGTCTGATAATTTCAAGCACTTTAAATTTCAGTGAGAGTTGTATATGTGTCAGACTTTCCAAAACACAGTGACAGTGTGGTGAGCACCACTCCCTGTTTGTCTGTCACTATTAAGCCTCTTTCTAAGAAACAACAGTCCCGAGGTGGTGGATCAATGCGCCACAAAAAAGGGGGGGTTTCCCAAAACTGGCATACACTCAACCCTGGAAGTGAGAGGCACCAAAATGGCTGCCACACCCCCTTTTTCTGCCTGTCGCTGTGCCATGGCAGCAGTAAATATTGATGTCTGCCTGAGTGGGTGACAGCTCATAGCACTGAAATGTAGCCTGGTATTGAACCCTGGTTTGGACTTGAGCCCCTTCCATTAATTTGGCTATTTCAGCACGCATTTACCACATAGCAATGGGCCTTGCAGCTGTCCCATGCTCTGTCAACTTCCATCCAGCCTTGGAGTCGGGGCCACGGGATAATGCAGAAGTGAGCGGGCTCAGCGGTGCAGCGGACATATTGTCTCTGCTCCCAGAATGCAACACTCTGATCAGATAGTTGAGCTAGATTCAAATAATCCAAAAAAATATGTCCTGAACTTTCTTTTAAATGTGATTAAAAGCATCATGAGGTCATAAGATGTTAGGAAAAGGCAACAACACTACTGCGAGACCTAGAGTTGTCTCCTTTGGTCTGAATCAGGGACTAATTTTGTCACAAAGTTGTATAATTGCCTAGAGTTGGTTCATGTTCTCACGGCAGCATTTACAAGCGGACCAGATCAAATGCCTTGTGCCAGAAAGCTGCTCTTGATTGGTCAGAATTTCCATGTGGGAAAAATCCAGGAAGTAAAGCAAACGTTGAAGAAGAGTACACTGTCAAGATAAATGTGACACTTTCTAATGTCACAATGGAGGGACAACTACGCGGGTTGATTTTAGCGCTGCTCATCGTGGACTATATTGCTGTCATTGTTCATTTGAGTCAAAGCATACAGTTTGAAAACGAGGCGCGGCTCCAACTAGAAAACAATGTTTTGATGCATTGGATGTGCTGAATGTGCATATTAAGGCAGTACAGGAGGAGGCGCACATTAATAATCCTCCAGGACTGTAACATGCTCATGTTTAACCCAAACAATGTGTCATGTGACTGCAGTTGGTTCAGATCCAGGTCGGAACACGTTCTCACCACAAACCAACCGCACCAGAGTTCCTTTGGAACCAGACCCAGACCACCTCTTCAAGAAGGTCTCAGTCTGGTTGTTTTGGTGCACACCTGAGTGTGATTGCTGTGTTCACACCTGCCCAGATGAACCGCACTGAGGGGGCAAATGAACTTGAGTTCGATTGAACCAAACCAAACAGGGCAGGTGAGAAAGCACCCTTAAAGTTTTTTTTCATCAAACCTGTTTCCGGTAAGAAGATGGTAACGAAATTAAGACCTTTTTATTCAGTCTAGGGCTGCACCTTGAAAGTCTGAGATCAAACTGTCAGTCGGAGACCCCTCAGTCAACTGAGAATGCTTCAAGTCAAGCAGTCTTTTTTTTTGTTTGTTTTGCCAGTCAGTGTGCTATGCAGTGTAGTTCTTGGGACGTTTTGGTCCCCTGATTTTGCTATGGAATGGGCCCTCTTGCTGCTTTTTGGTTTGGTTTTGGAGCTGCGGACGTGATGCAGCGGCCCGGAGGAGGAGAAACTTTTCCACCTTAAGGCTCCAAGATAACATTATCTTCTCTCTTCTGCTTGGAAGTTATGAATTTACAGCTCACAGATACTTAATACAACACAGTCTCTGACTTTTGTTGGATATCTTAATGTTGTTGCACAATTCCAATCTGTTGTTAGTGCTGTGCTGTTAGCTTGTTTACAATATTGCATGAATGCCTCTGTCGCACTGAACGTCCCGCTGAGCCCCATTCAATCTGTCAAACTTTATATGACAAAAAAAAAACCCTGAATCGTTGAATATTTGTATGAAACGGCCAAATCTGATTTGACTGACATAATTCTGAGTCGGGTACAGCCTTAATTAAGTCTAGTGTTATTTATTAGGGTAAAATACAGGCCAATACTGGAAGGAAAATGTGTTGAAACCATGAGTTGTGCGGTTGCAAAGATGTAACATGAACAAGCTGAAGTGTCTTAGTAGATTATCTTTAACTGCGCACTGCAAAAGTTCACCTGTTTTTTTCTTTTTTAACGTTTATGTCAGCCAATAATGCAAAAAGTTACGAGCTTAAGCCAAAGTTAAGTCAAGTTACGTAGGTTAGGTTTAGGCATGTAAACTTACATATGTAGATTTAGGAAAAGAAAAACAATGTTAGCGTTGTACCATAAAACAACTGAAGGTTCACTTTTACCCGGAACACAAACACCAGTCTCCTGGGGGAAAGTCCTGTGTTTGACCCATCTACCAACCTACTTACCTGTAGTTTTGTTTTGTCGGCTCATGATTACGTGGGTTATACAGCCTCTGGTGCATCACTTTTTATAGGTATATGTGTGAACAGTGCATGAGAACAGCCTGCTTTGTGATATCGGCTATGACTTGACTTTAATTCTGTGACTTCATCTGGACTAATAGGCTGTAATATAGCGTCGCATTTGGTTTAAGAAAATAAAATTATTCCCCCCAGCTCACTCAAAAAGCGTCATTATGTATCCTGGCTATGCCTATTGTTAACAGAGCAGGTTGAGGGGCTCAAAGCTGCACTTGAAACCCTGAATTCGTGGAGCTGATCTGGCAGCAGAGCAGGGCCAAACTTGCCAACATAACAGCCTTTCATTCGCCATTTGTCTGCGCTGTCACACATGCACCGGTACTTCCCCTCGATCAATCTCACTCACACACACTCAGCTCGCCCACACAATCTGCTTCATCACCCTCCTTCTTCTCCTGTTCCATCTCGCTCTCGGTCCCCCCCCCCCTACTTATATCCCTCCATCTCACCCACTCTGTGTGTGAGTGTGTGTGGGTCGTATGGGGTTCATGTATGAGGCAGTGGCAGCGGGGTGAGAACGTGGCTATGTGGGGTCTGGCTGACATCAGCGGCGATAAAGCCAGAGAGAGTCGCCACTATAGCAAAGCCCTCTTTATTCCTCGATTTTACGTTTCCTCTTTTTTTCCCCCTTCCCCTCCTCTCTCCAGTGCGTCTATCTGATGGGCTCTGGAACACTGAGCCCTTGACAACATCTGGGAATACAATGATGAATATGATTGCTGCCAGCAACTAGCATCCCCTCATTTCTCTCCCTCTATTTGCTTGCGCCTGCACCCATATTAAAACGTCCAAAAGATGATGAAGTGCGACCTTGACAACATGATAAGTACATGTTACGACTTGCGGCCCATTTCTCTCCTAAGTGCACATGACAGATGATCGTCACATCGTGCCGTCGCCTCGTGTTCTGCGTTGTTGTCTCCACCGTCTCGGGGTATTTTCAGTCAGTTTGTTTAGTTTTTGGTGTGTTTTTAAAGTATATTATATCCGTATTGTGTTTCCTGGTGTGTCTATGTGCTCAGTCACTCTGTGTTCTCGGCTCCCAGGGGGAGAGGAGACAGGGCTGGGAAGCTCTGATGGGAAAGTGGGCCAACGCTCTCAGCCCTCCACTGGAGAGCTCCTTAAAAGGCCTGGAGAGATGATGTCGTGGACTCTCTCCTTTCCACCCTTATGTTTTTTTCCTCCCTCCTACAGCGGCGGAGAAGCCCAGCAGCAGGAGCGGAGCCAAGCTTTGGCCAAACTCATCATGCACATCAGAGAAACACACGACACTGATGACTTCATTGAGCTGAAATAAGGCCTCCATCCATCAGAAGCTGGAAAGGCTTGTTATGAAAGATAGGGTTTCCTGGATTGGGAATTAGTCTGCTTTGTACTCACTGGTACTTTTTGAATTTTAGTGTTGCTCACAATTGGGGAACTGCAGCGAAGTTCCCTTTATGTGCAAAACAAAAGCAGAAACGAGGAGGAAATGCAATGTCACGGTAGCAACAGGAGATGCAGAAGTAGTCTTTTGCAAGCTGCGTTTGGTTAAGAGTGAAACCTTTTATTTAGACACTTTCCGCATGCATCGGGAGGACCTGTTACATCCTGGTGGCTCCGACCAATCAGAGTGTCCCAAACACATTGAATAGAGGATGTCTTCACACGCAGCTGTTGGCCTCTGTTTCAGTAAGACTGACTAATTTTTTCCATCACAGCCTCTGCGACAAGGGTCAACAACCACTTCATGTACACAATGCGTGTAGGGCCAAAACAGATCCCTACGCCCCCTTTAACCCCACCACACAATCATGGTGGAGCATTTGCGTTGGCTTTTCCCAGGTGAGCGGCGAGCGCTTGGAGTGGGTTGCATCAGGCGTGTGTGGGCGAGCTCTTCAGCCTTTCCTCACGAGGCTCCAATCTATGAGCCATCTGCTGTTATCTGGGGAATGTTCTCCGCACACTTCATGGACATATATGTACCAGGGCTTTGACATCTTTGCTATTTTTAGCCCCGGCCCGCTGCTAGAGGTTGTTATGATGATGTCACGCGGGCTTTCAAAATAAATCTGATTGTTTATCTTGGGTTACACTTCCTGCCCGCTTTCCATGTCGTGTTTGTTTGTGAGCGTTCATCTGTCAAACAGGACTTTTTTGGTGGGCTGGGACTTGTTTTGTACGTCCTCAGCTTCATGTGGCGGCCTTCTCTCAAAGTATGATCCACACTTTCAAATCTGAGCTTCACAAACTTGTAAGTTTTAATTCTGTCTTCCTTGAGAAAACCAGTCTGGACCTGCAAGGTGATGATATTTAAAGGACTAGTTTGACATTCTGGGAAATACACTTAGTGGTATTTGTGTTCATGCCAAGAGTTAGGCCACATGATTGATACCACTGTCACGTCTGTATGGTAAATATGAAGCTGGAGCCAGCAGCTGGTTAGCTTAAACATGTAGCTAGAGCTAGTAGCCAGTTAGCATAAATATGTAACTGGGATTAGTGGCTTGTTAGCTTAAATATGTAGCTGGAGCCAGCAGCCACTTAGAATAAATATGTAGCTAGAGCTAGCAGTCAGTTAGCATAAATATATAGCTGGAGCCAGTAGCCAGTTAGCTTAAATATGTAGCTGTATGTAGCCAGTTAGCTTAAATATGTAGCTGCAGCCAGTGGCTTGTTACCTTAAATATGTTGCTGTATATAGCTGGTTAGCTTAAATATGTAACTGGAGCTGAAAACTGCTTAGCATTTGTAGCTGGAGCCCACAGCCACTTAGAATAAATATGTAGCCAGAGGTAGCAGTCACTTAGCATAAAATAATGCCTGGAGTCAGTAGCCAGTTAGCTTAAATATGTGGCTGGAGCTAGCAACTGCTTAGCTGATGTAGCTGGAGCAAGCAGCTGGTTAGCTTAAATATGTAGCTAGCGCTAGTAGCCATTTAGCATAAATATATAGTGAAAGCCAGCAGCCACTTAGAATAAATATGTAGCTAGAGGTAGCAGTCAGTTAGCATAAAATAATGGCTGGAGTCAGTAGCCAGTTAGCTAAAATAAGTAGCTGCGGCCAGCGGTTTGTTACCTTAAACATGTAGCTGTATGTAGCCGTTAGCAGGAGCCCACAGCCACTTGGAATAAATATGTAGCTAGCATTCAGTTAGCATAATATATAGTTCGAGCCAGTTGCCGATTAGCTTAAATATGTAGCTGGGGCCAACAGATTGTTAGCTTCAATATGTAGTTGTATGTAGCCGATTAGCTTAACTATATAGCTGGATTCAGTAGCCAGTTGTCTTAAAAATATGTAGCTGAAGCCAGTAGCCTGTTAGCTTGTACATGCAGCTGGATGCAGTAGCTGGTTAGCTTAAATACGTAGCTGAAGCCAGTATCCGGTTATGATGTTAGGTTCAACTATGAAGAAAAAAAGATGGAGGGGTACAGGCTAGCTGTCTAACTGTTTCCAGTCTTTATACCAGGCTTGGCTAACCAGGGCTGCTGGCCCCAGTTATGTAAGCAAATAAGCATATTGCCGAAAGTTCTTCTGGAATCAAAAACTATTTATATTATAATATCATCAGACTGAGTTCAGAGTACTTGAAACTAGGAGAGACTTTAGGAGTTCACACATGAGGCTTGAAAACCAGTCTCCCTCTGAGGCGCCAAAAGCCTTGAACTCTGAACATTTTGGTATGTTTCCAGTGCTCCGGAGACGAAACCGGACTGCTCTGACGTATGCTGATCCCATGTGACAGGTGAGCTGAGCTCTGTTGTGTCTGTGTTTGGAAGCTCAGACATGGGAAAGGGGAAGTCACCCTGGAGGTGTTATGAGGGGGTAAAGCAGGCTCTGCAAACACCAACACCTCCTCCTGCCTTCCCATCACTCCCGCCCCCTCTATTATCCTCCTCTCCGGCTCAGGTAGGAGCAGACTGGGGCTGTTGACAGGTACCACATGTGATGAACAGCATCAGTCGTCACCTTGTCAGCTGCGACACAGCCACACCTTGCTGTGAGGCCCATGCCTAGCGATAACTCAACTGAATCAAACACTACAGTAGGTCACTGCAATTGACAGTTTCCCTGAACACCAGGCTCAGTGTGTCATGACGTCCAGGACAAACAGTGGACTTCATCCACAGTGTTGAAAAACGCACTTAATTTACATTCCTCTGGCTGCAATTTGGACATTAGAGACCATGGATGTGAATTAGCACTAAAACTGCCTTGACCTACTTTATAGTGAAATCTAAATTTAAACTACATCACTGATAGGGATTCACTAATCAGGTTCCCATCTGTATAACACAAAAATACGAATCTGCATTTGTATCAAATAGTGCCATGACTAAGACGGACTGATTACTGGGCCCATGGGCCTGACATGTCAGGAGCACCCCCAGCCTTCACCTGCAAAATGTACCTACTGGTTAGCCTCAAAATGACTACAAAGTACACAAAAATACCTCAACTAGACACAGAATGACTACAGAGAAACAGAAACACCACAAAGAAAGAGAGACTGGAACAAGAGAGGCAAAACAACCACAGACACAAAACAACCCAAAAAAACAGCACAAAATACCTCAATGAGACTCAAATCAACCACAAAGACACATACAACAATCACAAAAGACACAAAACTGCTTCAAAGAGTCACAGAATGACTATAAAAAGACACAAAACAACCACAAAGACCCATAAAACAGCAGAAAAGACAAAGAGTCACAAAATGACTGCAAAAGGCCTAAAACAACCACACAGGGACACTAAATGGTCTCAGAGAGTACAAAATGACTACAAAGACACAAAACAAACACAAAAAGACACAAAATTAACACAGACTCACAAAATGACTTAAAAAAGACAAAAAACAACCACACAGAGACATAAAACAACTACAAAAAGACACAAACGTACTTCATAGAGACACAAATCAACGACAGAGACGCAAAATGACCAAAAAAGTCACAAAATTACCCCAAAATTTACAAAATTATCACAAAACCAACCACAAATAAACCACTCGAAAGATTCACAAAATAACCACAAAAAGACTCAAAACAACTACAAAGAGACACAAAATTACCCCAAAGAGTCACAAAATGACTACAAAAAACACAAAACAACAACAGAGACATAACACAACTACAAAAAGACACAAAACAACCACAAAGAGACACAAAATGAACAAAAAAAGACACAAAACAACCACAAAGAGACACAAAATGGCCTCAAAGAGTCTCAAAACGACTACAAAGACACACAGAATTACCCCAGAGAGTCTCAGAATGACTTTAAAAAGACACAAAACAACCACAAGGAAACATAAAACAACCAAAAAAGACAAAAAATTACCACAAAGGGACACAAAATGACCTAAAAGACACACAAAACAACCACAAAGAAACACTAAATTACCCTAAAGAGTCACAAAATGACTATAAAAAGACACAAAACTACCACAAGAAGACATCGAATTAACTCAGTCACAAAATAACTACGAAAAGACACAAATCAACCACAAAGGGACACAAAAGTGCCTCAAAGAGTCACAAATGGACTTCAAAGACATGCAAAACAACCACAAAGAAACATAGAAATACCACAGAGTATCTCAAAATGACTATAGAAAGACATAAAACAACCCAAAAGTCACAAATCAACCACAAAGAGACACAAAATGACTACAAAAAACTACAAAAATACCACAAAAACATATACAAGTACCTCAAAAACACAACACTAACACAAAGAGATGCAAAACAACAAAAAAGGGGCAAAACCACCACAAAGTCTGTGTGTCTTGCTCTTATATAGGAGAGGTGGTGGGGGCCTTCTGCATGCCTGTGCCCAGGGGCCCATTATCTTATATCCGCCTGTGACTAAGATGATAAGAGATGAGTGGAGGTATATGTGAACTTTAAGTGTAGGCTCCTTCAGAGAGGCTACATCTGGACGTGTGATTGAGTCTTCTCTATTTCACACCCACCAGAACACTGTGGTCACTGTGGTTGCCATGTCAGCTTACAGAAGTACACGTCCCTTTGATGTTACATTCATGGTCATCATATACAACATCCAGGTGAGATCCAGTCAGACAAACAGTGCTGCTCTGAACCTGAAGTTACCTGGTGTTTTGCCTCCTCTGAGCAGTAATTGATTGTCCCAGAGTCTTGATATCTTTTCGCCTGCTCACACAGTATGCTGCAGAAGTTGGTGCTGATAATCCTGTCAGATGGCTGCATAAAGGGTAATAATCATATGTGGGTGGCTTCGCTGCGAGAGGGAGAGTAGCACAAGTAACACTTATCTATTTTTAAGCTGCTGCTTGAGGGCTTCCATTGTGAAGTGTGTGGATGGAGCTCAACTCAACTCCATCTCTGTGTAGCAGGGGAGAGTTACAAGCTGGACGCAATCCCTGTTTAAGTATTCAAGGTCTGAGGTGGACGTGATTTGCTCGATTTGAAAGCAGTTATTGCCAAAGACACCTCTGGATCAAGCTGTAAACCTCTGTCTGAGACAAACTGATCGATGCCTGTCATGGGAAACACTGTACCCAGTGTAACCTGCTGTAGATTGGAGGATTACTGAGGTCGTGGGAGATGAGCTCAGTTAGGAAACAAGATATATGACACCTGTTAATTGGAACATGAACCTGTCCACATACGAAGTGCCTTGAAGTACTGCCCATGACAAACGAGATGGCCTGTGACCTTTAACCTCAGAGAATGCTCGCGCCCCCCCTGATCATCCACTGGGTTGAGTTCAGTTCACAATGTGTAAGAGGTATTTAAACCTGATAGGGCCGAGGCTTTAAAGACTGAGTGTGGCTCTGTTTTTCCGCTCATGCTTGTTTTCATCAAGGTGAATGGAAATAATGAGGCCAGAGGGTTTCAGCGGCTAAATCGAGAACTCTAAAACAGGAGAACCGAAGCTTTGAAATTATCTAAGAGATAAGTGGTGCTAATGGGAGTATCCTTTTCAGTTTCAGGGAAGTCGTTTCGTGGAACGTCGTGGCATTGAAGCAGAGGTGTGGGCTTGAGTCACGTGATTTGGACTCGAGTCAAACTAATAAATTTCTTTTAGTTGTTATTACCTGACACGCCAAGGCCTCCGTACTCAATATGTGGAACCTTTGATCTCAGTTTCTGTACCCCTACGTTCACCTATGGGGTTACCCCACCTATAAAGGGGTGTCTCCCGCCTTGCCTCTCCCTTTTGCTGTTGGAGAATGTCGTTGGAGAGGTAGGCGACATTACTGTTGTGGTACTTCCCGTGTTTTAGCTTTGAAACCTGAGCAAACTGGCTTGATTTCTTTAAAAAAAAAAAAACAACAACGCAATGAACAATCAAATAAGAAATTACCCAAAAAATTAGAATGAAATTAGTTTTAAAAAAAAGAAAACTAAAAACCATAAAATTAGTTTTAAAAAAGGACAGTAAAAAACAAATAAAAAAGGAAATGACCTGGAAAAAATGCTTAAAAAAATATTTTTTAAAAATCTGTAACATATTACACATTGTAACAATAATAAATCATAAATCTTTTTTCCCTATTTTTTAAATTCTGACTCTAGTAATTTTTTTTTTTACAATTTTCTAATTTTTTTCTTCTTTTTTGCAATTTTTGGGATATTACTTTCAAGTTGCTCGTTTCCTTTTCCCCATGTTTCTGAAAGAAATCGCTCCACTTAACTCAGGGTTCAAAGGTTTAAATACTTGTGAAAGGCCTCTGAAAGCAGCACAAGAAAGGTGACGTCACTCCAGGTTTCAAAGGGTTAAGCTGTTTATAAGTTCAGCTTATGCTAACATATTTCTGTGTCACCTAATTTGTGTCGGAGTTGGAGTTTGTGTGGTTATGTATGACGGAGGATTTTGTTTTTACCACCTGTTGTCAGGTATGTTTTCTGTGTTTTATTGTGCTTAGTTGAATGTAACATGGCCGCCATTTTACTATTGTACTCTATGGGAGAGGGGCTCGAGTTAATGTGGTTGTACTTGACGGAGGATTTTGTTTTTACCTCTTGCCTCAGGAATAAACAGAGATCGCCTCTTTTGACTTGAAAATACTTGTCACCTTCCCCCAAACAAAGATTAACAAGTGTGCCACGAATCAGTTCATTTCCCTTCATTTTCATTTAGTTTAACTCTCTAGATCCATTTTGTTTGAACCAATCCGACAGAATTTAATCAAGTTGCAAGAGATAACCATGACGACCTAAGAACTCACGTTACTGAGCGCCAGTTTGGTAAAATGATACCAAAGAAAATTTTGTTTGCATACAAAAACCATTGTAAGATGAGATTTATTTTCGTAAATATGTGTCCAGTAGATTGTCTCATTTTCTCTGTTCATTATTTTGCATCTACATAATTAATGTTGACTACATTCATGTATTGTTTACATATTTTATTTTGCTCTTTACGTTAAATTTGAACATGAATCTAAATCGTGCACCTTACGTGCATGTAAAAATAAGTTTGGCGGAGTGACATATATACATATAAGATGTGAGATGCCACTGTTGTCAATGTTCAGTTGTCCTACGTTTTTTCGGACATTAAAGTGGATCAAGCTGTCCCTGTGCTCTTACTTCACCTACAGCCCTTTGACAGTTAATTCAGTAACTAGTAAGTTTATAGGTAAGGCATGTGAGAGAAACCTGTCCGTGGTCAACAAGAAACAAGTTGCAGTATTCAAAACATGCAGGTGATGTACGCTACCTGCCCGGCACCACACGAAGCAACATAGTGGAGCAGTTAGCTCTGTATTTGCTGGGTGTGTAAATAAGCAATTGTTATGCTATTTTTTTCAACATATCAGCTTCATACGGTGATAAAGTGACCCAACAAAAATCAACCGAGGCAGGTAAGGTTCACATTTCTTAAGTCTGTCCTAATGTTATAAATACACATGCTCATGTACGCAATCAAAGACTCTTCGTGACCTCGTACTACTGTAACGTACACAGCAGGATGGAGATGGAAATTCCCTTAAGCAGCACTTTACGATTCTCCACACTTCAGCAGCTTCACAACAACACTTCCTGGTTACACTTCCTCGTTATGGGTCACATGTCTCTTAACTAACCAATGAAAAGCTAGAAGGAATTAGACTAGAAGTAAATGTGCGTGAGAATTACTGAGGCATATCCAGCAAATTATTTACCTGCTTTTAACAATGCTGCTGCAAATATTTTAACATGTAAATATGTTAATAATAATTGTCAACATAAATGTGTAAATACCTAACTGTACAAACACTGTAAATGTATTTTCAAAATAGCATTTCTTTCTATGGTAAAACCTGAAATTATTAAATCAAAATATGGAAAATAACTCCAACTTTAACTGTAAAATCAGCAGTACTGATATATGTTTACAATATAAGTAGAAAAAGCTCTACTTTTGTTATTAAAATTAAATTCTGGCAACCACAGCTGCCATTTTTTTACTGTTAAAAACAACAGTTTTGTTTGTTTGTTTGTTTGTTTGTTTACAGTGATAAGCTTTGAAATTCTGGAGTTACACCTCCATTTCTTATACCAGAGTCACTTTATGGGATCTCTTAACAGCAGCTATCCTTCACTTACAGTTCCTGTCTGGTCGTTTGTAATCTTATAATCTGTTTCCTTACGAGCTCCTCTACGATCTTAGTCATCGGTTTAAAGACATAAAACATGCTCATCTTCATCCGGCTGGAACATGATAGTTATTTTTGACAGCAAAAATTGATGATCTTTTTTTCCATGGCTTGCTTGGCCGGAATGATTCATCGTAGCTTTTAGCACTAACCCATTACAGGCTTCACCGCAGCTCCAGATTTTGGCCTATTATTAGCCTCTTTTCTCTAGGAAACAAGGTCACTCAAACAGCCTTGTCTTATTAGGCTGTCACTGTTCGTTTGGCTTTAAAGCAACATCCCAGGATTGAATATGCCTGCATCACACACTAAGTCCGCTGGTCATTTGCACATAAGTCCGTCACCGTACATTTGAATCGAGTTAGCGCAATCAAACGTCCATTGTTATCATGCCGGCATAATGGCCTGAGATTGAAAGAGCAGAATCCAGTGATGCTCCAGCTGTACAGCCCTTGCTAAGTGAAAGTGACTGCCCTATTTCTGTCCGGGGTGAGAGCTCAGCTGTCGTCTGGGAGCAGATCACCTCATGAGCACTCCCCAACCCTGCCGTGCCCTGCACCCCAGGATTGAGTGCAGGGTGTCTTTTCTGAGACATCACCTCATGTCAGCACAGCCCATGGAGAAGCTGCAGCAGCTCCGGTCTGTGTGTCTCAGTCCTGACCCAAAAATCAAAGCTGTGTATCTGTGCAATAATCCAAACCAGTCGCAAGAATAAATATTGGCATTGTAAATTTCTGCAAACCTGACATAGCTTACATTTGTAGCTTATCATGTAGGAGACTTTCTTTACATTTCAACAATGCTGTGGTCCACGTGTGGTCAGGTTTAGGCACAAAAATCATTTGGTTATGGTTAGGAAAAGATTGTGTTTTAGTTTAAAACATGATCACTTTTGGTGATTACAACTCCTTTTTGTGATGCTATCCTGGCATGAAACGCAGCATGGCTTGGTAAAGAAAGGAACGTTGTTTGTGGCACTATCCCGACAGAAGACTCAGCAATATCTCAGTGAGAAACAGTCCCTTTTTTTGGTACTATCTCGGCAAGAAACGTATTTATATTTCGGTAAAAGACAACCATTTTTTGTGGTACTATCTCGGCAAGAAACATAGCAATATTTCCGTAAAAGACAACCATTTTTTGTGGCACTATCTTGGCAGGAAATGCAGTGATGTCTTGGTAAAAAACAAACACTTTTCATGGCACTATCCTGACGGAAGACTCAGCTATATATCAGTAAAAACAATCACTTTTTGTAATGTTATCCAGGCAGAAAATACAGCAATGTCTCAGTAAAAAACAACCCCTTTTTGTGGTACTATCCCAGCAAGAAACACAGTGATGGCTTGGTAAAACAAAACAAAACAAAACAAAAGTTTCATGGCACTATCCCGACAGGAAACATAGCAATATCTCGGTAAACAAAACCATTTTTCGTGGCTCTATCTTGGCAGGAAATGCAGTGATGTCTTGGTAGAAAACAAACGATTTCCATGGCACAATCCTGACAGATAACTCAGCAATTTCTCATTGGAAAAAAACAACCAGCAGGAAATGCAGTGAACAACAACTTTTCGTAGCACTATCCTGGCAGAAAATGCAGCGATGTCTAATTAAAAAATAACCACCTTTCGTGGCAATATCCTGGCAGGACACGCAGCAATGGCTTGGTAAAAAAGGAACACTGTTTCTGGCAATATCCCAGCAGAAAATGCAGTGATAGCTAAGTAAAAAACACAACTGCTTTTCATGGCACTATCCCAACAGAAAACTCAGCAATATCTCACTAAAAAACAATTCTTTTTCATGGTGCTATCAGACCGAAAACACAGCGGTGGCTTGGTATAAAAGGAATGCTGTTTGTGGCAGTTAAAACAGTGATATCTTGGTAAAAAACAACCTCTTCTTGGCAGGAAATGCAGTGATGGCTACGTAAAAATCACTGACACACAGCAACATGTGGCTAAAAACCACCCATGTTTCGTGACTAAAAAGCCACTGGAAATGCATGGCTTTTTAAAAAAAACACCAGTTATAAGAAACGTTGATATGCTAAGTGTGAAACATACAAATGTAACATATCTGTGGTTTGCAGATATGTACAGTGCCAACATTTTCTTCTGGCAACTGGGCTGAATAATCACAGTGTGTGTTCTGTGCGATTCATGACGTGTTGCTGCTGTGCTCAACCTGTTTGGTCCAAATGACTAACGGACCTCGAGTGGATTTACAGTGCACAAGCACACAAAGAGGAACCCAGATAAGCATGAAGCCACAGCTGAGAAGAAGGCCGCAGCGTGTGACCAGATCAGGTTGCTATTATTATTCATCTTGATGAGAATGGTCTGAAACTATCTGCCCCCCCTCTTCTTCACCCCACCTGCCATTCATTCGACTGCCTCTCCTCTCCCTGTGTTTCTCTGCCAACTGGTTCCTGTTCCTTCACTTCTCTGCATGACACATGATTGGCCTTGGACTGAGTCTGCTTTCTCATTCCACTCTGCAACCTAAATACTCTGACAGTTGAAGCCCTGGGTGACATTGGACGGGGAGGTGAAGTTCTACACATAGTTAACATGCAGTCAAATGGAGGCCCGTTCATCAGTGATGGACTTGGGTTTGAGCCCAGTGCAGCACGAGATGTCACCTTGGAGCTGTTACGTCACGGATGAACCCTTCTAGGAAGAATATTTTTATATTGCAAGCGGCTTTTCCGCTGCCTGTACACCGACCTGCTAACTCTCGCCTGATACCGCAGGCCAGGACAAGCTTTCAAATCCAGCAGTGACTAATTGGAAGGGTCTGACGGGCTGAGCCAGCACTATCAGGGTATTTCTCAACATCACTTTTTTAGACGTCCTCTGATAACATCAAAGCTGACTATTTCTATCTGCTTGATAGCGCTGCTGTCTGGACCCGCAAGTCGGAGAAGGAGATGAGTGTGTCAGTGTCGCAGGCGCCAACAACAGGCATTGGGTGACATGGGAGCAGAGCGTCTGGCTTCTCTCAGATGGGACTGAGTTGTCCACACTTCACCAGTCGCCCCTCTGTGAGTGCTGCTTGTCTGGGTCACCTGCACTGACACGCTGGAGGGTATGACTGGATACAGTTACTGTATGGCAGTGAATATGAGGTATTTTCCCTGTCTGATCTTCTGTTGTGGTTTTTCAGCCTGATCGCCCGACACAAACGTTGGCATTGTACTTTCCTGCAAACCATGGTGAGGTTTAGACACAAAAACGAATTGGTTATGGTTAGGAAAAGCTCATGTTTTGGCTTAAAATACCCAGTTTTAGGGGCACTACACCAGCAGGAAATTCGGCGTTGTCTCTGTAAAAAACAATCACTATCCCCACAAGGAAAACAGCAATGAGTCACCTCAAAACACCCACATTTGGTGCCTTAAAAGCCGCTGGAAATATAGCAAACACATACTAAATCATAGGCGGTTTTGTTGTTTCTTGGTCTTGATCAGTAGCCCGCAGTGGTCTGCAGCTTGGCAGGTGTCTTGCCTAGGTTGCCCGCCATCCACGATTCCCTCTGCCTTCCAATGACAAACTCAACTCATATTCAACATTGATATGATACATATGCTAACATGCTAATGCAACATACCCTCATACAACAGTTCGTACGATATCCAACAAATTAGCGCCACACGAATGACGTTACTTTCCTAATGTTAAGTTATAGAGGTTAGAGTTAGGCAAGTGGAGTTGTTGTGGTTAGGTTAAGGGAAACAAACCTGGTGATAGGGTACCTTAAAATAATTCAAAGCTTGCTCAATTAGTCTCCAGGGGAAAGTCCACCGACCAACCTGCTTCCTAACTTGATCACTTATGACCTCTTCCTTATTTACTCCCGTCAGCACATTGGTCAAATGAACGTAGGTGTGGACGTAACTGAGACTTTCTTGAAGAGGTGGTCTCAGTCCGGTTACAAATGAACTCTGGTGCGGTTCATTTGTGGTGAGAACGTGGTCCGACCTGGATCTGAACCAACTGCAGTCACATGACACATTGTTTGGGTTAAACATGAGCATGTTACAGTCCTGGAGGATTATTAATGTGCGCCTCCTCCTGTACTGCCTTAATATGCACATTCAGCACATCCAATGCATCAAAACATTGTTTTCTAGTTGGAGCCGCGCCTCGTTTTCAAACTGTATGCTTTGACTCAAATGAACAATGACAGCAATATAGTCCACGATGAGCAGCGCTAAAATCAACCTACGTAGTTGTCCCTCCATTGTGACATTAGAAAGTGTCACATTTATCTTGACAGTGTACTCTTCTTCAACGTTTTGTTTACTTCCTGGATTTTTCCCACATGGAAATTCTGACCAATCAAGAGCAGCTTTCTCACACAAGGCATTTGATCTGGTCCGCTTGTAAATGCTGCTGTGAGAACACGAACCAACTCTAGGCAACTGTCACAACATTAGTCCCTGATTCAGACCAAAGGAGACAACTCTAGGTCTGAAAGCACCCTAAGTCTGAGTCAGAGCGCAAGTATGCACGTATGAATGTATTCCCCCTTCACAACCGTCTTTCCAGAACACTTGACCGGGACACCTCATCTGGTTTCACAAACCACACCAGAGAACAGTCCCTTCGGAAACACTCAATTAAAGCAGTAAACAGGAGCTTCCTCTGGGGGATCAGTCACAGGTACTGAGGGCTCTGGCTCTGACATCAAACCGCTGAGAATGCGTCTACAATGACATGACTTTTAGATCTGTCGATGGGTTTTAATCAGTTCACTCATGCGCGTCTCACCGGCTGAAGACAAACAGTGAGAGTGCGCCAGTGTAATTTTGTGGTACTGATACACTTGAGTCACTCCGAGACACTTTTATCCTCGCAAGGAACGGGAACAACAGCAAACAGTCATGGGAGATCAAAGTGGAGGGTAATGAGAGACAGGAGGTAGCTAGAAGTCTCATGACACACATACAGCAGGATAGTCACAACCGCCTGTCAGAGCCGATGCTGACAAATGACTTTTCTTCCGTGTTGTGCAATGCATTTCCTCCTGGCATCCCATCAGGTATAACAAACATTGAAATCCTGATGCATCCTCTGGCGTCACATAAGTAACCACAATTATTTGCACTGATTGCTCTTAGCTGTAGGAAGTCTTTTTATGGGCAATATCATGACAAACAAATTCAATATAAGGTTATTTGATTAGGTAAGCTTCGTTAAAACAAGCCATAATGTGCTGTGTGTCGTCACCTGAGGTACATACAGCTGCTGAGGGGGTACAGCTGAATGCATAAACAGGATGCATTACTGTACATTCGAGATATTTGTTTTGGTGTTAAGTGGGGTATGCGGATATACGTTAAAGAGTTTCCATGCCCTCAGTGCAACAAGAGGCCCCTCTTTCGTAACTGTTGTTGACATTGTAGATTTAAAGCAAACAGGGAGGGATATTTGCAAGGTTAAACATGCAAAGCACCTACAGGAAACATTTACCAAAAATGCAAAACACCTACAGAAAATATTCAAATCCCTTGACAAAAGTCAATATTTTTATTTTTATATATTTGACTTGTCAGTGTGAATCTGATATTGAAGTATTTTTGGCCCTGAGCTACACACACTACCTGAAAATTACAAGCACTCTTGGAATAACTCCAGAATTATGTCTCCATTTTGATTTTACGACATAATAAGTGTTGACTTCTGCCAAAATATATTGATGAATCCATTGTCTGGGGGCAACAACATAATGTCAAAGTGAGGTGGTGGTGTTTAAATTTAGCTTTAAAAGTAACTCATTGTATTGAATGTTTGATCTGATGTTCGTAGCATCCAGATCTGACTCTGCTGAAAGTTACATCCTGTATGTTTGCACTCAGCAGTCACCAAAAAAAGAAAATGTTGGCATTGTACGTTTCTGCAAACCATAAATGAGTTATATTTGCATGTTTCATATCATATTGTTTTTGCTGTGTTTCCAGCGGTGTTGTAGCTCCCAAACATAGGTGTTTTTAGGGACCTGTTGCTGTGTTTCAAACGGGGATAGAGACACATAAAGTGGGTGTTCTTACAGAGATGTCGCCATGTTTCTTGCAGGGATAGTTGCATGAAAAGTGGTTGTTTTTTACAGAGTCATTGCTACGTTTTCAGTGACATTTAGCCCCCAAACATGAGGGTGTTAGGGACTTACAGCGGCTTTTTAGCTACCAAATGTGGTGTTATTTTGTAACCCCTTGCTGTTTTTCCAGCAGGGTTAGTGCCACGTACAGCAGTTGTTTTTACAGAGACATTGCCACTGTTGCAGGGATAGTAGCATGAAAAGTGATTGCTTTTGACCGAGGTTATTGCTGTGTTTCCAGTGAAGTTTTAGCCCCCAAGTATGGGTGTTTTTTGGGACCCATCACTGTGTTTCCCGCAGCTTTTTATCCCTAAACATGGGAGTTTTTTTTAGCAACCTGTCACTGTTTTTCCAGTGGATTGTGCCACAAAAAAGCTGTTTTTTCCCAGAACATTGCTGCATTCCCTCCTGGGAAAGTTGCACAAAAAGCTTTTGTTTTTACAGAGTCATTTCTGTGTTTTCAGTGCCATTAAGCCCCCAAACGTGGGTGTTTTTAGGGACCAATCACTGTGTTTGCAGCGGATTTTAGCTCCCAAATGTGGTGTTTTTTAGTAACTCCTCACTGTTTTTCCAGCGGGGTTAGTACCACGAAAAGCAATTGTTTTTACAGAGACATTGCCACATTTCCTGCAGGGATAGTGGCAGTGAACAGTGGTTGCTTTTTACCGAGTCATTGCTGTGTTTCCAGCTGACTTTTAGCCCCCTAACATAGGTGTTTTTAGGGACCCATCACCCTGTTTCCAGCTGCTTTTTAGCACCCAAATGTGGTGTTTTTTAGTAACCCCTTGCTATTTTTTCCCAGAGAGGTTAGTGCCACGAAAAGCGGTTGTTTTACTGAGGCATTGCAATGTTTCTTGCAGGGATAGTGGCATGAACAGCAGTTGTTTTTTACTGAGTCATTGCTGTGTTTCCAGCGGAGTTTTAGTCCCTAGACATGGGTGTTCTTAGGGACCCGTCACTGTGTTTCCAGCTGCTTTTTAGTTAGCAAAAGTGGATGTTTTTAAGGACCCTAGACTGTGATTCTTGCCCCATTTTATCCCCCAAAGTGAGTGTTTTTCAGCAACCTGTCACTGTTTTCCTAGCAGCATCATGCCACAAAAAGTTTGTTTTTTTCTGAAACACTGCTGTGTTTTTAGCGCTATTTAGCCCCCAAACACGAGTGTTGTGAGGGACCTGTCACTGTGTTTGCAGTGGCTCTTTAGCTCCCAAATGTGGTGTTTTTTAATAACCCTTCACTGTTTTTCCAGCAGGGTTAGTGCCACAAAAAGCTGTTGTTTTTACAGAGACATTGCCACATTTCCAGCGTAATAGTGGCATGAAAAGTGGTTGTTTTTTACCGAGTCATTGCTGTGTTTCCAGCTGAGTTTTAGCCCCCAAACATGAGTGTTTTATTGCAACCTTTCGCTGTATTTCTGGCAGGATTGTGCCACAATAAAGCTTTTTTTTTACCGAGACATCACTGCATTTTCTGGCAGGGTAATGGCACAAAAAGATCTTATATGTACCTGTTACATGTTTATTTTTACATATAGAGATACTTAAAACTGCAGTGCTATCACATATTCAGAGCCTGATATTTAAAGGTTATTAAAATGACATTTATTTATAACAACCTTTTGAAACCGCTGAGGCAATAAGATAAGCACAGCTTTTTGTGTCATCACACAGACACACACAGACCAACACGCTGTACTCTCCCATTATGTTCAGGACTGGATGTGGCCCACATGGCTCGCCTTGTGCTGTCAGTCACCGTAAGGTCGGCCCTTCTCGCCCAGCAGCAGCTTACGCATCACTTTCCCTCCAGCCCTCCTGATATCAGCACACTGAAGCCTCTGGCCAACAACTTCCTGACACTGACGCTGTTGGTGTTCCTATGACTCAGTGGAACCGCAGTAATTTCCCATGACATTTCTGTAACATTAAGGATCTGTATCTGCTGAGCTGCTCGTCCTCTCTCTGTGTCTTAACCTCCGTGTTCTGGCTCGCTGTCCCGTGCGCTGCAGCCCAAGCCTCATTTAGTGCATTTGCAGACAATAAATTATTTAAATCTGTCTACATTCGGTGTCAGTGGCATGAAAAATGGCTCCGAATTGAGAAAATGGGAGGTAGCGTGACTTTACACAATGGCTCATGGTCACAGTTGTATAAATGTTTTGGATCATGATTCTGCTTGAACAGCTTGTTATTCAGGATGTCAACTCCAAGTTCAGAGGGTGGGTGGTATCTAATCAAACACAAGCAGCATCATTGTCACTTTTGAAATGTCTTTAAACCCAAAAATAACATCATTATCATCTGTAAAGACACTGTGTAATTAAAAAAAGGGGGGGTGCTGCATGTCTCATACCTACAACTTGCGTCTGAGGAGGCAATACCACATCCCCTGCTGAGTACACATGGGTGTCTGCCAACAATAACACATGGCGGTGCCAAAATAAAAAACACTTTATGCCTGGCCACCTTGTTTTTACTCCAGGTTGAGCCGGACCACCCCGACGCTCGAGTCCACTCGGCATTCCTAGCACTTCAAGTGTTACCCATCAAACCATTACAGGTACTTTGTGGTGAGACGGTTTTTATTTTCCCACAGAGAGCGATGTGTTTTTATTAGGTGTAAACCAAACATGTTACATATGACATTTCATTTGAGGCGTTCATGTGTGGAGGAAAGGGGAAATACCTCTAAAATCAAAGTTTGTTTAGTTAGCATGCTATTTCCTGAATGAAAAGAAAAAAGATAAGTCACCTCTGTTTGACAAGATAACAACTACCAAGTGAGGACAACAGGTCAGGAGGGGATGATGACAAAATCTCAAAAATAAAAGGACTTAAATAAAAGAGAAATTCACCTCAACTCTACATTCAGGGTTCCTACACACTATGGAAATGTATAGAATTTGATTTGAGGAATTTCCAGGTCTGGATAAGAATGAAAAATCAAAATAGGGTGTGGAAAATATTCTATTATCTGAAGTACAGTATAAAATTCAGAAAAAATAAAGATTGAGCTCGATGTCATCAAAAGCAACCTTTGTGGCTGCGTTCATTGTCATGTTCATGGACACTGTAGAAACAAAGCTGCACAGACGCGATGAAAATTAAATTATTTAACTTTTTTTTAAACTAATTTTGAGTTGAGTTGTTCAGGGAAAATAATACCAGTATAAGGCGGAGGCAGCAATTGAAGCCATATGCTAAGGCAAAAGCACTGTTGTCTTGTCACAGCAACATTTATTTACAAATTAAAGCAGCCAATTCTTCTCAGGTGTCAAATATGGTCTGAAAACTCTCCAATAATTTAGGAAAATTGAGTCTGGAAAAGTATTGGAACCACGTATATACTATGTATTTGTATAAAAGCTGAAAATTTAAAGAATGGAAAAACAGTGTGACACAAAAACAGCAATAAAACAACAACATTATGGTGACACAGGCTTTGATTTGTCAATAATCATATTCACAATGTTTTGTTTTACACTTCCACCGATGGAAAATACATATTAAGAATAAATAGGGTGCAGTCCAGGTCATTAAAAAAATAAAGTACAGAGGCGTCCATAGGAACACTGCAGAGTTCCATTGGTAGCATGTACACAATATTTTGTTTTGAGGACTAATAAAAAAATACAAGACATTACTTGGTTGATCATATGACTTTCATAAATTATAAAATATATATTCTACGGACGTAGGTTTCATTTTAATATTGGGTGGGACACATATAAAAGAGGGTTTAGGGGTCCTCCACCAGAACATTTTGAGCCTTTCTGTGTTTTGGTGAATTTTTGTTTACCAATATGCATCTTTTCAGGATCCGTTTTTGGGGCAAATGTTTTGTCAAATTTTGTCAAAAAAAAAAAAAAAAAAAGTCCTCCGCTACTTTCATGTTTTTCTTGGGTGGGACAAATGCACACGTTCTAAGTATGGAGGGGAGTGTGTCTCTTTCATCCCCCTCGAAATGTACACTTATACTGTATGTAATATTCATTTATTTTATGTCACAAAAATAAATGGGGATTAGTAAACCTTTTTTTTTGGTTTGTTTATTTGTTTGCATTCTTTACTCAGACTCAGCGTTGAAATAAATAGCTTTAAAACATTATGATCACACACAAACAACCACAAATATATCTGTGGCTTTCAGCACTACACAGTTTCGGAGCTTACTCCATGCCAGGTGGAGAACTCTGCATGTATGTAATATATATTCTGATTAACAGCCTAGCTAACTCTGTACTGCATGACCATATTGCTAACTCATAGCTGCATCTTTTAACATTATATTGAAATCTATGTAATAACTGTTGTATTTTATCTGTGTTTACTTTCTGTTGCTCTTCAGCTGTGTGTTGTTGCTTCATGTTGCTGGCTTGGCTGTTTGTGCTAACATGCTGTTTGTTGTTGCTTGTTGCTTTGCATGGCTTGTGTTTTGTCTCAAGTATTCTTGTTTGCTATTGCCGTCGTTATGGCGACCTGCTGTCTTAGTTCTGTGAATTTGATCATTTCATAGGTTTCAAAACATCCTGCTGAAGGGCTGCAGTTGGCTAACACTGGCGCAGTTACAGAAATGTTGATTAATGTGTGTCGTCCTTATAAATAAACAAAAAATGATTTTCACAGGTTATTCAGTGGAAAAGTTTAGTGCTCATATACCGAGCTTAAATGTTCATTATTGGCTGTGAAAACAGTATTTTGCCAAAAAAAAGTCTTCTTGTGTTAATGGGAGAATTGTGGGTACCCATAGAAACCATTTTCATTCAGATATCTAAAGGCCCAGATACACCAACCCGACCTCAGCACATGAGGTGTTACCCATCACATCACTTTGTGGTGTTTTATTTTCCCACAGAGAGCAATGTGTTTTTAACAGGTGTGAACCAAACATGTTACATATGACATTTCAATTGAGGCGTTCATGTGTGGAGGAAAGGGGAAATACCTCTAAAATCAAAGTTTGTTTAGTTAGCATGCTATTTCCTGATCGAAAAGAAAAACGATAGGTCACCTCTGTTTGACAAGATAATACACTACCAACTGAGAACAACAGGTCAGGAGGGGATGATAACAAAATAAAATAAAAAAAACACTTAAATAATAGAGAAATTCGCCTCATCTCTACATACAAAATTCATATGATACTCGCGATATTTTGGCTTGTTGACATATTGATGTCATACTGTTACCGGCGTAGTGTGGAATAAACTGTAGCATCCTGAATGTTTTATTAACAGCCCTGGACTTCTCAGACTCTTTTAGTGACTTACCGCTCAGAGGGAACTCATTCAGCGGCTCCTCTGGCAGCAGCACACGGGAGTCGGTGTCATCAAGTGATTTTGTCATAAACCTTTGGTAATGTAAACCTTCGTGACGCTCAGTGTGATAGTTGTGGTATCATAACAGCCTGTCACAGGTTACAGCGTGATGATTAGAGGAGAAATGGCAGAGCATAAAGGTCCAGGTGGAAAAAAAAGAGACAGAAATCACCTGTTGATTTATATATGTAGATCCCAGGGGACATTTTTTGTATTTGGGAGCTGTTTAAATGTGTAATTTGTGGTACATTTAATTTAGTTGAACCATTAATAGTGTAAACAAAATCTGAATCTCACTCTGAATTACTGTAGTTGTTCACAAACTAAAGAAATAAAAGATAATTTTGTTTAGGTTTAACTGAATATTTGAAGGAAAACTGTAAAACTGAATCAGTTATTTGTTGCAATTCTATTTTCTTAAATTAATAATATATATTTTTTGCACTAATTTGTCATATTGTCAAGAATATCGTTATCGCAAAATACCCTGAAATATCTTGATGCTATTTTACAGTCATAACGCCCACCTCTAGGCCCAGCATTGACTGACAGCTGACTGTTGGCTTGGTGTGTCGGAGTCTTGTGAGAGTTCAAGTCATGTAAGTTGTTCCCTCACCAAAATGTAGACAGCTTAGGAGCGATATTCAGTCACCTTCCTGACAGGTATGATTGGTTCCATGGGTTGCTGTGGGTTGTCTAATGGCGCGTTCCATTTACCTCGGAAGTCAGAGCCGGGAGTGACGTCACAGCCGAGTTATCAGCATTCCAGTTACAAAGTCGGAAAACAAGATGGCAACGTCTACAAAAGCTATTCTCGCGCTTGCCTTGTCCGAATATAAGTGCTAATAAACGGAATATTACAGGAGCTTCTACTTAACTGTTTACACCCAGGGCAGCCATCTTCGATTGTCAACTCGGGGGTGGTGAGGATTCTCCGATTTTCCGACTTGGAATCCCGACTTCAGGGGGCGTTGCGGTTGAAATTTCCCACTCGGAACTCAGAAATCCTGACTTCCCAGTACAACTGGAACGCACCATAATTTCACCAGATACCTGCTACCTTCACAAGTCAGGTTTCCATCCGAATGTCTCGAAATTTTTAGTGAAAATGCGCAAAAAGAAAATGCGACTTTATGCCCGTTTCCATTTGTTATTATTTTGCGATTATTGAGAGGAGAGTGCGCCATGAGATGACGTCATCAGAGAGCGTCTCTCTGCCACAAAACAAACAACACACTCGGCTGACAGTCAACAACTGATCATGGACAGATTCCTGATCGGACTTTCAGCATTTGGAAGAACTCTGGTCACCATTTTGTCAGCATTCACCGCGTACCGAGCCATCCTGAAGAAGAGACGACAAGGAAGAATTTTAATGTTAAGAGTACTGTCGGAAATAGCTGGAAGGAGACCACCGCGTACCACCAACGTATACGTGTGACGTGGTATCCGGTCCAGTCATCGTTTATCCGCAAAACCTGTTTCCATAGCAAAAAGTCGTAGTTTCCTTTTATCGATACGCAGACAAATCCACCCCCTCCAAGCGTAAAAACTTTTTTGCGAATTTTCGGCCTTTTTTCGAATTTCTAGCGTTTCCATTAATGTTTATTTTCGCTATTTTTTTAAAGTCGAATAAGAATAGGTGGATGGAAACCCTATTACAGTTGGCCTCCAGTGATTTTGGTGGTTTTATAAGAGTGGCCATGGCCCCCCTGTCCCCCTCTTGGTGACGCCACTGGCCTAAGAGTAAACTATGACTTTTGTTATGTACCCAGTAATATCACAGTAAACTGAAGACTATAGAATTCAAAATGGAGCAGAGAGGAGATGGTTTAAATAGTTGTTACTGTATGTAACAGAGCCTCTCTCCCTGGAAATACTTGGGAGCTCGCTGAATGTTATGTAATAATTTCAAGTCCTCTTGTCTTATTTGGTGTACACAGTCTATAAGGGATTACCCTGCTCACTCTCCCCTCATAATCTGCCGATGATGACGTTATACTGCAGCTCCAGCGCTCCAGATCTCGCGAGGTTATGGAAAACAATCCAGACGCCCTCTCTCTCGCTCTCGGCTCCCCCCTCCTCCTCCCCAGCCCTCCCTTCCCACGCCCCAGTGCGCTGTGGGATAGTGGCACTATAAAGTATATCCTCTCTCGGAGAAAGATAAGAAGCCCGAGACAGGAGGGGGATGAAGATGGCGGACGCCAAGCAGAAGAGGAATGAGCAGTTAAAGCGATGGCTGGGCTCGGAAACGGACCAGGAGCCTCCTGTGCTGAAAAAGAAGAAGACGAAGGTGAAGTTCGATGATGGCGCCGTGTTTCTGGCCGCCTGCTCGAGCGGCGATACCGAGGAGGTGCTCCGAATGCTTGACCGGGGCGCTGACATCAACTACGCCAATGTGGACGGTCTCACCGCCCTCCACCAGGTCAGTGTTAGCCCGCCGTGTGTGTTCGCACCAGTTAGCAGCACTGCCAGCATCATGAGACACCAATATGGGCTCGCTGCTAGCTGCTGCTTGTCCTGGAACACCTGTCAAATGGAAGCCATTCTCATCCCGTTGTTTACCTACCTAGCACAGCCGTCCTTTTCGACGCAGAGTAACGCTATGGATGAACACACTGGCGTCTGTCTCAGCCTTATTATGGGATACCTAGATTCAAAACAGCGCTAACCGTGCGTGCGGTTTTCAGACTACAATCCCCTATAAGCAGCAAAGTTAAAAGCATCGCTTTCAGGACTACTTTAAACTAGTCCCTATCCTCAGTCAGCGGGTGCAGTCTAATTGCTGTGCTGCTCCACTTCTGATTGTAACGTTGGGTCATTACATGTTGTGAACTACCTTCAAGCCGAACAACCACTAGTGTTTTATGGTTAAATGACACTGTTGAATAAACGTAATTTCTGGTGCTGCCTTGATCGAGGTCATGCTGCGATCTCAACGCAGATGTTGTCATTGATCCAGGGCGAAATGAATTCCCCAGCGATGGCTACAACCTGGCTAACAGTAAAAGTGGTTTTGTTGATAAACCCCTCCACCGCGACTGCGGCTACTCTCTGGAGGAAGCACAAGCTAGCTAGCGTTAGTCGCTTACAACGTCACTCGATTACGGGCTAATGTTACCCTTTCAAGGCCTCGACTGCACACCACATTCACGTAACAAACACACCATTGACATACGTTTATGGTACATTAGCTCAAACGTGATGAAGTGGTGAATTAATCCAGTGCTGCGTTAGCCAAGCGGAATGTATGCTAACGCTACGCTAGCAGGACAAGCTAGCTCTCGTTAGCTGTTTTGGAGGTTTAGCTAAGGTTAATTCATTCGTTAGCTAGCTTGAGAGGCGACGTCAGCGGGTAACTTTGTGGCCCCAAAAGTGGCGTTTGGTGACTTTGGTGTTGTTGGTTATTACCAGGAACATATGTGGGGCAAATACTTCGCTATTTGGCTGGGATGTCAGCAGTGCTAAGCTAGCTATTTGCCCGCTAACCACCGTAGCTACGTTGACTAGCCTCTATACTTTGAAAGCTAAATAATGCAAATGGCAGCCTGTTTAGGCTGTCGTTAGTCACTAAGGCCATGTCTCACCCCATATATGAGCCCTTTTAAACTAAGCATGGCTAAATATCTGATTTCCAAGGTTCTTAAAACACCAGTCTGAGGATTTAAATGTGGTAGCCTGTAGGTGCAGTTACAGAAAGGGGAGCGTTGTTATGGCCAAGGTGGATTCAGTGATGTGTACTGTACATACAGTAGCTTCGCTTACAATTAAATGGCTGCAGTTTGGCTTTGAATCAGCTTCATTGTGATTTGTAAATACGTCAGTCTAGTTAAGGATTCACTGTATTGTGTACTAATCGGTTCATTCTGCTGTGCTCCAGATGTGACCTCACCTTTATATCATTTATTGTTCAACAAACAATACCTGGAAGATATCCTTCACAGATTGAAACTTTTATATTATTGCATCTAGTGACATTTGCCACATATTGAATAGGATCATAGTATGTTACACTATCAGTTGCTGGACATCAATATCATGGTTATTTTCAGTTTTTAATATCAGTGGAATTGTTTTAGGTAGTTATATTTACAGAGTGAAATCTCACATTGCTGTGAAGTGTTTGTACCTTAAACCTTTGAGGCAACAGGACACTGCAGATCCTTCACAGTGAACAAATCAATAGCCTACCTCAGTTATTGCTGTTAGAAACAGGCATTTACACAGTTAAAATTATTGCATCAGCAAGGATGCTTTCTCCACCTGTTTGTTTGGATATCAAGTGCTGAAGTCATATAAAAATTAATGATATAATGCTTACATTAAATGTTTAATGCTAGCATACATTCCCAGTGATGTCACCTCATTACTCATGCCCACAGTAAGCTTGTACTAGAAAGTGATCTAACTTTGCCACACGGCGTGATGGACTTTGTTGAAAGTTTTTTAGAGTAAGTTTTCTAAGATGTCGTTCGCTTTATCATAAGGTCATGAATTGATTTTGTTTGTGAGAGTATTTGCTGTGCGCGCTCATTAATGGTGATGTTAAATCAGCCGTTCTCCGTGCTCAGAGTCTGCCATAATGAAATCTGGAATTAGCATGGCCCCCTGTGCAAACTCATTGGGTGGAAACGTTGCCTTTTTTTGGGCTGATGTCCAGGGATGAGCTAGAGTGAGGAAAGAATTTGCAGTGCCGCTCTCCAGACCTAACCATCTCTGGAGACGAGAATCTGCTGTGTGTATGTTTGTGTATGTGTGTGTGTGATGTAGACCGGCATGTGATCCAGGGGGTTTTGGGGTCTTATAAAGGAGTTGAAGAAGGTGATGCAGGGATTTCTGTTTTAAGTGCTAATCCGCAGAATCGCAGGGAGGTCAAGGTGATGACAGTCTCCGCAGATGAAGTGAAGAGGAGATGGACAGTCAGTCATATGATGTCTCTCTTGAGGTCGATGTCATGCTCTCCTTTTTGGTTTCAGACACTAAACTCCAGACTGGTTTTGTGAAACTAGCAAGTTTTGCATCTGAAAGAAATGACATCTCTGGTATTTTGTCCAGTTTAATTTTCTGCAGTGAACAGCAGGCCTTATCATGCTGAATGACTGACCTCTGGCTTTGTTGTGAAGTGTGTCATGTAGTTACATGAGGGCTCACTCCACACTGGGTGCAACGATATCACTCCCAACGCTGGTGACCGGTGCAGGGTTATAAATACCACCGCCACAAGTTCTCCTAACTGGGTTTCAGGAGATGATACTAAGTTTGGGTATGACTCAGAGTCTGTCGCTCTGCTTTGTAGTGCAGCCCTGGCATAATCTCACATTTAGGCTAGAGGTTGTGTCTTTCATGTGAGTCATGGGCCTTCTGTCACTTAAAAAAATGACCTGTTGCAAAACGACCCTGTTAACATGTCTTTGTCTCTCGTAGTCTGTATGATGTGATTCATGATGAAGACCATTACAGGCCCCCTTTGCGCATATGGACGTTGTTAGGGAGAATTAACCAATAATAATCTGTGACGTCTCAAATATTTTATACCGAAGAGCGCGACTCTGTGTAGATTTTGTCGTTTCAGAATCAGTTATCTGATGTGATTGACTGAGACGGATTGGTTCAAAGAAACGCAGGTGGACAGTAAAGAGGATGTTCGAGACATGGGGGTTCGGCAGACAAGTGGAGATTCCAGATCTCGTCGGCTAAACTCGTCTCAGAGGGTAGCATTCCAAGTCCTGTCGTCCTAGCCCGTGCATTCCTCACATGACAGTCGCTGGAAACCATGGCAAAGAGAGAGCCGAGCAGACATTCCTCAGCTGTCACCTAAACCCCTCCCCTCCAGTCATTCCCTCTCTGGCTTGCCTCTCGCCATACAATGCCAAGGCCCAGCTGACTGTTGCCCACTGAGCTCCATCAAGGCAATTAGTGTGGAGGTAACCAGGGCTTGTCGCTTCACACAAGAAAATCTCCACACTGACCCACACCTGAACTTTTTGCCTTTGGCGTTCACGGCCTTTGCTGATCCCCGCGACTGAGGCGACAGGACTCAGCCCAGCTTAGCATGTCAGCGTTGGGTATTACAATGCCTCTGCTCTGTTGACATTACACACCCTCATTATGGCCCTGAAGTCTATGAACATTATCTTGCACTGTCTCCATGACAACGACTCAGGGAAGGTTGCTAGTCACTTGTGTTGGTGGATTTGCATGTACAGAGTGGGAGTTGCATAACACACTGAGCAGAGAAAGAGTCTCTGGCAGCGCTCAGCTGTTTGAAATGAGAATCAATTTCATGAATTTAGTAATGGAACAATTATAGAGCATGTGGCGGAAGATGGTGAGGTGGCTGTGTTTCTTTTCATCCAGAGCGGCATCAGTCATATTAGCACATTACATAATTGCTGTGGATTTCACTACAGCCCCAACCCCGAGGATTCTCAGCTGTGCCTGAGGCCCGCAGTTGGCCAGAGAGAGGAGCAAAAAAGAAATGCCTTTGACATGTCCCTGTCCTCCTGATAAAGACATCATGGCATCCTCTTACAGACCCCAAGCCTCCTGTCTTTCTGCCTGAGGGAGAATATCCCGCCATCTCATGTGGAGAGGCCCCTCAGCTAAGACAAGCAAAGCATCGCATTGCATTACAGATCCTCGCTGCGTCTCTCACCTGTTTTGCTAGCCTATACAACAGGTTAGTGACTTATTGAGGAAGGCTTAATCCACAAAAGTCTGTCAGGGCTGTAGCTGCCTGCATAATAACTCCCAGATCTGATGACTGTGAGATAAAGACTACCTAGGATTACATATTTTGAGGGTGAGATGTAACGCACAGTGCTGTTATCAGCTTTTCAGCAGCCTGTGGGGCTTGTAGGGGTGAGCAGCATGTGGCCCAGATGACAAAATTAAATTAGGAATCCTACAGATATTTAGTACATTCATGTAAGGCATTGCAAATCCACTGCCTTTTGATATCAAATTCAACATCCATGGGGTCTTTTGAGTGGTTTCAGGAGGGAGATGGCAAAGGGAAGCTTTTCTTGTTGCACATTTGTTGTAGAGACTAGCATGATTGAGTGCTGTATATTAACATTTTGTTGGACATCAAGGTCTGGGTAGTTTCAACATCACTCAGCTTGACTTTGAAGGGCAGCCTTTCAGTCGATATTTCGTCCATTGTTCGAGTGTCATTGAGTATTTGTGTACATGGTACATGGCACCAGGGTGCTTCGGTGTGCACAGGAGACTACCTGCCTTGTGTGGAGCCAGCATGCCTGTTCCTTTCGTTGGGTTCACGCAGAGCTGCCGCCTCTATGACTTAATCAGCTGCACTTTTATTGGCCTTAAAGCAGACGTGATCAAAGTGAACTGTATTTAAAATGTTGGCTCGATGAAATGAAAATGTATTGCTGGGTTTTGATGGTAAATGACTCCAGTATTTACGCTGTAACAAGATCTTTGTGTCTCTGTAGTTTCAGGCATTTGATGTTGGCCTATTTTAGGAGAAGTCTGCTTTCACATCACTATTCTTGCAAAAAGGTTACACAAGGTTTCCAAGTTCTTTGTTAAGGTTTAGAGCCACCTTACAGTAGCAGCCAGTCAGTCACTCATGCATTTCTAACATAATGCAGAATACATTAAGATGCACCTTAATAATTCATGGACTGGAATCTAGACAGTCTAGATTTTATTGTTCTTTGTCTAGCACGAATGGTTAACAGTCTGCTGCCTCCCCTGAATTTTATTAGCTACTGTCATGTTTTGGTATTTTGTTGTGGCTAATATCTAGACATAATTGCAGCTTGTCATGTGAGTTATGGTTGTGCATCATTGCTAATGACACACTGTTGTATGATATTTTAATTCTGGTCTGAAACCAGAAGTCTACGCTGACTCATGTAATTTGGTTCTTTTCAGTGCGTACAAGAGACTTAATTTAATTTGATTGTGCTCTTATTTAGCCTCGTGGTGCCATTATTCATTTTAATGAACAGCTACTCAAACAGACTACAGTAGAGGAAGTATTATTGCATCATGAATTTAGTAACCACATGAACCAAAACAGGTCTTGCAGAAGTGAGTTGTAACCTATCTTTTGAGTTCAAACCAGCAATGTCAGTTACAGTTAATTTTGCTTTCGATAGCCCGACATACACTTACAAAAACAGCAAAATGATGTGAAATACAAGGAGCCTTTCTTGTTAGTCCAGCCCTCCTTTGACTCAGTGAGTTTTAGCACTACATTTCAAAGCGCTGTCCATTAAGAGGTGGTGAAATTTTAATGTTTTTTTGTGATGTAATTGTCTTGCTCTTTATTTTATTTTCTGTTGGCTTTGGTCACACAGCTGGCTAGATACTCACTGCCCACCTTCAGTCCTCCATTGGTTAGCTAATATAAGCCTGGTCCACTCTGCATTGTGCACCACCCGGGTAGGATAGTGGTTAACACTGGTAACCCCCCCACCGGGTAGCCCCAGCAAACAAGCGGCTTCATTTTGAACCATGAAATCCCTTTAGCATTGTTAACTATGTTAGTACTATTAGCCATATTGACACTGCTAATGATGATAACAGAGCTAAATTCTTAAGATGGGTTGTGGCTCAAAACTGAGTTAGAACTTAGTTACCAGAGTGACCGGAAAGGGGAGACCAGAGGGTACGTATAATGTTTCTGAAGCAACACTCACACTGTTTACATGCACGCAGTAGTCAAGCTAAGCTCATAGCTCGGCTAATCAGTCAAGTCGGACTTCTCTTCTCGTCTGAGTATACATGCAGAAGAGTAAATCGTATTTCTGACCAAGTACGTCTGACTCCACCTCGATAGGCGGCGCTGTGTCCTTTTAAATACAGTGCACATTGAACTAGTTCTGGTTGACCCCGAGAAGGAATAATAAAAAAGCCAGTGAAAGGAAAAGTGGTGCATGCGCAGAACGCCGAGTCCGACTCCAGTCGGACTAAGTGGATACATGCAGCAGTAGCTTGATTTTTCAATAGAATTATCTAGGTGTGTTAGTCCAGCTATGGATAGTCCAATTTCAGTCAGACTAAGCTGTTTGCATGCATTTGAAAGTCGTGGAAGTGGGTCAGGAAGGCGTTACTAGTGGCAATCGCCGCATGAGCGATGCCGATACTTAGCTCCTACCAGACCTGCTGGGTGCGCAGTGCAGTAAACTGAAGAGTAGCAAAATTAACCTATAAACCAAGATGTGTAACCGCCGACATCCCTAGTTCAAATAGATGGGAGCAACATCAGGAATAGAAGAAAGACACCATGTCTGGACCAACATGGATTTAAGCCAACCAAACCTTGACACAACATCAAAAACAATGGTAGATGAACAGGCAGTTAAAAGGAATGTTTTATTTGATTACCCCACCCCATTTCCATTTTAATAAATCATTCAGCAGCTGGTTTGTGTGCAGTGGCTCACCAGTACTGACGGTGTTAAAATCTGTGACCTTTACACAGCAAACACCATCGCTTGTCATGTCCCTGTGAGCTGCTTTGGATGTTTTGACTCAGTGTAGTCACACTAGATGCACTAATATGAGATAAACATGATATCCTCAATTTAACTTCTTACATAAAAGTAAAGGTCATGCAATGCGACGCTGAATTCCATTCTGCAATGAATCACTGTGGTGCTATTGTAACCTCAGCGTGCTCGATGACTGAGAGAGCGTTTATTTTAGAATTGCAGCCCCAGAACATGTATATATCACCTGTGTATAATTGGCAGGTCTGTCCTCGTCAAGCTGGCCCCGCTCGCTGTTTCATTCAGCCTTCCTTCCAACCCCATAATCAACAGCAGGAAGTCCTTGTGGTGTTTGCGCGCCAATGATTTGCAACATGCCAGGTCATCTGCTGATTGTGACACGTCGGTGTTGTTTCCTTGCAGATCCTGTCATGATAACACATATATGACTCTGAAAATAGTCAGCCACCTGTGTGAGCTTAATGAGTTGAAGCAGCCATTTACAGCAAATGAACTTATCACGTCAGGCTTAATGTAAATTTGTCCTCAGTGAGAGATGGTGTGCACGTCTGTCTCACTGAGTTATATATGGAACTGTGGAGCCTTTTAAAGAAAGCACTGCAGTATCGATTTCCTCTAAAAGTAAAATCATGCCCGGCTCAGTTGATTCTGGTCTGGATGTGCCCTATGCATCCCCACTCTATTTGTGGCACAGCTGTGATAATGCAAAGCGGGGATAAAATGCCAAAGGCATCCCCACCAGAGGATCTGGAACATTGAGGGCTCTCTGAAGTATGTCAGACGAGCTTTGCTGCAGGTTGGAACTGGTTCACCTGGGGTCGTAAGGAGAATTCCTCAGTAGAGGAAACCTGCTGCCACGTATATGATCTGTGCTGACTTGACGGCAGGGCTGTGGACTTGACCTTGGCTGAAAGCTCATTTGATGTGGCGTGAGGGTGGATTTAATGTTTTAGCCTGATGTAATTATTGCATTGCCATAACATGGCAGTGCTGCTGTATATGAATTAAGGAAAATGAAAAGTTAATTTCAAACCAAAGGCTGCCATGTTTGATCTCTGTTTTTCCCCCCACTTTCTTTATTGCACACAAGTTCATAGACAGAGGTACAAACAGATGCACAGACAAAAAAACTCAAGACGAAATGTATTATTTACATGTTAAATGCCAGAGTTTGTGTTTTATGCAATAAATTATAATCGTTTAATAAGATCTAAATCGTTTCTTAATTCTTAAAAATCTAGCATCTCCCATACGCCGTGCATGAACCCCTGGTTAGAATTCCTTCAGTGGTTATTGTTCAGGATTGTTCAAAGTTCTCTTCGTCTCAAAACAAACGGACCAGGGGTCTGATTTATAAAACAATGTGTAGGATCTATACTAAAAATGTACGTACAGACAAAAGCCAAAAATGTGCTCCAAAAATATTCAATCAGGCTTCCACCTCTCCATCTGCATCGCCAATTTCCCATCTCCAGAATGTTCGTAAGAATGTGCCTTGGTTTCTGCGATCAAGTCTGTTTTTATAGATCACAACTTTTGCGTGGGAAGTAGCGTACACCTCTTTCAGGCCTCGTTATGTACATGCACAATGTTTATAAATGAAACCCCAGGTGATTAAAGGCGGTAAAAACACTGACGTAACTGGTTTCACCTTACAAATCAGCGTTTCTCCGATGCTATTCAGCTCATTGCAGATATGCTGCTAGCCCAGCACCTGCTAACGTGTGCTCACCTATTTTCCCTGATAAAAAGAGTTAGACATTCAGGAAGTTTTTACCAGGAGCCAAATTATCCGCAGAGGTCTCCTCCTCTCCTAAACAAACTGACCTGGTGATTTTAACCACTAAAAACACTGAATAAAGCCGTTTCAGTTTTTTGATGCTAGTCATCATGAAGGGGCTGTTAGCCACGGTGGCTCATGTAAAACATGAATGGCCCTATGTAGAGCAAGCATTTGGTTTGTCCGCTCTGGGCTACTGTAGACACCTGGCGTAATCAAGGACCTACTCCTTATTTAGATATAAATGGCTCATTCCAAGGTAACAGAAACATGACAGTTCTTATTTTGAGGTGATTAGACACTAAAGAAAACAAATGTATTATTTTATATTTAATTTCTGCCAATATTTTCCCTTAAATCCTTCATACTGGACCTTTTTACACGAGATAAAATGGTGCTATGTTGTTGAAATTCATTGATAAAGTGCAGAGAAGTTGGCTTGGTTTCTGAGCATTTCAAATTAATATGGAATTTACAAAAATAATAAAGTTATAAGACATTAAGCATTTTATTTTTAATCATGTCTTTGCAAAAATACAGCATTACATCATGTCAACATTCAGCTTAAGTTTGGTTTCTAGAAAGTTAGGTACATCAATCCAAAACATTCTTGTGTATATACAGTGAAAAAATACATGGCAAATACTCTTTTCTAGTCCACAGAAATTATAATTATAACAGTATTCAGTTTGAATCTTTTTAACACAGGTTTCAGCAGGTAAATTCTAAGTAATGTCATGAAAGATACTTCTTTAATCTTGCTGTTGATACAGTTTCCATGCTTTTTCTCTCTCTGCATATCACTAAATAAGGAGGACCAAAAACACCTAGATAAAGGGACAGTAATGTTAGAGCACATCTCTTTCACTAATATAAATATTTTCCACACAGTCCTCAGAATGAACAGGCGGCTCCACGGCACCAGAGTGCCATGTTTTATCTCTTCCTCTCGGCTGAATGCATTTTGATGATGTCAGCGTGTGACACTATTTGTCACCCATACATGAGGTTGTAGCCGTTATCACTGCATCTCAGAACAGGCGCGAGAGGTTGATGAGAAATAACATGCAAGTTTAATTGCTCTTTGAGACTTTAGTGTAAACTAGAGGGTGCAGGTGCTTTAACAGGTTAATGCCCAACACTTGCTTTCCTCTCTGCCCCCCCTCTTCCAAGCTGTGCATAGTATTGAGCTGCTGTGAAATGTTTGTGGGATGACTTCAGCTTGTGTTTTTTTTCCCACCCTGTGGCACATAGTGTCTGTCTTCCACCTAAGCCAGGTCTTCATGAAGCCGTCCTGCTGTTGTTTGCTCGGCGGCAGTCACATGTCTCACGCTGGGTGTTTTTTATGAGTTGTTTTTGAACTGCAAACACCTGGACCCAGATACTGTGAATTCCTCATTGTCTTACAGAGCAGCGAGCACAATTAAGGCAGAGAGCGCGTGTCCATTTGTTGTCTGTGGAAGGGTGAGGTTACATTCTTTCCATTTATTCTCAAAATGGCTGCATCTTCAGCTGACGGAGTGAGGGACAGAGGTGAACATGGTGGTTTGCCCATTATATACAGTCTACACTTTGTGGTATTGTCAAGCCAGGAAACACAGAACATGATACCTTACGCTCTTAGTTTGGAAAAGTTATTGCTCGCTGTTGCTTCCACCTGTCACCAAAAAGCTTACTGTGAGAAAATACATCATGATATGATTACTGTGTTTGTCAGTAGCAATAAAAAATGGCTTATTCCACAATCTGACATACATCACCAGTAAAAATAGCATCGTACTGAATCATTGTCTGTTTATGGTAATACCAGCTGATAGGAAGAGCGAATATATTGCGGCCTCTCTAAGTATACGGCTCTTTCTTTACTCTTGATTGGCATTGATTTTTGTTAGTGCTGATCCACGAGTGGCCATGAGATTGAATGAACCTGCTGCTCGCCGTGATGCTCCCCCATTAGTGTTCTTGTGAGTAAGTGCATGTGAGTGATACTCTCCCTGCAGATAAATAGCGGTGTCGGTAAATGGGCCTGCACCATGATAGTCGGAGTACTTTGGCTTGTGATTCAAATGGACTTACATAAGTGTGGCCTCTGTGTTAGCCAGAAGGCGAAGCTTTTTCTATTAGTAGATGTGTTTTCTCGTGTTTTGGATAATCCGAAATGCTTTTAAACTTTGCTGCATTCCAGTTGTCCTCCGCTTGACATTGAGCTGTGCCGAATTGTTTGAAGCTTTATCCAGAACGATGGCATTCGAATTCTGAGTGATAGATGTAATCATCTCCAAAATTCACCATGTTTTTAGATAACAAAAAAATCTGTCTCCATCTCTATTTGTTGGCATTTAGCCTTTCAGAAACAACAAACAAGCAAAGAAAGGCATACACTAAGGGTTGGGTACCTCTGGGTACATTTGAATCGGTACAGGCTCTGGGGTTGCATTTGTAAACATTGCGTATGCGCAGAACGAGGCCCGAAAGAGGCGTACCCTACTTCCCGAGCAAAAGCTGTGAGTGATCTATAAAAACAGACTTGATGGGAGAAACTGTGACCCATTCTTACGGACATTTTGGAGACAGGAAATTGGCAACACAGATGGTGAGGTGGAAGCCTGATTGCGGAAATTGTTGAATATATTTTGGCGCACGGCTTTTGTCTGTACGTACATTTTTAGATGGATCCTACGCATTGTTTTATAAATGAGACCCCTGGTATCTAGAACTGGGTACAGATACCCAATGGTACCTTTTCCTAGTAGTTAACTTTATCTGTAATAACAAAACTTTAGGGCGACGTTGAAGACGAAAACACGATTCTGCTCCTCAGCTCTTATCTTATCATATAGATCTAATTTCCTGTCTCTCTTTCTCTCTGTCTCTCTGCTTGTGTTTGTGTGTGTGTCTGGTTGTCTAGCAGTGATACAAAGCTGTTTCTAAAATAATACAGAAAAGAAACAGAAACTATTGTGTCTGATCTGGCATGCCGGGAAACCGACAGACCGTCTGGCTTTGGAGCACTTTGCGGCACTTCAGCCTCATTTCTTAGCCTGGCACTCTCGCCCAGATGCGCTTTCAGGTACCGACATTTTGCGCCGATAGATTTAACGTGAATTAGTCCTCTGTAGTACCAACGTAATTCGGTCGGTACCCTTACAAGCACAGAGTTTGATACCTAACCCTTCACACGCCTGTTATTACTGGCAGTCTAGCAGCAGTTTAACAGCACCATAAATAACATTTATTCATTAAGAAAGTTGATTTAATAAAATAAAGACTAACTCGTTAATCCTGTGAATCACTTTATTGAAAGTGAGGATTGTAATGGAGTGTTTTTTAGGGTGATGATGTCATAAAATATGACAACAGACATTCAAAGCTTCGTTCAAACCTCAACTGAAGCTTTGAATAATTAGAGATGACACTCAGCCCTTGAAGATGAGCAGTATTTTTATTGCCATCTGCGTTTCCTGCGGGTGCCACACTAAATATTGTCAACAAATGAATAATTTAATAAACTACAATGAGAACTCTTTAACATCACCCTCTTTCAGCTAAGCAAATCGACTGAGCAGCAGCTAATTTAATAACAGATTGAACTAGAAGTGAGGACAGAAAATAAGAGACAGATAACATTAATCATACAATTGGAACATCAGAGCTGATTGCAAAACAAGACGCAATGAAAAGAAGTCATTACATCGCCCTCAAATAAAATGTTTTATAGAGCATAAATGTCAGGTCACTGAGTCCAATCAAGCTGAGATGTTAATAGACTGTAAAATGAATAATTAATGAACTACAACCACTCATGCTAATACTCGGTCAAGTTACGATCCTCAAGGTCCAGGACCCCTGGCCGATTTTATAGATTATGTTGAGTAAAAGTCTGGTCCAGTGTGGAGGAATCCTGCTCAGTGATTAATTGATGATTGATTATTCATAGTTTTATGTTTACTATCCAGCTGGAGTCTGTCAGCAGGCACACTGTGTCATCTCTGGTGCATCACTTGCATGGGATGCATGTTGTAACATCAATTATTGATAACTTGTGTTGTGTTAAAGTTGCGTCCGTACTCCTTTGTGTCTAATTCAGGTTGTTTTGAAGGACGGTAAAAATGGATGCCCCTTGTGCTGTGCGTTTTCAGGCCCAAAACTGTGGGAGGAAGAGGGAGTATTGCTCGTCTGTCCTCACTGAGGTGGTGATGGTAGGAGGGATCAGTGTGTTGGAGATTTCAGGCCAGAGAGGAACAGGAAGTGGCTGTTTATTTTTCTCATTTCCTCTTTGAAGCTCCACTAGTGAGCCCGCTTCTTCCACTCCCTCTGACACCAGCCTAACATAGACACATGTACACTCACAGCCTGTAAGCCTACAGCTATCTGCACTGGGTTGCATAATCATTTACCTAATCTCAAGTAAACAGGCATTCTTACCTGTTTTTAAATCACGTGTTGAGGTGAATTATATGGATTTTTTTGTTAAATTGTGGACCTGTTTCTCATATGGAGATAACTGCAGCGTATCAGTGTATTATTGCCTTGAAGTTTATGAATAAAATCTCACTCCTAGTTGGAGGTCTTTCTGTGGGCTGCAGGGTTATCTCTTTGTAGAGCTGCACAAGGGATGACGAGCAAGTGAAAGCCGTTTCACAACAAGTTCGGATTTCTGTCTGCTTGCACACCCCTGCATAACATTGGGCAGGGAAATATACTCAGATAGCACTTGATTTCAACAAATTGAATGTCTTAGCTAGCTTGCTGCCAAATAGGCAGTGTCTTATCAGTTTTGTTTCTGCTTCAGCTCGGATACGATGAAGGTGCCAATGTGGCTGATATGCCTTTGCTAATGTTGTATGTTAGTCACAGTCTCAAACAAACAGAAACACATGGCTAATTATTATGCAGAATAATTTCATCGGGCCACCGTGTGCTAGTCTGTTGGACCTTAATCAAACAGTCCTTCTTCTCTGGTTTGCTTTATGTAGCATTCAATGCAGGAGTGATATTACAATGTTTGTAAGGGTTTGATCCTCTAAGGCGGAATTTATACTTCTACGTCGTAGGATTTGCGTCGATGTAGAGTCTACACGGTACTCTATGCTGTAGCCTGACATGCACCTCCCCAGAAATGTAACTACGTCGCTGCCTCACGGCGGCGCAGACCTCCTGTCTGTTTCTGTAAGCTGAAACCATTTCCCTCAGTGGAAACAAAGCTTTTATTTACTTTAATTTCACAGATAAGAAACAATAAATTGTGAAGACAATAACGCCTCCACAAAAATAGCATTTTAAGTCGTGTGTGTGATTTATCCTAGCTTCATATGAGCAGAGGAAATCTCAGCTCGTTGCTAGGCTAATTTATACAATGTAAAATGCCATAGGCTTGTGCTAATAACGTTAGCATGTTGTATTTGTCTGGCAAACGTGTTTAATATAAGACAGTTGTTTTGTCAGTGAACCTTGTGAGATGTAAGGGAGCTGAATTTTGAAACTTTACCTTTGTTAAATGTTGCTGTTGTCCCTGGATTATTATGAGTAGAGAGAAGGCTGCTAGCTGCTAGGCTAATTTATACAATGTAAAATGCCATAGGCTTGTGCTAAAAACATTAGCATTTTGAATTTGTGGGGAAAATGTGTCCAACAAAAGACAAATGCTTTGTCTGTGAATGCTGCGAGTTATAGTGAAGCTAATTTGTGTACTTGTGGTTGAGATAGTCTCTATTAAATCATGTTTAATGTTGTTTTGGGTGTGTTTTGAATCAACTTAACAGCTAACAACACGTCACAGAAACCTCCCCTGCCGACTTGTGTTTTTGAGGTCTAACTGCCGAGCGACACAGACACACCACCGCACAAGTATAAATCCCCCTTAAGAGCAACGAACTATTCACATTTTTTTCATGGACGGGTGATTGTTTGTCAGATCGAATGTCTGATGTTTGGAGCAGTTGCATGGTGTAGTTGGTAAGTTAGCGAGTGGTGTAGTCACAGGGCACGACTCTTTGTAACTGCAGGGAGAGTGTGTTTTTTGGAGGAACATGGGCGTTTGTTTTCGGGATAGCATTCTCTGTCTGGATAGGTCTTTGTTGTGTGGAGTGGACATGGGCACTATGTAGGAGTAAACTTTTTTTTTTCTTGATGAAAATAGAACAAGGCAACAGGGATAATTTGCACTGGACCCAGTGTGAATTTTCTGTATTTCCACACCACATTTTTGCATCAAACTGGTGAGAAACCACTTTTAAAATCACTGTATTTTTAGATCTAATGTACATGTACAGGTTTCTTGTCCCGTTTGTTTGCATATGAGTAGTTTAAGTGCAGATTACACTGTATTTATCTTATTTTAACAGTGTAACTGGTCTTTGTCTTTGCGTGACTGTGTACTATCAGCTCAGCTCGGTGTTGTGATGCAGTGTGTTTCTCTGGTGACGATCCATATTTGTGCTGGTAATGGCTATAAATTGGTAAAATGCCTGCAGGGCAGTCCCTGGCACCCACACTATCCATTTAACCTCTTGGGCTCACAGCTTGTTGGCATGAGCGGTGACACAGTGCCAGTACGCGGGGGGAAGAGGGGAGGGGGGGGTGCACTGTGGACCGTTCTCAATGCCTCTTTAGTAGACTGACTGTCAGTGACTGCTGACTGAGCTATCTACTGTCCTCCGTATAGTAGCCTCCACATAAGGGTTCTATTATATGGAAATATCAACGGAGGTTGTATTCTGCCATCTCTCCATGGCTATCTGACCTCCCTGCCTCTGCCCCCCCCAGCCCACCCCGGTGCCCCCTCTCGCCTTTGGACCCCTCACATGGAAACTAATTTGGCTCTCAAGTGGGGCTATTGTTTTGGCTGCTGAGCGAAAGCCCAAGTGAAACATACAGTCACAATCTCGCCGGCATTTTTTCTCCCCCTCTTCCTCAATCCTGGTCTTCTTTTTCCATGGGAATCCCAGGGCCATATATGGTCGTCCTCGGTAGCAGCAGCAGCAGCTAGAGCACTGAAGGCAGAGGCTGTGTGTGTGTGTGTGTGCATGTGTGCGTGTGTGTAGTCTGGTTACAGCTCCCAACAGAGCTCATCTAGTGGAAGGACCCAGCTGGTCGCCCCGCAGCGCTCTAACCCTCCCCCTCGTACCCTCTGGCCTCATGAACCCTGCCAACAGCACAGGAGCTGTGAGCTCTTTGTCTCAGGCGTAAACACACACAGATGTACACTTTACAGAACGAACATTCACACTGAAATATCCCTCACTAGTGCAGATACCCTGATCCTAATGTAAACCTTTTGTAGTCACGTCTGGATTGTTCTATTTCCAATATCATGTTTACCTTTTTCACCACATCTCTCATTGTCTGGGCCGCTCTCACACACACACACACACACACACACACACACACACACGCAAACGCAGACACATAACGCACTCATACTTACATGCAGGCGGTAAGAAGGAATTCCTTTTGTGGAAGTGGCTGCGCGCCTCTGAGCCGATGACGTAGCCCGCGAGGAGTGGCCAAAGCGCTGATGCCTGAAGCCCCAAGGCTAGGAGTATTACTTATCTGGGAATTTCTCCACTGGTATGCTAGTCCAGGGCCTTGCTGCTCACTGGTTAGGTGGTTGCGGATAGAAGTACTATAGGGAGAGGGAGAGGAGTGAAGTATGAGAGAGAAGAAGCTGCTTTGTTGTCCGTGCTGTTGCTTTATATGGGAGAAAACTGGACTTTCCCCTTTGAGGAACAACAAACAACAAGTCCTATGTTATTAAGCTTTATTGTGGATGCCCTAAGCACTTATTCTGAAAGCCAACAAGAGTCTTTTTTTTCTCCATTTCGTACATGCAATGTTTGAGAAACCTTACACCATAATACCTAGATGATGTTTTGGCTTTCCTGACAGATACTAGAGGGTTTCAGCCATCATCCATCTCACCACAAAAATTACAGCAGTTTCACTCTCCCCACATCACACAAAGAAGAAGAGGGCTCACTGAAAGTGCCAGATGATTGCTAAGATGGCAAAAATTAGCATGCGAAGTTTGTTTTTATGAGTTTGTGTTTAATATGTTTAACTAGAGAGAGTGGTAGTGATATCACCCTCCTTCTCCACATGCCGTGTTTTATTTAAGGACTCTGTGTATCTTGTGGTTGTGTAGGTGCTTTGATCCGAGCCAAAGTCCTGATCACAATCAAAGTGACTCAAGCCTTTTGTGGTTTGGGGGTTTGAGCAGCTGTTCTCCCATCTCTGTGATAAGCTCTCGGTTTGTTGTTGTTGTAGTTTTACATTTAGTGAGTGTAGCGTAATCCACACACGTCTCTGTGGGGAGTTTTTATTTATTCAATAGAAGGTTCAGTCGTCCTTATAAAAACTGTTGACAGTGAGGTCTGTGGATTATCTCGAGGAATCTGGGCATTGTTTCTGAGAAGACGCGTCTCTGTTGTGTTGAGAATGACAGCGTTCAATGATTGAGCACCACAAACAAATTCCATTCACCATCATTGACAAATAAAGCCCAAACCTAAACCATGCGCAAGAGAAACACAGTCAGGGAAAATAGGGTGAAAGGGATGTCGAAATCTATGCTGGGAAACACTCATGTACGTTTCACACGTTTAACTGTTGGGAATATTTTGTTGTTGAGGGCTTACTTTATGTCCCTGTGTACTACTTTCCTATAACACAGCTACAGACAGCACTAAGCGGAGACTTGCAGTTGTTCACAAGGATGCCATGAGTATGTTTTTGTGTGTCCCAAGGTTATATAGTGCTAGGTACATGTAAGGTGTGTCAGTTTTAGTTTGTTTCTTTTAATAGCCTGAAATCCATTAACAGATAACAATAGGATCTGTAAACTCAGTGAGCTTAAGCACCACATTTTTAAGTGCTGTCCATTTAGAGGTGGTGAAATTTTAATGTTTTTTGAAGTTAATGTCTTGCCTTTTATTCCATTTTCCACTGGCTTTGCTAACAGACAGCTAGCCGAGTTAATGTGGAAGCATAGTGTCCACTGCCCACCCTCCTGTCTCCATTGGTTAGCCAACTTTAGCCACTCTGCACTGTGGACCACCTGGGTCAAGTGGGAGCTAGCTAGCGGTGCCGCTCATTCTGCGATTACAGCTAGTAATGTGGTCCTGGTGGCGGGATGCATTGCTGCGGAAACGCTAGGGCCACATTCTGATCTCCATCTAGGTCGCCCTGGTGAGTAAGCGGCTTCATTTTGAGCCAGAAACTCTTAGCGTTGTTAACTATGTTAGCCCCACTAGCCATGCTGCTAACAGAGCTGATGGTGACTATGAAGTTAACAATGCTAAAGAGGTTTTGAGGCTAAAAAATAAGGTTGCTAAGTCACCAGAGTGACCTGGGGTAGACCAGAGCGTGGGCACAATGTTTCCACAACAACGCTGTTGGGTTTTGACAATGCTAGTAGTGCTAACTAGCTAGCTAGCTCTCGGAAGACCTGGGTGGTGTGCAGTGCAGTAAAATGAAAAATGGCACAATTAATCTATAGAGCGACATGCGTAAGTTGTCAGAAATATTCTTGGCATTTAACGAGTTAACAGTGAAATGTTGACATCCCTGTCACATGTTAATCAGCTGACTCTGCTCATATGTCACACATTGAGTCATTGAAGGTATGACTAAATAAAGTGCAGAGCAGCAGTTGACGCAGTGGCAAACACTACAAAAACCCTCTTACGAAATAGTTTTGGAGATTTGCCCACTGTGCTGCAGGTGTCAATCTGAGCATTTGAGAAAATGTGATCCTGATAAGTTTGTAATTGTGCTGCTTTTAATTGTGTTTATGTGTGCAGTATTAGTGGGATCATTTTTGATAAGGTCCCTTTCTCACACAGTGCCACAGTCTCAAGTAAAGTAGGTTTATTTGTGGTATCCATGATGGTTTTCCTGATATTCCTCGCCACATAGGCACTGATGCTGTTGTCAGTCATGGATGGTAACGTGGCCTCGACGCACCACTGGTGATGCTGTCATTGAGTGTACAATAGCTGCCATCACAATGGGCTCAGCTGGCTGCCCGTGCCACCGAGTCCTCTGCCAGTCTCAGCACTAAAACGTGAAGGAGCCACAACAGGAGCTTTCTGCAGGGTGCTTGAGTTGGCCATCTGAGGGTGCTACTAAAGGAAGTCAAGGAGGGGAGGGGTCTTCAAGTGTCTCCTTGATGTGGAGTGCTGCTAAATTAAGCTCGGAGCTCTCTGTACGATGGCCCAGAAGATAATAAACCTACGCTTTTATACACACACAGTAGCTATACCCCTTCACTATAGCACGAAGAAGACTGTGTCTTTTTAAAGTGTTTTGTCTGAGGTGTCAGACGTGTCTGACTGAAGTGAAGCATGGGGTGCAAAAATTCAAAAAGCTGTAATTATCATGTGTGTTACGGGTCAAGTCACTTTGGTTCCTGTTAACACAGAGTGAAGCTCATGACCTTCACCGATGTGATGGAAGTTTGTGTAAATGTAAAGCACACAGACAGAAACTGATGGTTTGATAAGCCTGTTAATAGTGTTGTATCAGAAATACTTTATTGATCCCTGCAGGGAAATTGCAGCTCGGGAAGATGTCCTGTAAGCTTTTTCTAGACATTGTCAGTACGGCTGGACAGTATATCGATATAATATTAATATCATGATAGGCAGGCTAGATAGCATCTTAGATTTTGGATATCATTGTATCATAAGTGCTGTCTTTTCCTGGTTTTAAAGGCTGCGTTACTCTGAGCTCACCAGACTGTGGCTGTTCTATTGTTTGCCTTTACTCACTTAGTCATCATATCTACATTCCTGATGGTTATTTATCAAAAATCTCGTTGTGTAAATATTTTGAGAAAGCACCAGTAGTCAGCCCTACAGCACTGTCAGTATTGTAGTTTTTTATAGACCAAATTACAGTGTTTGTTTACAGTAACGTCCACCTAGAAAATCTCAATGTCACATACATAAAATGAAATAGCGTTGGGCAAATGCTGCCTCAGTTGAGTACTTTTGGCTGGCAAAGAAGGCCCACCTTAAAAAATAATATCAGATTAAGTGTACGCTATATGTACAATATTTTTAATGCTTTACCTTGGTGTCAGGCAGCTCTTTCCAGTGGGAAATGAAGCCATTATCTCAGAGGAATTGTGCCAAGTGTGCCGATTACAAGTATCTCCGCAATTGAAATCAATTGCCAGTCGTCTAACAGGAAGTGATTGTTGTTGTTGGTGCTACGTCACGATGATACAGTCTATAGAAGTCATACATTCATCCATTTTCCATAACCGCTTATCCTGTTAGGGGTCACAGGGGGGCTAGAGCCTATCACAGCCGACATTGGGCGAAAGGCAGGGTACACCCTGGACAGGTCACCAGACTATCACAGGGCTGACACATAGAGACAGAGAACCATTCACACTCATATTCACATCTACGGACAATTTAGAGTCACCAGTTAACCTGCATGTCTTAAGATTGTGGGAGGAAGCCGGAGTACCTGGAGAAAACCCACGCTGACACGGGGAGATCATGCAAACTGCGCACAGGTTCGAACCAGGAACTCTCTTGTGAGGCAACAATGCTAACCACTGCATCACCGTGCCGCCCAGACAAAGTCATACAGTCTCTGTGTATTTGCTGCAATAATGTAAAGATGTAAACGCACTGTGGATCCAGAACACATTAGTTACAGCCCTGGTCAAATGTCTTAATATCACCACACTGGCTCTTGTGTTTCTTTAAGTCCACTGTGCAAATAATTTAAATTAGATACTGTAATTAGTAGCAGTGGCACCCACATAACTCCCACTTTTTTTTTTTTGCCATAGAAGGTCATGAGACTCGCTCCGTAAGTCATGCCTGCGAGGGGTTAAAAAAAGAGAACATGGCACCTCAAGATGCTCCTGTCAACATTAGTTTTTGATGTTGTCTCACAGTGGTTTGCTCTTTGCGCTGCCTTCAGGGGCTATCTGAGCAACCCCTGTGCGCTTTAAAATGAAGTCCTTTCTCTATTTATTTATGTTTCTTACAAAAGCCTGACAAGGCCTGAACCCATGTTCTCTTTTTGGCTTTGTCGTCGTGGCAACAGTCCGGCCTCCTTTCTTAAGTGCACGTCATGGGCGCATATTTGGGCCCACTCCGAGAATGGCTTAGCCCATCTTCTTTTGCGGCGCTAGCAGGGAGTGGGGCTTGAATTCCTCCATATTATTCCAGGATTAGACTGGTGCATATGATGGACACTGTATTGTTTCTGTCCTAATCTTCTCCATATTTAACCCCGCCGGCTCGGGGAGGTTTATTAAGCTAATCTCATGATAGTGCCTATAATCAGCCCCACGCAGGTGCAGCTAATTGATGAGTGTGTGAAGTGAGAGACATGCACATGGCTTTGCTTTATTTACCTTTCTGTCTTAGGAATTTGTTGTCCAAGTGCAGCTGTACGCTTCTGAGAACTAGTTTTAAGATGAAAAGTCAACATGAGCAACAGCATTTATGACTATTGTTTATCTAGCAAGGTTAGGCCTGATGACAAGCTAATGTTTGCCTATGCCAACTGTATGTTTTCCAGTTGTAAGGCCAGTTTGTGTATGTGTTGTGTCATCTTTCCTGCTTCACATTAACTCTGGCTGACTCAGGACTGGTTTCTTTTTCCTGTTCTCTCATAAAGTTCCACTGGAGGCCAATTTTTTTCATGACAAATACAGGCCGACTGTCCAGTGACGTCTGGATGGTGTTTTTTTTTTTTTTTTAATGTCCTTCCATCAGCGTACACCAGCTCATAAACACTGAAGACACATTTTTTGATTTAGAGCTGATGTTTAAGGAGTTGGAAAAGGACAGTCCTGTATTGTGAAACGAGATGCTAAGTGGTCTGTCACAACCTCAAGGATCAAACAGGCTCTGTTGAAAGCATTACAGTAGATCCTGCTCCACTCTGCATTCCTACAGTATAAACTTTAGATAGCCTGTGGTGTTATGTTTCAGCTTTACAGCCCTGTTTAAACGAGACCTGTTCACCTGATGTGAATTTCAGTCTTCGGAGTTTTCCTTCTATTAGAGTCACTGGAGTAACGCCAGCGTTTCTCTTCCACCCCTCAAGGAAAATGTTTTAATGATGCCTGCTTTATGTGGATTATAGATTTTCATCAGATTGAACTTTTGACTCCCATTGACCACGGTTCAGATTTTTCAACTTCAATTAATTCCTAATGAGAGATTAGTGATTTTTCGCTGCTTTTCTTGCTCCGCTGCAAACCAAATCCCACAAAGGCTAATGGATAAACAGAGCTGTTTTCAGAAGCTGGCCCACACAGTGTACATTAAGCTCTATCAACCAATCGAGTGGAGCATCCTGTGTCCATTGATTCGGTTAGTACTAGATTTTTTTTTTTTTTTTTTCCTCTGTTCTGTTACGTCAACTTCCCAGAAGCCTCAGTTTCCATTAGAGAGGTCCTTTTATCAGAAAGAGGGGCAAGGACTCATCCTGTAGTCCTGCTTGGCAAACTGACAGGATACATCGAGTGATATCTAATGTGCTGTGGACACATGGTCACTATTTCTTTCTCAACCTCGGCTTTCTCAGTTCTACTTTATGTGTGGATTTACTTAAAGGATGAATTAAAATTTAGACCTGGACATGTGGAGCAGCCCTTTGTGTCATCACCAATCCAGCAACACAATACGTGTGTCATTACAATGGTGATTCGGAATTAATCCAAGTGGTTTTTAAAAGCCAACTTATTATATAAATATTACCATGGTCCTTCGCTGAGTAGTAGGGATGTCACAAGCACCGATTCTTCAGTACCAAGTCAGTGCTAAAATTCTGAAAACATGACTGTACTCATTTTTCAATGTCTTTCAACTGTCCTGCGATCAAGGTGGTGTGTAAGGGAGGTCGTGCCTTCGCTGTAGCTGCTCCAAAGCTTTCGAATAGCCGTCCACTCTCGATCAAATCCTCCCCCTCCGTTGACACTTTTAAGACAAGTCTTAAAACGGACATGTTTTCAATGTCCTTTGGTTGTTTTAGTGGTTTAATATTTTAGTATTTTGCAGTCTTTTTTTTACATATGTAATTGCTCTTACCGGTTTTATTCGGTTTTACATTTGTGTGCATTTTATATCACTATATATTTGTGTGTAATCCGTTTATTTTGTACAGCACTTTGGTCAACTGCGGTTGTTTCATGTAAACTTGATTTGATTTTGATTTTCTCCAGTGCTGTAGGTACTGGGGATGCAATTTCCTTTAGACCTGACAGGGCAGTACATACGCCTACAAGTGTTCTCGTCTGCCGTTAAATGCCACAAGAAGCAAAATAATGCCTACAAGCACGGAAGAACGACAACAACAAATGAAAGATGGTGACAAGTACAACAGCCTCAACTTGTCAAAAAGAAAAATGCTTTTTCCTGAGGCGTATTTTACACTATGTTACAAACACCAGCAGTGTTGCAAGGTGCTGAGCGTCTACCTTGCATTTAGTACTGCACGTTTGGCTTTTTTTCCCCAGTAGTGAAGTTGAAAAATGTCAAATTTAGGTAAAACGCCATGTTTGGTACTGTCACTTTTTACCCAGCCGTCCAATCACAGTGGAAGAGAGGCAGGACGAGCCTAAGAAAAAGATCAGCTGTCACATTTTACATGTACAAGTGCTGGATAACAAAAACAATGGCGGAGAAATGTGTTAATATACAGTAGGCCAGACATACTGAACTTGCTCTGCTTGGACAGGAGGCCAGGAGCCAGTCACATCAGCCCATGAAACACAGGTCAGATATACACAGGGGCGTTCCTAGGATTTGAGGCTGCTAAAGGCTTAGCCCTGACCTTAAGGGGGCTGTGAGATCCTCCAAACAAACTCTGTTTTTATGATTTTCATAGTGCCCTCTGGCTCCTTATTTGCATTTAACATACAAGACTACATACAACTAATTTTATTTCCATTGTGAATTAGAAGACGGGGGCAGGCTATCTGACACCGTACTGAGGGCTATGAGTTCAGTATCACTGCTGTAGGCTATATACTAGTATGTGTTTTCTCGCCCACAAAATGTCATGAACCCACACAGACTAGTGTTTTGCTTTTGAGCTGGATAATTAGAGATGAAATGTTTTTAGTAAAGGAGCGTAAGTACACAGGATTTATTTTTTTTATTTTTGTTTTATACCGTGTTGTCGAGAATCGCTGAATTGGTGTCGTCACATGCCTACTTTGTATCTGTAAGACTTTAGCAGGCATTTAGGGTCTTGTATTGTTGTGATTAATATCAAATTTTTACCTTAGTTTGTTTTATTTAATGTCTTTAATGTCCAACTCTTCTTTGCTATACTATGTAGTGCCGTCCGTCTTATTGCCTTCACACTTTACAAGGCCTCATCTCCTCTCCCCCTCAGCACACTGGCCAAACAGGTTTAAATGGCAACGTGTCTGCCGCGGAGTGAGTCATTACATGTCTGAATGTTTCACCACGAGCACGGCACAGATCCTATATGTCATTTCGGGGCTGACTGTGATGGGTGAGACAGTACGAAGCCCACAGTGTTTCTTAATATAACTTCAATTAATAGTCAGATCCCCCTCCTCTTCTCTGCTGTCTGACTCACTCACTCTGCCTCCTCTCACATATGAAATGTTTTCTTTGTAGATATGAACCAGAGGTGAATGTTAGTGCAGTGTGGGGCTGCAGACGTCTACGCTGCCCCACTTACTGCTCACCTCTGTGCATTCATGTCTGTTGGTTGAGGAGGACACCATCACCACCACACTTTCTCTTGACTCCCTTCTTTCTCCTGTCCCTCTGGCTACTACGCCGTGCACACTCTTGATGCAGGCTGTCACTCCGGCACCTGTCAGCCACACACAATTACAGCCATTAAGGGATTACCTTTGTTGGGCTCCAATAGCTGCTGGGAGGAGCCAGAGGAGGAAGACTGGTGACGCACTCAAGAGGGAGGTCACAGTCGGCGCTGCGTTCGCCTTAAGGGGCTTGTTTCCATTCTTAGAGGAGAGGGAGAAGACTTTGAAGAGATAATAAGTGTGTGGGGAATGACTGAGGGGGGAGATTTAGATGAGGGCATGGAGGACAGTTTTTAGATGAGAGGCGGAGAGCTTTAAGTCCTTTTTTTTTGGTCCCATTATGTTTTTGCAGTCAAAAAAGGAAAGCCAGCGCAGTGCATTACATATAAATCACGCTTGATACACTCAGTCAAGGCTGACTGATTTAATGCTGTGTGTTACCTCACATTGTTAATGTTGCATTTGAACACACGGCAGCATTCGTTCTGCATGTGCATGTGGAGATATAGCTAAAAAGTGACGCCCATTAATTTTTATTTTGAGTGAAAAGGAGACAGTGAAAGAGGAATTCGTTGAAGGTTCAACTGACTAACGAGGCTTTGCACTTTGCGTTAACTGAGGTGGCTAACGTTAACATTAGCATGACGGCTTGTAACGACATGATGGCAGAAAACTGTATTAGTGAAGCTACCATGACCTTGTCACTGCAACATCCACCGGAGCCAATGGAGGGAGAACATACTTTTTTTTTCTGTTTTAGTGTCTAGAGAAAACAATATGAGAGTGATGATAGCGTTAAGTAATTGACCTGCTACTCTCTGTCTTTCACTACACAACTGCTGTATAAATATGAGTGTAATACACTGAGAAACTCGGTGTTACATGAACATTTTAGTCTGTGTTTCTAAATTTCTTTGTGTGCTTTAATTTAATTTTCATGTAGGAGCACATTTACTCTTTGCAGTTAAAAAGTTAGCATCGAGCCCGGCACAAAGAGGCAAATGTGGTGAATCTGTGGAGGACAGACACAGCAACATAGCAAAACCTAAATGTAAAGAAAGAGTGTGATTACCCGTGAAAAATAACCCCTGATCCTCCTGTTTCCTCATAGGGGAAATACATGACGCTCATCTTTGCATGATAGTAGAGTTAATGTGATATGATGGAAGACCTAGACGTATCCTGTTTGGAAGTCTTGGGTGTCCTGATACTTAATTTGAACCATTACCAAACTGTGGTCTTGGATAGAGACCACAAGCTGCCATGTGTTGGCACAGGTGTCGCCAAATCATTTGCACATAATGGTGCCATCCAACTAACAAACCCTTGACTGTGAGAGCCGCAGCACAGTCAGAGAAGTAATATCTTGCTCCGTTGCCTGCCCTGTAACAAAGTCAGATGTCTGTTAACAAGTCCGTCTGCACCTGGAGGAACTCTGCGCCCGAGCTCCCACACACAACCGAACCACATCATACACAAACACACACACTCTGTCAGATAAGCTCAGTGAGGCCTTTGCAGGCGCTCTTCAGCTCTGGCCATGTACGGCGTTGTAAACGGCCCAAATTTGGACAAGGATTCCAGCCAGATAGTCGTGTGCCCTGAACGTGAGGCCGCTGTGTGTTCATGTGTATCTGTTTCCCTTGTCAACGCTGTTGTTGTCATAGCAACCCCGGGAGAGAGAGCGAGACAGTCCAGGCACAGTGTGCAGCGATGGGGGTGAGGGGGACTATGGTGGCAAAGTTTTTGGTTTTGATTTTGCCAAGTGGTAATTGTTTAAAGTGTGTATCTGTACTGATGATTTGCTACAGCAGCTGTCAGCCAGTGAATGTGTGTTTCCAGAGATCATACCTGTAGAGTGTTGGATGGCTGCAGAGATACTAAGGAAGAAAGTTTTTTTCCTCTACTTGAGGACTTTGTTTTTCTGACCACGTCTTTGCAGGGTCACCTTGTTTACGTGTCTTTGATTCCAGGTCTCTTCCTAACCTCCGGGCCTGTGTGTGTGTCCTGAATGAAAAGTGCACTGCAGGCTCTCCATTTCTGATTTTCCTCAAGCTCGTTGTTCGGGATGTTGAGCAGAAATATGACCTCCTTAACAGCTTGCTCCCTCTCAGGCGTGTGGCCAAGTAAAGCTGCTAATGCCCCGGCTGTGTATGCAATACAGTAAATGCTTTTTTGGAAAGTAATAAGTATGTAAATGTATGCATGGATGGATAGATTTACTTTATCATGCAAGAGTGAATTTTTTTTCCCGATGTATAATTCAAAATATACAATATGGTAATGCCTGTCTACAGAACAGTGGTGGCTTAGTGGTTAGCAGTGTTACTCAACAGCGTGAAAGTCGTGAGTGGGCTTGCCTGTCACAGCAGAAATTTCACAGTGATGCAAGCCCTTTGCAGAACATCCCCAAAACCAGTACTGTGGGGGCCATTGTCTCCTTTATTAAGACCAAACACACCAAACTGACATCAAAGAACTAGAGGTGACGAAGGCCGACTGTTGTGTCGCCTCGTGTCGTCTGTGTCTCAGCCAGAAATTTGCACTTGAACACACCGCAAAGACTAAAGCTAGCAGCCAACTAGCATGTACTTTCTGCGTCTGTGTTTGAGGTAATAACCTCTGTAATCTGTAATAATCGTCATTCAAAAAGGGAAACTGGAAAACCGACAGGATGGAAGATGCTAGTTAGCCAGTTAGCACATTAGTAACGCAACCTATTGTTGAGAAAACAAAGCGTATTTACAGTGCGCTAGCAAAAAATGACACAAACAATACCGAACCATTTCTGCCGAAGAACTCAACGACTAAAAAAAATTATCTTACCTAGTACAACAAGTTTGTTTTGATCCAACGCCCTCTTGACTTTAGTCATTTGTTTTCTTTCCTCGCTTCCATTTATCTTGATTCATTCACGGACACCGAAACAACATGCTAAACTGTCCGAAAAACAGCCAACAAAGGCCGACTAGTGCCGCCAGTCTGGGACACGCTGCAAAAACTAGGGTGACAGACTTTTACCTACAGCGTGACAGTGACTGATGGCCAGCTGTCAGCCTGTTGTGTCGGGGCGCTTCGACTAGAGACAATAGAGCACAGGAACAAAAGCAGAGAGAGATGTGCAATGACATGCAGCTGAGGTCGTTGGCTGGTCCTGAACAGTAGGGACGTTGTGATTATATGGTTGATTTCCATCTTGGCCACCAGAATGCCCCAAAGACAGACAATTTGCTTGGCTTTACACAATTTTTAATTGAATTTGTCCCGCAGAAATCCAGAGGTCGTAAACAAATGAAGCATTTTTCGCTATTTTATTGCTAACTAAACACATTAAATAATGCGTGGTATAGAATAGAGACTGTAGGTTTCATAAAAATAAAATCCAGACCTTTAAAAATGTAAATTTCCCCTCAACATTTAACCAACGTTTGTCTGCCAAGCAGCCAAATGCAGATTAAATGCATAACAGAAACCGAAAGTACACCCACCCTGGTGCAAATTCACTCTCATAAAGTAGGTAAAAATCTCAACATCACCCACTGCATCCGTCAGAGGATCTTAAATTAGATCTCTCCCACTTGCAGGTCCTATTTATTTATGTGGGTTTCACTTTTGTTTTCACTGTGTCATCAGTCATTTATGGTTGGGTTTGCTGCACCGAGCATGGTGAAGCAACATTGTGATGGTGTAAAGAAAATGCATGCTTAAGAGCGCCCACTTTGTTGTGGGTGCTTCTTTGGTGACAGTGTGGGACGTGTCAATCATCATCAGACATGCATGATATAAATGTGGGTGGTCTGCTAGTTCTCAATCCAGTGTCTTTACTTCCCTTTGGCTGTATTCGATGAAAGTAGGAAAGGTGCTTGAATCTTGTTGCACCAAATGACATGCCTTTAGGGACATCCTCTTGTCCTTATCTAAGAGACTGGTGTAAGATCTGTAGCTTGTCCCGACTGCCAGAGGACGGCACAGTTCCCAATGATTAGGATTGGTTAAAAGAAGAGGACAAACTCAGGGGGTGCTGGCAAATAAAGTCCTTTTACTTTTGCTCAACCACAGATGTGGATTTAATCGAGTGATTCATCAGCTGCTCAGCGTAAGAGAAGAACGTACGGTTTGTTTGTGGTTGTTTCAGTGGTTTGATTAATCATACGCGAGAAAGTATTTGGCTAATGTGCAGAGCTGAATGTTTATGTAAAAGCAGTCTAATGAAGCCTCATCCTGTCTGCACAAAGCAGCGGCGTATAGGCACAGCACCTCACTGCCTCCATCAGCAGTACTACGCTACGTGGTATTTCAAGCACTCTTGTTATGTGCAGGCATTTTGGGAATGCTCCGCCTGCCAAAATTCCCCAACAATTCTGGACGCATGTGGCAAGCAATCAGACACAGTGCAATGCAAGCTGTAACTATAGCACAGACATAAGCTCGTATGCATGTGGGCATGCAAACATAGACACACAGGGCAGGTCAAGCTCTTACTGCCTCTCACAGTGGCCTTACTCCGCTTCTCTCTTTCTCCCTTAGGCATGCATAGATGACAATGTTGACATGGTGACTTTCCTGGTGGAGCATGGAGCCAGCATCAACCAGCCTGACAACGAGGGCTGGATCCCCCTCCACGCTGCGGCCTCCTGCGGATACCTAGACATAGCAGAGTGAGTACTGAGAGGCCTGTTTCTGAGAAGCAGTGGTATCTGTTTCATCAGGTTTCTGCAAACTCATCCTCACATCCTGTTCTGTATCTGGCTTAGTCTGAGAAGCTTTTTGTGTGCGACTGCAGCACTGCTCGTTAAATCTTTCAGTTCAGTTTGTGTGTGCGGATGTGTCAGTGAGGTTCCTGTGTGAAAGTCCAGCTGGTACGGTACAATTTAATTTGGATTGCCGAGCACAAAGTGACATCAGGGCTGCACTGTCCTGTCACCTCTCTGAGCCCCTCCATTAGTGACCTCTGTCTTTACATTGGTGCTAGCAAGATTGATGTCTTCTCAGTGTGGTCTTGAGCTGTTATAATCCTACTTTTTTTAGTTGAGTAAAATTGGATATTGGTTTTAAAGGTTAAGTTCAGTGTTTTCCAGCTGTGACCCTATCATCCCACGTCGTTGTGTCTAAATGACTGATGGGAACAATAAGGTTTGAAATTGAGCCAGTGTTGAGCAAGATCGTTGGCGATGGCACCAGCGAAACCGGCTGCGTTGTAACCATTTGGGGCATGCTCGCCCACACAAAAGTGCTTGTTTTCGTCACTGACAGGCTCAGATTTTTATTTTAAGTGTCTGACAACTTGTGGAAAGGATCCCTACAGAGATAGACCTTTACGTTGAAGAGTTGAAGAGTAAAAAAAGGATCTGAGCCTGTCAGCGGCAAAAACAAGAGCTTGTAGTGGATGTAAATTGACTGTGCAAACATGCCCCGAGTGATTACATTGTAGCCTGTTTGGACGCTGATCAATACAGGACCAGTTTTAAACGTTGTTATAATTAAATTAAATATCCTCTGATAAGTGTTCTTACCTGAAAAGGACTGGGGCCAAGAAGATACTACAGTGCAACTCTCGAGCTTGATTCCAGATACAGTGGCCCAATCTCTCCACATTTGATTACATCACTCTAACAATGTCTGAGTTATCAGATGTGTTGCTACTAGTGCGCTACTGAAAGTGATGGCTATTGACGTGATGAATCTGGAATGCTAGCTGAAATGCCCATGGGCATCTGCACAGTATTCAGGTGCCAATTGGCAGTCGCTGAGGATGTTGAGGGATCCCAAGGAAATTTGTCAAAGCAATGTTACAGCAAACAGAAGAACTAGTTAAGAGTGCTGCTGTGTAAGATTAAAGGGTAAGTTTGGTATTTTTTAACCTTGTTGTCCCATGTTTTTGTGTCTAAGTGCAAATGGAACAAAGTCCAGTATTGAGCTGGAGCAGGCTGTAATATAGCCATCAGGGACATGTTCACATCGTCCTTTTACATCGACTATAAGTACTTGTTTTTTTCCACTGACAGGTTTGGGCTATTATTCCAAGTGTTTGGCAAGATTATTGTAAGGATCCCTACAGAGATAGACCTTTTTGTTTAAGCAGAAACAACCCCCAAATCACCTTTGCAATTCCCGTTAATACTTTAAGCAGCTATAGAGGCAGGATACTTTCAGTGGATAGACGAACCAAGACAGTTTATTTGTTCCGATTACTTTGAGTGCCAAGTGTGTTTTATGATGACAAAATTATCATGTATTTAAATGAAGTCTGGTGGGTTTGGTGATGAAGATTTAGGGGCTGTTTCTGGTTACACGAAACAATAAGATCTGTCACTGTAGGGGTCCTTTCCGTAATGTTGTCCGACACCTAGAATAATAGCCTGAGCCTGTCAGTGTCAAAAACAAGTACTTTTATTTGATGTAAATGGACAGTGTTAGCATGCCCCTAATTATTACGTTACAGCCTGTTTCGTCCTGCCGTCTGCAGAGTCTAGACGTCACGCTCAACACTGGACTGATTTCAAAAACTGTTGCTCACATTTGCACTTGGACACAAAAACATGTGAAAATAAGGTTTAAAAATACCGAACTTGCCCTTTAATGTTGCACAGCAGCACACTTAACTGGCTTTGTTGTAACATTGTTTTGACAAATTTCCTTTGAATCCCTCAACATCCTCAACGACTGCCAATTGGCGCTGTTACACTGTACAGATGCCCATGGGCATTTCAGCGAGCATTCCAGAATCAACACGTCAAAAGCCATCATTTTCACTGGCACACAGTTCTCGGCACATTTTGACAGGAGCGGCAGCGCATCTGATAGCTCAGACACACATTGTTAGAGTGATGTAATCAAATATGGCGAGATCGGGCCTCTATAACTGGAATCGGGCTCTAGAGTTGCACCATCGTATTTTCTCGCCCCTAGTCCTTTTCAGGTAAGGAGACTGCTCGCAGGGCACAGAACACAACACAGAGATGTTATCAGAGGATATTTAAACAGGCTAAAGGGGGCTGAAGGAGCTCAGTTGTACTCATTGTTCGGCATATTGGGAGTGTGCTGTGACCTGCTTTACTTCTGTGTTACATTACAGGAACCTGGCTACAGATTTATCCCCACTGTTGATGTTTTCCCGAAAAGTAACAAGTGCAGACTGGAAGTGGGAAAATAAACATGGATTATGTATAAATTAGCTGTCGGGCAAATTGTTGGCACAGTATTGAAGTTGTAATTTAATAGCCTCTTTGAACAGTAATGCAGAGAAATGACATATAAGCCATGTCCTCAAAAATCTCCACACAGTTTTGAGATGTTTTAGTGTCGTTAGCGTCTCAAACCCAGTACGTCTGTGTCCAGTAGGCCTCATGAGCACAGCACCAGCAGTGGGCTAGTATTACAGAAAACAAGAAGTTTTTTGTTGTCGCATAATGAATGAAAGGTCAAGTGGTTGGCCTGATATGGGTGACTAATGGAGACATCATGTCATAGGGAGAAACTCAGCAACCTGATGTGGGCGGCGAACTCTCAGTAGACCCATTTTTAATCCCAGCATCCTCATTCACAGTAACGGGAACTCCAGAGCGGGACTGTATCTCTGCGCCCCTGGTGTCACCACAGCCATCTAATGGTAGGGTTGGTTAGGGATCCCACAGTGGGACTCTGGACCACAAAGCCATCAAACCTAGTAAAGCTGACCCAAAATAGGCAGAATAGAAAGTCCAATCAAGGAGGTATAAAACTCTGAAACGTAACTGCAGTCAGTTGCCATTTGGAGGGGGAAGTCATAAGCGCCGAGCCTGTTTCAAGTGGCGTGTTGGCCTAATGAGAAGGGCCTGAGTCTCGCCGCAGCTTTAATTGGAAGCAGCTGAAGTCAAGATGTTGAATGGGTAAAATGGTCTTGAATCTCTGTTGGGGGGAGGCAAGGATAGAAAGGGTTAAATTACTAAATAGCCTTTGATACAGTGTTAAATTTTGGTTGTCTGATATTATTTATAGAGCTGTAGTTTTATGGTTTAAAGGAACAGCTCACCCTAAAATCAAAAGCAGGTATTTTTTCCTCTTACCTGTAGTGCTGTTTATCAGTCCAGATTGTTTTGGTGTGAGTTGAAGAGCGTTTGAGATATCAGCCGTAGAGATGTCTGCCTTCTCTCCAGCATAATGGAACTAGATGACACTCAGCTTATGGTGTTTAAAGTGGCCAAAAAAAAATTGAAAAACTCAACAGCAATGTCTCTTTCTGGAAGTCATGACGCAGTTACTCAAGATAAAGACAACCAAATCACTACGCAGAGGGGAGCGTGCATCTACTGCTAGCTCACCTAGCACCACTGAGCTAGCTAACGTCACAGCTCAGTCAAGGAGGACAGGATCTCCAACACTTAACAATTCAAACCAAAACAATCTAAATTAATGAACAGCACTACGCACAGAACTATGTTGGTTCGTCAGTGTTTCTTAGCCATAGGTTGAGAAGCTATATAGCACTGCTGCTACACAAAAAACCTTCTAAGCCTCCTTAGTTCAGTTTAGTTTAGTTTACTGGGAAAAAGAATAAAAGCACTTCATTAAAATGGCCGACAAACAGTGTATTTCCAGGGGATAACACATTAAAGCAGTGGCTCTCAAACTTTTTGCCCCCATGTGCATGGAAATATTCCAGCTTTGAAAAAAGGCAGCATGTTGTATTTTCCAATATGCATTTAGTACAGAATTCAGAATCTTTTAAGCCAGCATTTCCATAAGAAATGAGTAATAGTCATTCATATTACAAGTAAAAGTTTCATTTAGAAGCATATTGACACGTCTATGGTATTGTCTGGCATCATTCAACAGCCACCAGGCTCAAAAATGTATAAACAATACAGTGCTATAGTGCACGTCCAGTGGCTCTGTGTGAATATGTATTTTTGATTTTTTGATGTGAATTGTCCCGTTAATTCCAGGTCTGTAAAGGCACATGTAGACAAGACGTCATATTTAAATCAAATTATCTATAAAGAAAATATATTTTCCACAAAACTGCCTTTAATGTACAACTTCTAGCTGGAGTGAGCTCCACCTAACACCTCATATCTTATCTGAGGACCACCTTTAGTACTGAGCATTAGATTGGTGGCAATGAATGCTGGGATTGCATCTGTAGTTGCAGTTATGCACTGTAAGACAAAGGGGACAGTAGTTTAGTGTCAAACCTGGAGAGTAGTAAACATCCATGCCCTGAATTTGTGCCACTCCTCATTCAGACGCCTCTTTTTCTTTATTTTTGAGGCGTGGCGTGTTCGCTGTGTTTGCACAGACCCTCTGCAATTTAAACACACTGTGTGACTTAGGTTCCTTTAACATGTTACTTATTTGAACATGGAACATGGCTATTTACCTTTGTCATATCACGTGCTGTAACTTCAGTGTGTGCTGAACACCAGTAAAAGACTTGTATATAACTAGTCGAGTCAGTTTTATTTATGTAGCACCAAATCATACAGAAATTATCTCAGGACACTTTTCATATAGAGTCGGTATAGACCACACTTTAACGTAGCCCAACAGTTGTGGTGTTGGGTCTGCCCTTGTCTGTATGAACACCTTTTCCTCCTATTTTATATTATTTTATATTATTATTTATTTATTTATTATTATTTTGATTTTATTTATTATTTATTATTTTATTATTATTTTGATTTTATTATTTATTCATTATTTTATTATTTTTGTTTTATTTTATAATAAAAAAAAATTATATATATTAGACCAAACAGCAGCATGTTTAAGATTTTGTACCAGATAATTATGGATTTTATAGTTATAATTAATACATTCAGTATCAGTGTTATTGTTGAATATATGTAGTTTGGCCTGGACATGTTTGGAAGAGGTAATGGGCAACGCAGGAGACACAGACTGAGGTGTAGTGTCAACCAGTTTTGGCGCTGAACTGTTTCCTCATTAGTTAAAGGAAGTGACCGTTGTCTCTACCTCCGTTTCTTTTCACCCTGTCAGAGGCTCAAGTTTGACCTCAAACTTTTCAGTACAAAAAAAATCACCTAGACTGTAAACACCACGTTGGAAAATTATAAAAGGATGTTTTTATAAATGTCATCTTGGCTTTAACCTAAAATGTATTGTGGTTGCAGGTATCTCATCAGCCAGGGTGCCAGTGTAGGAGTTGTGAACAGCGAGGGTGAGACACCGCTGGACATCGCCGAAGAGGAGGCGATGGAAGAGCTGCTGCAGAATGAGATCAACAGACAAGGTGCGGTATTGAAGACATCTTGAACTCTAATGTCCGGTCCACATTGTCATCCTTGATAAAAATGTGTCTCAAGTGGATTTAACCACAGCTAATGTTCTGTAGCTGATGCATCCTCAGCCAGGTGGTTATGTATTGTTAATGCAAAAAGAGAAGAAGTGGAGACAGGCCAGTGCTGGATTTTTATCTTGCTACCAGTATTTCGCAGTGCTATTTCTGAACATGGGCTCTGTGCTTTATTCAGTGGGTGATTTAACAGGGACAGTGCTCATTAATAAACATTGCTGTAAATGCACCGGTTACAGAGTTAGCCGAGATGATGAGCCAATAATAAAAATAGAGGACAATAATTTTGTGAAGAAGCTTCAGGTGTTACAGTATAATCAAAGTTAATCATATTCAGACACAGTTTTGGGGCCAAATGCAGAAAACTCTGTTCTTTTTGTCAGATTTATGAAGCCTTGTGTACACCTGATGCCTGATGCCCATGCACAAGCCTTATTTCCACACCTACAGTTCACCATAAATGGATGTAGATATGCCCTTAAACCTTTGTTTCCATATTAATAACTGTGCCTCTTCACCACTCACAAGACCTGTCAGTCAGTATGTTTACATGCACACAGTAGTCGAGCTAAGCTCATAGCTCAGCTAATCAGTCAAGTCGGACTTCTTGTCTTGTCTGAGTATACATGCAGAGGGGAAAATCGAATTTCTGACCAAGTACGTCTGACTCCGCCTCGATAGGCGGCGCTGTGTCCTTTTTAATATAGTGCGTATTGAACTAGTTCTGGTTGACCTGAAGAGGAACAATAAATTAAATTAAATAAATCCGTGTTTCGCGTTTTCTTACCATCCTTAAACTTCAAAATGTTTAGCTCCTTTAGCTGTCGGAGAAGTGTGTCTTCTGCTTCTCGGTCGCCATGGTGTTTGTTTTTTTGTTTTTCCTGAAGTGAACTCCTGCTACATCATCTCCTTCTTCTTCTGGGTGATAGCCAAGCTACGGAAAGTCCAGTTTCAGTCAGACTAAGCCAATAATTCGGTTTTCTCAAGCTGCATGTAAACGTACTGAATGAGAAACACAACAATGAAAGTGCAATTTCAGTTTCCAGCGGTGCCAGAGCCGCCATCATTACACACAGCTGTGGCAGTTTCTTCCGTCTGTACCACTAACACATCACATTTCTGCAAAACATCATCACAGTGAAATCTTAGTCATCATTATTATTAAACGTCTGAGTGATCAGTGATTCATTCATAGTGCCCATGTTGAAACTGACTTCATGAAGTGTGTCAAAACAAAATTAAAAGATTACTAACAGGGAGATGAATGTAAATTCAAAAGGATTACATTCATCACCCGTAAATAATATAAATTTAACGTTATAAATGCGGCCTTGATTGACAATTTACAGAACGCTGTAGACTGAAAAAAATAAGAACACAATCAGTGAAATTGGTAAAAAACCTAAAAAGAATGTTTCCGATCTCTGAACTTATATTTAATCTTGTCCTCATCATATCACCCGCAGCTATCTTTGCTAAAACCGTGTGTACGTCTGGTCTGAAGCCTACGTGAGGCGCACACATTCTCACTTCACATTCCTCCTTTTCAAATACCAGTTTATGTGTGGGAAAATGTGTTTGCATGTTTTTGTGCATACACATCGTTGTGCATCTGGCCCCTGATATGTTAAGCATTTAAAAGGCAGCATAGCAGTGAGGGGCCTCCGTGTGTCCTTCATGCATGTATGAGTATGTTGTCAAATAGAGGCTGAGCTCTCATTGAGTGTCAGTCACCTGCTGTTTTTCACTTGCCTGCTCGCTGAAAACTTACATAATATAGAAAAGTGATCCAGCTGTGTTGTGAGCATTCATGTGATGATTCAAAACTGAAAAGTCGAGTCTTTCTATTTTCGGGGCCTGGGCATTCTTGAGATGATGAAAGGCCCTTCCCTATGGTGAGAGGCCGCATACAGACGTGCTAACTGGCCCCGGGTCAGAGGGGTGCTCGTCAGCTCACTAATAAAGATGAGCTGGTTTGAAGGGACAGATCACGGCAGAATCAGAAATACATATTTTGCCGTCTCTGATGTAATGGAACTAGATGACACTCAGCTTGTGGTGCTCAAAGCGCTAAAAAATCCAACATCAATGTCTCTTTCCAGAAATCATGACCTGGTTACTCAAGATAATCCACAGACCTTGTTGTGAGCAGTTTCATGTAGGAACTAATTTCTTTCTACCGAACCGTATCACCACACAGAATGAAGCATGCATCTACTGCTAGCTCACCTAGCACCTAGCACTACTGAGCTAGCTAACGGTACAGCCGGGGTCCCAAATTAACACCTGCCTAGCGCCAAATGCAGGAAGATTTTCCATTTGGCAAGTTAATCTTGGAAGGCCCCGCCACACTGATGGGTAAATATTGGTACCAAAATCATCATGTAATAAAAAACTACTACTACTACTACCTCGTTTTCTTAGCTTATAAAATGTTTTGCTCGACTCCTGTCAACCCTTTTGCCCCCTGATGAAGCTACCATTAGGCTAACGTGTAGCCGAGGGTTGAGTTGTGTCACACTGGAGGCTCCGTAGACTGAACCAAGACTGCAAACACTTAATTGCCGCCCACATTGACAGCTTCACTTCTTCCATTCTCACCTTTCACAATAAAAGCCCTAGACATGTACACTAACTCACTGCTTACCAGAGGGAACATATTTACATGCTGAGCCCATGGTGATGAGTAAATCAGTATATTAAAATAACAGCTTTAACATTTTCTCTGCCCTTTTCTTTAAGTTTATATTCAACATAATACTTTTATCTCAATGAAATATGTTATTCTGGCCACTAAAAATATGCTTGTAGATTGTATTTATCCTCCTGTTCATCTAGGAGGATGCTAATGTTTACATCAGGCGCTGTCAAAAGCACAAGCCTCTCCAATGAGTAGATCCACGCTTTCCTCTGCAGTGGTTACACAAAACTGCTCACAACAAGGTCTGTGGGTTATTTTCAGTCCTGATTCCTGGAAAGAGACATTGCTGTCGAGTTTTTCAAATGTATGCCATCTAGTTCTATTATATCAGAGAGAAGGCAGACATCTCTACGGCCGATAACTTCAACACTCGGCAGCTCACACCAAAACAATCTAGATTAATAAATAGCACTACAGGTAAAAGGAAAAAAGTGTATTTGATTTTGGGATGAACCATCCCTTTAAGCAAGCTTTAAATACACACATTTACGACATGTGTTTGCAGTGCATAGAAAAATGCGACATTGAATAACCGTGGTTATTGATAGGTTACTGTAAGGTCTCTGTCAGTGTCTTTACAGGTCTTTAAGTCCAGGTCCAAGTGTCTAAATGCACAGGGTATCCAGTTATAATTACACCCAGAGTGTTGTTTGTATGTTGTGCTCCTTGTTCGTGTTATATAACGGCGGCGAGACATGCACCCACCCGAACCCCAAGCATCTCGGCCGGCGGCAACTGTCAGCTTTGATTTGCCGACGTCTGGAGATGTGCTGCCTGGTTCGGAGCATCCGCACGCTGCCTCATCTAAGATCCATCACTGACAGATGCAAAACAAAATGTGTATGCTCATTAACCACACTCACAGACCTCACAGAGCCAAACAAGTGAATACGTTTCCATTATGTGGACATTATGCATTCAGCCGAATTTAGTCACTCTTTAATGCAGACTTGCATAAATCTGCTTTTGAGATAAAACTGAAGAGTGAATCTGCGATGATCCTGGCCTCGGGGCAGCTGCAGACAATCCACGGCTCAGTCCTCTGTGCGAGAGGTAGCAGGCAGCATTATGCAACTCGCTGTTGTGTAACGCTTCTGTATGATTGTAATGTGATTTTCTCCTCTCAAAGAGACACCAGTCATGGGGTTAAACTTGTTAGCAAGTGGCCATGGTTTCCCCTCAGCAGGGACAGCCTCTAGATCCTCTCCTTGACCCTGATTGGGTCAAGTGACTGGACGGCCCCATCGCCCTCCTTTCCCTTCTCCATCAGCTGCCTCATGAGGGCTGCTGTCTGTCCTTGTGATGGACTGACGGTGGATAATCTCACTGTGTCTCTATATGGCTCTCTGTCCCTGGTGCTGAGAGGACACACGGCTGAAACTGCAGCTTCCTCTCGGCTTAAAATAATTGTTTTCTTTCTTCTTTCCTAAAAAGCCAACAGTAACTCTTCTTAGCTCTGAGGATCCTGGTGCCTGCTTCAGGGTAGATATCTGTAGATATTTCATTTTGGCTTCAGCAGACATACAGTAGGTGCAGTATACTGTCAGTGAGGTGGAGGGGGAGGCAAGTCCTTTTATGGTCTATTGGATTTTCTCTTTATCTTCTCGTGTGGAAGATGTGCTGTTCTCTTGTAAAAACTTGACTTTGAACTGCTGCCAACTCTTCCACTCGTTCCTGTTCTGTAGTCCTACTTAGAGGCCATTAGGCTCCTGCTTTTTATAGACACAGTGTAGGCTACGTCCCAGGAGATCACGGGACGCTGGTCTACCTGGCCAGCTCTCATTGCCTACATTAACTGAGCTGCCCTCAGGACGTTTAGGTTAATTTTCCTCCACAGAGTGTGTGTACTGCGTTTAACTCTTGACTGACAAGTTGGGATGGATTTACATGACAGCTGAAGTTGGAATTCTCACATTTCTGTAGGTCTCTCACCCTGAATTTTGATATTTCAATCAAGTTACACCATGCATACCTGGTGCCAGAGGTACCTCAAAGTTCAGTTCACACAGATTAAAATGAGCTAGTTCATGTTCGTACTTCCCGGTTTGGAGTTCGTATCTTCAATTTTGTTTTCAATAAAATAAAATATGGCTCATTTATACTCCCTTTATGTACGTAACATAGATCCGTCCATTTCAAATGTGTTAACATCACTGCCCTCATACTTATGCATCCTTTATGTTGGCATAGGTAGAGTTAGTTTTCACACAACAACAAAAATGGCGACAGTGGAGGAGGTTGTTATATACTACCTTCAAATGGAGGTGGTGTTCAAGATGGCGGTGGTCTATGGGGCCATTAAACACATCCTGACACATGGACGGAGAATTCTTTTTACTGTAGTACTCATTTGTTCCATTCCGTCGTTATGTCAATATTACGTTGTCTTTAACGGTTGTATCTCACTCAAACTGCGCTACACTGTCTCCACAATCTCCTGTGGTATCGCTCCAGTTCTCTCATATCTGTAAGCTCTGCAGAGAACGGCACAAATTTGGATAAAACAAACGCAGAGTACAGACAGGAAGGCTGTCTGTCTCTGTCTCTGTATTAAACACTGAGCATAAATGAGTCCTGAGACTGGCCGGACGATTTAGCTTGATGACTTGTTTCAAATTTGTTGATGTTGCTAACATTCAGGCTCGTTTTTTTTAAGACCCAACGGGCACAGTTTGCAAAAAATACGAGATCTTTTCCAGTGGAATCTGTACTGATTTGTTCATAAACTCCTTTACACGTTCATATGAACTTCAGCAGTACCGGTAACTGGGTTGTCTGAATTGCCAGTTGCATCAGGCAGCCATTAAGGTGTTGTGTCGAAGTCTGTTCCCCTGTCAAATAGTGTTCCCCTCATTTTAAAATACGTAGCTCCCCCCCCCAGATTTAGGTAGGGGGGGAGCGCATATGTATAGGGACAATCACTGCCGTAAAACAGTGTTTGAGCGTTCTTAACCATCGCAAGAGTGAACGATAATTGTGTTCATTATCTGAAAACGAATATATTTAGTTTACCATCCACCAGAAACATGAGCCAGTTATGTGATCGCTCACCTGTCTCGTATTGTGTGCTCTTTGAATAGCTAGAAGGTAAGCAGGTTGAAAATAATCGATGTAACACATGAATGTGTTGATGAAATACCACAACAATGTGTGACACCAAATTAGGATAGATCACATATTAAAATGGCGTCTTGTAATGTCATGCAGATTTTTAAAAGTGTCTGATGCAAGTGAATCGTGTCTTTAATTTAGATTTTGTTCACATTTCTCATTTGAAGGCTTCTTGTCATGTCGTAGAATATGTAATTATTTAGCCTAAGTTGCGTCAACAGTTCCTGATTTTTGTAACCTTTACAAAGATGTGACAGTATTTTGGTGGGCATATCCAATAACTCCCTCTCTGAGCAGCCAACCACAGTGACACACTGGTGCAGTGTCTGTCCCAAAGTCATTTGGTTTAAAATGTTAGAAGTAAAACTTGAAATCCAGTCAAACATAAACTCAGACCCTGACTCATCTTCTTCAGATCTGGTTTCACTTTCCTAGACTCAGTCCACTGATGAGCAATGAGCCATAGTATTACTGTTACCTTGCTCAGTGTGAGCCCTTGTTGTGTGTGATATTTAAGGGATGTAGGCCAATCATCCAAAAACTGCGAGAATAAAAAGCTCACAGCAGATGTCCTCTTATTGCTTAACAGACCTCCTTGTGCTCCTCTGCAGCGAGCAGCGGCTGAATTTCTGGGGTAAAGTTAGACTTCTCCTCTGCCTGCCCATTTGCCTAAGCCAAGCTCGCAGACACAGATGTCCTCTTTCATTGGTTTAAAAGCTCGAGGCAATCTTCAAGCTTTCTGGAGTGTCAGGAAATGAGCGATGATGTATCCTTGGGAGGAGAACAAAAACCTATAAGATCAGCTGAAGTTTTGGCTCCTACCCCAGAGCACTTCTTGGATCACTGTTTATGCAGTTCAACACAGTTAACACTCAGTCGACGAGTCAACGACTCGTGCAGCCGTGCATTTCAGGCCGCCTCGTGCTCCAACCAGGTGTCAACAAGACAATACAGGCCTGTTTTCACCGCATGCTGCTTATACCTTAGACATATTGACCCACTTACCCGGCTGAGGCCTGTGTGTTTTGCAGTAACTATTTCATTGACAAATTGACAGAATATTGGCACGAAGCTGTTTGCTAAGGCAGAGCAATGCTTTAAAACACCCTCTAGTGTTTACAGGCTGCCAGAATAATGTCACGTCTATTTCTTTTTCCTCTTTAGAGCCTCAAACACGATGGATCGCATTGCTGCATTATCATTACACTGTTTAAATATGCAGAGATTTATCTTGTGGCTGTGTATTGAAATATTTCCTCTTCTTCCCACTGTAATCCATAGTCACAAACATTCACTTCTCTTGATGTAAACAAGTACAACTCGTTACAAATACCTCGATGTGCCTCGTTCCTCTATTCTCTGGGTTCAGTGTTACAGCTGGCAGCTTGTTCCTAAGTAGCAGCTAATCTGTCAGTGCCAATTTGACGGTATCAATCTCCTCTGTCGCTCACCAGGGGTGGACATCGAGGCAGCCCGGAAAGAGGAGGAGCGGATCATGCTAAGGGACGCCCGGCAGTGGCTCAACAGCGGCCAGATCCAAGACGCACGGCACACCAAGTCTGGAGGGACGGCGCTCCACGTAGCTGCTGCAAAAGGATACGCCGAGGTTTTAAAGTAAGCAGCGGTCTTGACATCATGTTAATTATTTTCTCTGTTGGCACAAAAATACAACGATCAACTCACTTGTTGCTCGTTGTTACATAAATCCTGTCCGTTTTCTTACGTTATATAAATACTATTTATAGTCTAGACAGTGGTGAGGCCTAGCATGGTGTGTTTCTGGTCTCTGCGTCCTGTCAGCGTGTTGTTCTGACATTGTCTCTGTGGGCTGTTAATACAGCTACACCGCTCGAGGAAACTGCAGCCACCTGTCCATCTGGTCCGGGAAGCCAGCCAGCACACTGTACTGCCATAGATAGCTCTAAGATCTCTGATGTTTAGCACAGCTACCATATACAAGAGGGAGATCTAAATGTTTTCCCTGTCATGACAGATTTATGGGCTGCAATATTAGGGTTTTAAAATTTGCCATCCTCATCCTGCGCTCGCTCAGGGATGACTAAGATTTTCAGATTATGTTTCCATGTGTTTAGGGGATGGACTCTGTATCTCATAAATCTGACCCGGGGTTACAATGCTGACGCACTTCTGAAAGCCTGGACGCTGTCAGCACCTTGAAAGATTAGATTACAGAATCAAAGCCAAAAAAACAGATTTGCAAATTCTAACAGAAACTGTCTCTGTGTCCCTTCTCTCTCTTTGTCACACTCCCCTCTCCGTCACTGTGCAGGCTTTTAATCCAAGCAGGGTATGATGTAAATATTAAGGACTATGATGGCTGGACTCCTTTACATGCAGCAGCACACTGGGGCAAAGAGGAGGCGTGTAGGATACTGGTGGAGAATCTATGTGACATGGACCTCATTAATAAAATGGTGAGTAACTGGAACTGTCACGAGTCCTGTCGTTAAGTGCTATGCAATCCATATTTTAGATAACGTGGATTTTATTTCTTCCTCTCAGGGCCAGACAGCTTTTGATGTAGCAGATGAAGATGTTCTGGGATATTTAGAAGAACTACAAAAGAAACAAAATCTGGTAAGTCAATATCGCTGCTTTGTCAGCAGTGTTAATGGTAGTTAAATATGATTGAGTTCATTTTTTTTAACATACAAGACAGGGATCAACACTGATTTATAAAAGTGGTTGCCAGGCTTGCAACTGTGCATCAGATTTTGGCCGCTTAAACTGAAATAATGGGTGCTACTGTTAGTCACCTTATAAAGCACCGTTTCCACCAAACACGTTCGGTATGGTACCTTTGGAACCAAAAGTAACCAAAAATGGGGACGGTACAGAACAGATCCATTGGTACCATCCGCAACTTTTCACAGTGGAAACGAAAGAAAGCGAACTGAACCATACCATACTGCTCGGTGGAAACGGGGCTTAAGATACTGTACGTCAGCTCAGTAATGAAAACGTGGCCTCCCGTCAATCTTGCAAATGGTGGTGTTCATCAACCTGTCACTGTGAGTGTTAGCTCCTGCAGCCTCGACATATTTATCACCCATCATCCCTTTTTCTTATACAATAGAACGTGTTTGCCATTGATTGCCACCAAGGGCCCAGAATTCGCTTCCAGTCTCTCAAAGTAGTCGCCAGTGGCAACCTGGCAAGCGTTACTGTTCAGTCCTGTGAGATTGCCTGTGTGTCCAGGATTGTATTGCTCGCTGTCTTTTCCCCTGTCAGAATATCTGAGTTTTGTTTTCTGCGTTGCAGCTGATAGGTGACAAGAAAGATGTTAAGAAATCTCCTTTGATTGAAACAACAACCACTGGGGATAACAACCAATCACTGAAACCACTCAAGAGGTAAATAGCTTGAAAATTAATCAACGGAAACTGTCTGCTACATTAGTTTTAAGATTATCAAACCATCTGTATCCTAGGCATAACTAATTAAACTTCTTGTCTGCTTTGAATATTTGATTTTGCATCTGTGACTTGTGTTCTGTCACGCAGTTCAAAACGCTGCACTGATGCTGTAGTTTTTCACTAAAGGTGTTAAATGTGTGTGTTGCAGCAAAGAAACGCTGCTTCTGGAGCCTGAAAAGAGCGCCCCACGCATCGAGACCTTAGAACGGGAGAAGGTGGATGAAGGAGAGGAGGGGAAGAAGGACGAATCAAGCTGCTCCAGTGAGGAAGAGGATGATGAAGATTCAGAGTCAGAGACTGAAGCAGGTACGTGTGTGAGTGTGTGTGTGTGTGTGAGAGAGAGACAGTGAGAGACTTATTTTAGACTTCAGCACATCAGGTCTGGAAACAAAGTGTTTACTGAGTGTCAGTTAAATTACTCACATAAAACTTAATTCAGTCAGCTCTGTGTCAGCACATAAAATCTTTATTTTCTAGTCTTCACTGTAGAGCTGCAACTCACCGTTATTTTAATGATTATATCCGACAACATCCATCTCAGTTTCTCAGCGTCCAAGGTGATGTCTTTAAATCAGGGATGCAGCAGTTGTGAAATTCTGGGCTGGTATCAATGTTAAAAATTACAATTTGGCTGCTAGCTGATACCAATACTGAAACTGTTTTTATATTGTTAATATTATTACTATTTATTCCCCCTTTTGTGCTAGGGAAAGAAATAAATCTTCAGACTGCTGTAGCTTAATTAAGTCCTTTGTTACAATGCCTTCGAATGAGCACAAGTTCAATCATACAAATTTCTGAAACAACTTTTATTTTAACCTTTCGTGTAAAAACATCTCTTAAAAAATAACTGCTTCAAAAGCCTTTTTACTCTATATAATATATCATAAGTCACTCTAATATGTGTCATGTTGTTGTGACAACATCAACACATTTCTCCTTCAAACAACTGTAGTTATTATTATTGACTTTTTACAAGATTATATTGAACACATCATGAGAACGTTATGATTTACCTTCGCCCAATACTCATTTTTACCGAATTGAAATTGAACGCATCATAATGTAACTCAATTCAACCTCCGTAAGCGAACAGCTAACGTTAACTAGTTCTACTACTAATTATAACATGATTTCGTTGTTCACGATGTAGCATTATCAGAGGATACAACAGGGTGCGTCCTCTGACGCGACAGTAGTGAGTTTAATGCATCCTTTCCTCGCGATGGCGTACCAGGAAAGATTTCTGTTGATCCCAAACAAGTTCTTTATTTCCCCACGGGGAACCAGACGTCGGCTACTCGCCATCTTGTCACAGAACAGTGAGATCACATACCCCGTCTCCCAGACAGTCGTTTTATTCTTCTTGTACCTGCTCATTAATTTAAGCTTGTGGCCGTTAGTCTCAGGCCTTGCTTGTTAGTCTGTGCAAAACTGATGTGACACAGCAGAAAAACTTAAGTTAATGTGTCTTAGCATATTTGCAGACCGGCCAAGGCAGTCAACTAGGCAAATATCGGCGAGTACCAATGTTCAGCCGATAAATCGGTGCATCCCTGCTTTGAATATCTTCTGTTGTTAGTCCAAAACCCAAATTTATTGAGTGTAATACAACAGAGAACAGGGAGACAGAGGAACGTAGGAAATCTCCATTAGAAGCTTTTTCGCCATATGTCATTTTGACCGACAGGCTCGTAAAAATTCCATCATAATCTGTTATTACCCATCATCTTAATTTCAATTTTTTATTGGTAGGACATTTTTAATAGCATTTAATTTTCACTTTTTAATAGCTAGTATGTAGATCAAACTTGTAGATTATGCATTTATAAAGCAGGGAGGTAGTGCTGTTCGTTTAGGTAACACAGTGCACCTGTGTTAAAGCGCACGGGTAACATGTGGCTTGTTTAAAAGGTTCTATATGTCCAAACACATTCGTCAACTATAACTATAAAATGAAAGGAAGTTTTTCTGCCTTCTCATCATGAACAGTTTACAGTTAGCTGTAGACTGAGAAAGAACAACCTAATTTACTTTACCACTCAAAGGCTACCAGCCACTTTTAAGGTGGATTGTTTTCTTGCCTGTTACTTAGGGCGTATATCAGTCAACACACCTTAAATGTCAATATGACAACTTTGAATATTCCATTTGTTTTTGTTTTTTTGTCTCTCTGTTTGTGAGTTTCAACCTGATTGTTCAAACTACGAATATTCTATGTCTGTACCTGGAGACAAAACATGGTGGAGGGTCTTTCCTGTTTTTTCTCTCCTGTGGAGAAAAATGATGAACAAACACTGACTATGCAAAGAAACTTAAGGCACTCAGTCCACCAAAGTGATGGTTAAAGCCAGCTAGACAAGGTCATGCACATGAGAAGAGACAATGGCTAATTAATTTGCACAAGGACAGGGGTGTGGTAAAGTTACGGTAAATCGCCCTCACTGTTCTAAGCTGTTAAAATGATGGATGGCCTTAAGATTTTACGGTCAGTGACAGAAATATTTGGTTAAAGCAACCTCTGATCTCCATATTTAAGAGCCTGAAAATGTTTTTAAATTACTTTAACAATTAATAAAATATCAAAATGATCTCCGCTTATTTTATTGTCCATTGATTAAGCGAGTTGTCACCTAATTGTTGCAGCTCTAATTCACTGAGCATAATCATCTTGTTATCATTTATTGTTGTTTGAATACTCAGACAACTCACACTTTGTTCTTTTCGACTCCTCCAGATAAGACCAAGCCCTCTGCATCGGTGAGCAACAGCACGACGCCCGCCCCGACCAGCATCACCGTGTCACCTCCAACTAGTCCAACCAACCAGGTGACAACCCCCTCTTCACCGGTAAAGAAGGTGCGGCCTGGTGGACATGTTATTTCTCACCCTACCCTGCGCAGACAGCTGCCACAGCGCTGGCACAGAAACAAAAGACAGATTTCATTCAAATTAGCAGCTGGTTGATTTCAAAACGCCTCGGAGGAAATTAAAAGCTGCAACACAGCTGTGATGTAATCATGTCACTATTCTCCCCTCAAACCATTTCAAGTAGTGACTGCACCTCCTCTGTCACGTCGGCTTTACTCTGCTGAGACATGTCGGTTCCTCTCTCTGTACACAAATCAGCAAAATCCACCATCTATTTAGTTTCTCTCCCCCTTGAACACAAACCTAATTTCACAGCCGGCTGAAGATACTGTGGTGTTTACGTAAATGCAGCTCACACTCCAGGCCGTCACAGAAATAGTCGTCCCTGGTTGTGATTTGTGCTCCTCATGTTGCAGTACAATGAGTGCACACAGCTAACAAATGTCAGAGGCCCTGAGAGTGACATTTTACGACTAATTGTTGGAGGCGTTTAACAAACATGGCAACGGGCTGCACAGTGGGGATGATTGGTGGCCGACTCTGGATGATGTTAACAGTTTACTATAAGAGGAGGCTGGAGTACACAGAGCAGTGGAGAGGATTGGTTGCAGGGAGTAAAACAGGGCTTGCATGGCAGTGCTCTCCCACTTTTGAGTCTGCTGCCCTCTGCTGGAAAAATGAAGCCAAGCTTTAACTAAAGTGAATCTGCTTCCTTTAGTCCATGTTACATCATGTTTAACTGTTGGAAAGGTATCTTCACGTGTTTGTATGGCCAAAGTTGACCTGAGATACATCTAGAACCAAACATGAAGTCCCCAATGAAAGCTGTGACGCTCATTTCATAAAGCCTTTGACATCAGACACCAGCTACAGATTTTATTGCCCTGTTACACTCCTGAGTATCGCTTCAAGGAAACATTTTGTATTTCCCTGGACACTGTTTTCACGTGTTTTTGTGTCTAAGTGACTTATGGGAACATCTAGTTTTGAATTTGGTCCAGTTTGGAGCAAGAGCGCTGCGGCCGGCAGCAGCAAAACAGGCTACAATGGAACCAATCAGGGCGTGTTCGCACCATCAATGTATGTCCTTTAAAGGTGCTTGTTTTTGCCACTGACAGGCTCAGATTGTTATTTTAAGTGTCTGAGAGCTTATGGGAAGGATCCCTACAGAGGCAGACCTTTTTGTTAAAGAGTAAGATCCTTTTGTTTAACCAGAAACAGCCCCAAAATTGCCATCACCAATTCTACCAGACTCCATTTAAAAAAACAGTAATTTTAGCGTGTATAGAGCCAGAATATTTTCACATCTAACTGGGTGAATTAAGGGTTTATTTCAACCAAACCAAAGTTGGTGATTGTCAGAACAGTGGAGAGATTAACCAAGATGGTTTTTGTAAGTTTTGCTTCTGTCTTTTTCGAATTAAGTTTGTTTCATAATGATACAACTACTGTTTATTCAAGTGGACTCTTGTGGGTTTAGACATGGCACTTTCAGATTTGTTTAATGTAAACAAAATGGTCTTTGTCTCTAGGATTTTTTGTTGGGGCTTTTGCCTTTAATTGATAAAACAGTATTAAGTGTGAAAGAGGGAGACAGAGAGGAGATGACACGCAGCAAAAGGCCACAGGCTGAAGTTGAATCCATGGCTGCTGTAGCAAGGACACTACCTTTGTACGTTGGACACGTGTTCTACCCACTGAGCTACTGTAAGGTCTGTATCTGGTGGGATTCTTTCCGTCATGTTGTCAGACATCTAAAATAATTATCTGAGCCAGTCAGTACCAAAAACAAGCACTTTTAGTGGATGTAAATTGATGGGAACAGCCCCCAGACAGCTATCGCCATTCCAACCAGACTCTATTTGAATAAACAGTAATTTTGTCATCGTAACAAAGTCAACAGCAACAAAAGAAAACTCACAGAAATCCCATCTTGGTTCATTTTTCCACTATTCCAACAGTCACCAGCTCTGGTTTGGTTGAAATAAACCCTTAATTCACCCACTTAGATGTGAAAGTATGCTGACTCTATACACAGTAAAGTTACTTTTTAATAGGGTTTGGAGGAATTGACAGCAATTTCGGGGGTGTTTCTGGTTAAACAAAAGCATCTATCTCTGTAGGGATCCTTTCCATAATGTTGTCAGACATTTAGAATAACAATCTGAGCCTGTCAGTGGCAATAACAAGCACTTAAAGTGGACGTAAAATTATGATTATGGAAACAGCCCCAAAATGGCTATGGCCACTCAAACCTTACTCTGTTTTACGATCACAAAATGAATGTTTATTTAAATAAAGTCAACAGAAACAAAAGAAAACTCACAACAAAACATCTGGGTTTGTTTTTCCACTGTTTTTGATAAATCGCCACCTCATGTTTGATTGAAATAAACCCTTAATTCATCCAGTTAGATGTGTAAATATGCTGCTCTCACACACTAAAATTACTGTTTATTTAAATGGAGTCTGGTGGAACTGACCGTAGCAACTGTGGGGCTGTTTCTGGTTAAAAACAAGGATCTTGCTCTTTAACAAAAAGGTCTATCTCTTTCTATAATGTCAGGCAGCCTGTCAGTGGCAAAAACAAACACTTTTAGAGGACGTACATGTGGTTACATTGCAGCTTGTTTCACCTCTTGCTCAATGCGGACCAATTTTTAAAAATATTTGTCTCTGTCTCTGTCACTTAGATACAAAAACATGAGAAAATAGGGTCCAGGTTGAAAAATACGGACGTTACCTTTTAAATAAGAGGGTACCTTTACAGTGTTCTGTGTCCTTCAGTCCTGCAGTCAGTGGCCACCTATCCAAGACTTTCTAAATGTTTGTTTTCTCTGCTTCTTCTCTTGCAATGATCTCCTTGTCCCAGTCCTCCTTTGAAGCCTAGTGCTCACACATCACAATGTCTTCTGTCTTAACAAAGAGTGAGCAAAACATTAACAATGTGCAGTTTTGACACTACCAAATGTTTGTTGGATCTGTCACTTATTCCAACTGAGAACAATAGTGGTAGTCCTCCCCCCCCTGGTTTGGCAGTAAGCATTGTGTGGTGTGACTAGGCCTTAAAAAATCTGTCCTTGCCATAAAGTGTGTTTCTTTTGCTGCTTCTTCTGTCTTATTCTGGCTTTTTATCTCTGTCTCAACCTCCTCCCTGCCCTCCTTCCCCCCCTCTCTCTGCGTCTTTCTCATCCTGGCCTCTTGTCTTGGTTGGCTTTAGTTTGATTGTATTACTCCCCTCATGCCTGTGGCGGAGCCAGGCTGTCCTGCATTGTGGCGTCAAGGCTTGCGCAAAACTGGCATTTCTCTAGTGCCCAAAAAACCTATGGTGAGGTATTGGTGTGCACCAGAGTTGTTCTCTCATCCTACATGCACCTGTGCACTGACAAAGTACTTAACACCCCCCCTTGTCCTAACCACCCTGGCCCGGTCCGGGCGATGCTGATCGAACCTCCCTGTCGCTGACTTTCACTCATCGTCCCTACGTGGTGTTTCCACTTGTAGTCAACAAACACACTGTCCTAGTCGTGCTTCCACTGTGTGTCTGTGTGGCTTCTGTGTTTTTGTTTAGTTGCTTGTCACGTGTTGATAGTTGTAAAAATGTGTATGTGGCCAAACATGACAAACAATCGGACCCTAAAATCTCAACAGGTTGAGACCAACTGTTGTACAGGAGTGCTACATGGTTCAGTCTGTAACTCAAGTCCAGTAGTAGTAACAGTGGATGTGATTGTACCTTAACTGGCATGCCCGTCCTTAAAAATGTCCTCCTAATGGTCTCATCGTTGAAACTTAAATCGCAGCCCCTGGAGATTAATCCAAACTGTTTTTGACCTGACTGACGTCTGTGTTACTCACCCAGATAACCTAAAAATCTCAACATTTTTATACCTTTATAACGTTGCACACTGAACCGCTGCCCCTTCCTCCCTCTCAGGCCCCTCAGCCTGCTGGAAAGGTATCTACTAAAGTGGAGGAGGAGAGGAAGGACGAGTCTCCGGCGTCGTGGCGGCTGGGTTTGAGGAAGACGGGCAGCTACGGGGCGCTAGCCGAGATCACAGCCACCAAGGAGGCTCAGAGGGAGAAGGACACGACCGGGGTGATGCGCTCAGCCTCGAGCCCTCGACTCTCCTCCTCTCTGGACAACAAAGACAAAGAGAAGGTCGGCTATAGTATAAAATATTAAAATGTAGTCTAGTCTTTTCTTCTTCTCGCCACATCTCGAGCTCGGAATAAATCATTTACACTAAGGCTTGATGCTGTCATGACAGAAGCACACCAGCCTGTCCTTACCTTAAAGATTGCCGGTTGCTGATTGTAAACACAGTCACCAGTGGAAGAGAAAGTAAACGCCAAGCCTGGACTCACTTTTGTTTGGCATTTTGCCTCGCTATATTTTAATTTGCTCGGCACTGTGCCTCTTGGATGCCTGCTGTTTACAGTCTGGCACCTGGTCACTTCTTTTTATAAAGCTCCAGCCTCACCTGAGCACCATGAGGGTGCTGAAAATAAGAATAAAATAAGAATAAATAAGAAAATACAGTCAGAGGGCAGAGTCTCTGGGCCATAAGTGATTGAAAGGGATAACTTCTGTTTGAGATTATTCATTGTTTTTTTTTTTGGCAAAATCCTCCATAATTTATCTTTCAGCACTATTTTGTTGCGAAGAAAACTTGTAGATCGTAAAATCTGTATAAAAATGGACAAGTGGAGGGAACTTGGGGACTGGTTACAGGGAAACAGAGATCCGTGTGGGTGTATGAGACCCTCAGAAAGAGCAGAGGAGAAATCACAGAGTACCACAAGCTGGTCCAGGAGCTTCACCTGTATGATGGTTGGTTCAAGGCATATTTTAGGATGAGTCGGTGACAGTTTGACGATCTACTCTCTATCGTCTGACCTAATTAGGGTTGGTATAGTGTTAGGAAGTAGTTGAGGAAATGGTTTGTACAGATATGTCCTGTAAATTGACGAGGGCGATGATGAAAGTGAGCTAATGTTATCTTAACACAAACCATGTGCGCTACCACTTGTTGTCATCGCCACCACAGAAGGCCCGCCTCTTAATTAACCTGACTGGATAAGAGGACGTCTGGCGCTTGAGTTAAAGTTTTTTTCAGCTCAAGGTGTTCAGGGCACTCCTGCGAAAACACAAGCTCCATAGAGTGGAGAAATTCAAGGGGCTCAGTGACCACAACTCTTCAATTACAGAAAACTGCCCCAGGCTGATAAAACAAGCTGTCTGATCGAGGCCTCGTCAGGGGCTCAATTAAGGAGAAGATAGTAGAAAATAAAACTGAAAGTTATTGAATATGTGCTCACTAACCTGGGTCTGTTTTTGCTCCTCCGTCTACAGGAAAAGGATAAAGGAACTCGGCTGGCCTACGTGGCCCCCACCATCCCCAGGAGACTGGCCAGTACTTCAGACATCGACGAGAAGGAAAACAGGTGAAACCTGGGAGCCGAGTGGCTCTGTGCAAACATGCGTTGGCATGAGCGGCTCCTGCTGCCCACTGCTGTGTGTTGCAGGCAAAAGGCCTCAATGCTCTGCATGGTGTGTTGGCCCTGAGACACTGCCTTTGGTTAGGTTGTGTAGCAGTTATAGGGGTAGATTTGATCGTGGGTAGAGTCAGGTTTAATGGGGGAGACTGTACTTTTTAGAAGCACATATCCATGTCAGTATCTGTTTTGAGAAACCTGAGGTGCTATTGTAGCTTGTGGTTCCCCAGGGACTCTACCGCTCTGATACGTAGTGGCTCGTACACCCGGCGACGCTGGGACGACGACCTGAAGAACAGCGAAGGAAGCGCCTCCACCAACCGAACCCCCAGCTACCAGCGCAGGTTAGCCTCTGCGGCGACGCAACACTCTGCCAAACCCTCCATCCCTCATCTCATCATCAGATCTCTGCTCCATCTGATATGATGTGTTTATCCATGACGAGGTCGACCTGTAGAAACTGTGTAGACAGCATTGATAGTTGTTTATCAATCATCTACTGTACAGTTTGCTTGGATGATGTCATCAGAGATACATGCTTCCATGCACAGCAGCAGCTACTGAGAAAGCTTTTCTCTACCACTGCCACGAGAGTCTGTTGCATGACTGTACCTGTCCTGTCGGGTTGCTGTGCCACAGAGTTTAAAATGCATTACTCTGACATTTTAACAAGCCTATATACCTGTCAGATAAAGTTCCCAGGGTTGTTTGTGGCACAAAACCTAGACGTGGACTTATGCTGCATTCACGTCATATGGGAAAATACTGGATGCAAACCCTATTAATTTATTTTATCTCAATTTAAAATGACCTATCTTTAAATTCCTGTTTGTGTTGACTGGACAAGGTGACTGTAATGATCAAAAATCTGCAATAAACCTTTATTTACGGCATCTCCAAACACTTTAACATTTTGCTTTAAATCATCCAGTCAGCATGTCTCCCCGTATGACATGAATGCACCACTAGTGTGTCAAAGCTTGATAGTCTTAAATATGTATGTTTCTTGTACTATATCTGTGTGTGTGCGCCTCCACCGCTAACATGCCTCTCTCGCCCACCCCGCCTGCCAACACGCCAGCACGTCCCACACGCTAGCACTAGGGCGGAGCGGCAGCACGCGGGACGTGCCAGCCAAGTCTTCGTCCACCTCCAGCTTGGACCCTAACACCTGTAATACTAAACCCTGGCAGCCACCCACCTCCCACTACCAGTCTTACAGCATTTACCGCAGGTACACCAGCCTCCTCCCGGGGCACCACTGTCTCCACACCCACCTGTCCTCTCTGACTGTGTGTCCCTGCTCTGCTGAAGTGCCGACCATGTGTACTGTGTTCCTCTGGTTCTATTTACTGTCCAAATGAGTATCAGAAGATGTTTGTTTATCACTCAGTCCAAAGAAGAGAATTAAACTAGTAAATATAGTAGAGCTGCAACAAATATTTGAATTATTGATTAGTTGATGGACAAAAAAGTTTAATTGGCAACTATTTTTTGCTAATTTAAAAATCATTTTAGTTTATTTTTTAGGCAAAAAAGCAAAACATTTGCTAGTTTATTGTTTCCTAAATGTGAAATTTTGGTGCTCTTTTGTCATGCAAATGACAGCAAACCGAATGTTTATGATGGACAGAACGGTTAATTTATAAATTGAGAAAATAAAGGGCATATTAATTAATAATGAAAGTAATCATTAGTTGCAGCCAGAGGACCGTAGAGTTTTCTTTTATGGACGAGACTGCAAAACTTAAATAGTGGTGTCACTGAGTAATGCTGTGACACCACTGTCCTATCAATGACAGCATGTTTCGCTTAATTTCTACTGATGCAGCAGTATTTAAAATTTCCTTTTCAAATCAATGTCATTACTAGCACTTAGACAAAACTAGCGAACCCTTAAACCTTCCTGAAATAACCATCAGCTTAGAAAAAAATAAAACAATACATCATCTCACAAGTTTCTTTTTGAGAGTTTCCCTCTATTTCTTAAAAGAATATTTCACCCCTCACGCGACCATTTGTACATCAGTTATTCACCCCATGTTATGTTGAATTTGTGAAGAAACCTTTGTTTTTCTCCCATGCCGTCACGGTGAACAAAGAATCCAAAAATGCTGAAAGTTCTTGATGAATTGAAGTCACAGGGGGGCATGTTAAACAACAGCAAAACTACATCAAACAGACTTTTAAATACCTCGAGCAGTATAATCCAAGTCTCATTTATGTATGTATGCTCACTACATCTCAAAGACACACATTTTTGCTTAAATCTTAAAATTTTTAAAACTGAACGAAAGTGAAATTTATCAGTGCTCTCTTCAAAGCCAGACTCCATTGACAAAAACAGTAATTTTACCTTGCTGAACACAGGAGCTGCTGGTCTACTGCTGCCTCGATCAGTAAGTTTGTTTTCGTTATTGTGTGACTTTGGTGCTTTATATGGTTAGTAAGAATTCACCAAAGTCACACAATAACACAAACAAACTGCTAATGAAGGCAGCAGTAGACCAGCAGCTCCTGTGTTCAGTGAGGTAAAATTACGGCTTTTGTTAATGGAGTCTGGCTTTGAAGAGAGCATAAGTGAGTTTAATTTGTAGTTCAGTTCCCCATTAGAGAGGGCTGTTTGTTTGGGAAGTACTGAACATACGACTGGATAAATGAGACCTGGACTATACTGCACGAGCTGTGAGAGTTTGTAAACAGATGTTTTGATATAGTTTTGCTGTTGTTAAACGTGGTCACCTATGACTTCAATTCATCGAGAATTTTCTCAGTTTTTGGATTCTTCGTTCACTGGAGGCATGTGAGAAAAACAAAGTTTTCTTTACTAAATCAGCCTAACACAGGGTGAGTAATAGACATACAAATGGTCATGATGTGGGTGAAGTATTCCTTTAAGCCTCAGTGGCATTGACTGACCTTTTTGATTATAATTTAGGCAGAGAGGCGTCATTAGTCACAGCAGAAGGTGAATGTTTCGAACTTCTGCGATAGTAAATGTAATAGATGCTCCAGAACTGTGAAGAAAAAAGGATCACTGCCTCCTGTCCAAAGTTTAATTTCCTAAAAGCATAGACGTAAACAATATGTTCTTGTCATAAAGAATACCCAAAAGGGAAGGTGCAGTTTTCTTGTTTGTTATCCTGTAAAAAACTTTACGTTCCCACTCAGTTTGATTTCTTTTTTTCTCTAATCTCATACAGTCACAGAATGCTAGTATCTTATTAATCAACACTGTAGCTGTGTTCAACATGGCTGTGTTTGTATCCCGCTCTGGCTCACTGTTGACTCTCCTTTGTTTATCTGACATTTTGTTCTCCAGCGGCTCTTTTGGCAGAAGACACGAGGACTTGAGTTCCTCAACCACCTCCTCCTCCTCCTCCTCCACGACCACCACCACCTCCTCATCTGTTACCTCGCCCACAGGCCATCGCGGCCTGCTCTCCAGCCTGGGCTCCTCCTCCACCCGCACTGGCTCCACCAGTCTCACCAGCAGGTACGTGAACACAGCTGCCATCATCCAGCCCTGAAAATGAGACACAAGACATGTGTGATCTGTAGCTTGTAGATACTTAGCTAGTTTTGTAACTCTGAGGGTTTATTTAACTTTTTTTGAAAAACATACTTGGGATATTTTGTCCTTATCTTGAGCTGAAGATGAATCTGCGGCCAAGAAAATGTAGAGAAATAATCCTTATATAGTGTTTTATATGTGTATAGGAATGCTACAGTATCTGACTTCCAAAATGGCCGCCAGCAGACATGTGGCTCCACTTAAATGCCCTCCACAACCACACATTTCAGTTTTAGAATAAAAACAGTTGAAGTCAGCCTACGTGTCAGGCTCTGTGTCTTTATAAAACACTGGTGTGTAAACAGGTACTGGTCAGAGGAGAGTGCAGAGAGGGAAAAGGAGAAGGAGAAGGAGTCTGCTGCGGTCATCCCCACTATAAACACTGGCTCTACTACGACCACCACATCTACCACTACCACCACCCCCGCCATATCTACCACTACCACCACCGGCACCGTCACTGGTGAAAGACGCAGGTAACGCAAACACACACCTTTTAGTTTTATCTTAAAGTCAGTGGTGTACGTTGATGTTCCCACATAAAAATCGTAGCAAACTGTGGTTTCCGTGATGATTTATTTGACATTTTGTCCATGCATTGATTTCCTATAGGAAGCCTCATTGTCCGTTGGTAGTAATCCGCCACCGGAAACGGAGCGGGGGTTGTTTACGACAAGGTTGTAGTCATTGTAGTCTTTTAGCTCAGAGAAAGTGCCGGCTCGACAGTGCTGTGTGCGCTCCTCCTCTTAGGAGGAATTCTCCTGCAGTCGCTGACCACACAAAACTTGTCCATTATTACTGGCTTGTAAACAACCTTCGCAGTACGATGCCTTTGAACACAACGCCAGCCTTCTTCTTCTGCTTCTTTCTGTGTCCCATTACATTGCAATGGTTTCCTGCCGGTTGGCGACACTCACATAAAGGAGCGTTATCGCCATCAAGTGGGCTGGAGTGTATAACCAAAAGATAAACCTCTGTTTCTTCAACGCACCTGAATGAGACACTTTCGCTACCGCCATTGTCTGTGTTTCTGTTACATCACTGAGCTGAAGCTGCATCTGTGCAGGTAGTCGGCAGCGCTTAGTGTCCTGGTTTCTTTAAGAGTACTCTACATAGCATATTTTGGTTTCTAAAAACGGGGGATACTGTGTTTACATACTCAACCACATAAACGGGTGCTCCAAAAAACGCCATCATAAAATGGTTATTCATGTTGGTATTAACAATCACTGTAGCATCCAGATGTGTCAGTGGGTCAATCTCATCTGGATCCGTGTCAAATTTCTGTTTGTATTTGCTGATGCTGGTTTGTTATTGGATTTTAAATTGTCAGCTTATTGTTTTTAGCTTTAGATATGATTTTGTTTGATTGTGTACAATTTGTAGTTCAGCTTTGGTTTAGTCGGGGATGTGGACTGCTGTTGCTAATTTGGACCTCAGTGTCCCGTGGCGTTATGTCTGTGTCTGTGTTTTTTTATCTGCTCGAGTTAAAATCTCTTTGAAAAAAAAAAAAGCGCTTAAATTACGTTGTTTAACTGACTGTATTTATGTTCTGTTTTTATTTATGCATATTAAATTTCAGCATCAGATAGCTGGGATATTTGAACAAAACATTTACTGTAAGCAGCTTCAAGAAATATTGGCCTCGGCCTTAAAGGCTTCCATCAGTCAAACAGTAATCCGGATGCATTTCCTCTGTTTGAGAACGGGGTGTGTGTGTGATCTTCTGTACACACAGTGTGGAGGGGAGGAGGGAGCTCGAGAGTGTCACAGAAAGCATGTGTTTGCACGTGTGTTTGAGTGGGGTCGAGTGCTCGTCTTCCTGTTGCGGTGCTGAAATAAGCCACCTGTCACCGTGGGAGTGGGGCAGGGGCTGTTTCAGAGCCGGGACTGCTCCAGCAACTTTTCCTTATAAGGAAGGTGGGCAGAAGCTGCAGTTTTTCCTCAAGGCCGAGGCTCCATGCTGCACTGAATGAGTTCATGCTGCTGTGTGGCCGACAGAGGCACACAGAGAGAAAGTGCTAGAATAGCTCAGTGTTTTCTTTCCCAAACTGTCGCTTCTTGAGCCTGATACTGTTATAGCAAAACATGAAACGCAGAGACTTGGATCCTGATTTACTGCAGCAACTTAAAGTAGGTTTAAGGGCTGTTTTTAATGCTTTATCTTTGGAAACTTTTCCAGGAATATCCTGCTTCACATTAGGGCTTTTTCCAGTTGCCTGACCCTTAAACGGAAGTTTGAACTCGAGCTAGTCGACTAGTCTAAAAGAGGTAGAGTTCACCCTGGACAGGTCGCCAGACTATCACAGGGCTGACACATAGAGACAGACAACCATTCACACCTACAGGTAATTTAAGGGTGCTTTCAAACCTAGAGTTGTCTCCTTTGGTCTGAATCAGGGACTAATTTTGTTCCAAAGTTGTATAATTGCCTAGAGTTGGTTCGTGTTCTCACGGCAGCATTTACAAGCGGACCAGATCAAATGCCTTGTGTGAGAAAGCTGCTCTTGACTTGGTCAGAATTTCCATGTGGGAAAAATCCAGGAAGTAGAGAAAACGTTGAAGAAGAGTACACTTGCAAGATAAATGTGACACTTTCTAATGTCACAATGGAGGGACAACTACGTGGGTTGGTTCAGATCCAGGTCGGAACACGTTCTCACCACAAATGAACCGCACCAGAGTTTGTTTGCAACCAGACTGAGACCACCTCTTCAAGAAGGTCTCCGTCCGGTTGTTTTGGCGTGCACCTGAGTGTGATTGCTGTGTTCACACCTGCCCAAATGAGCCGCACTTAGGGGGCAAACGAACTTGAGTTCGACTGAACTGAACCAAAGAGGGCAGGTGTGAAAGCAGTGAGACGAGTCACCAATTAACCTGCATGTCTTTGGACTGTGGGAGGAAGCTGGAGTACCTGGAGAAAACCCACACTGACACGGAGGAAACATGCAAACTCTGAAGTATGGAAAACGGTTGAAATTGAAAAGAAGCAAGTTGCACTGTCCTCCACGAAGGACATGGGTTTAAAATGTGTATTCTGAAGGGCTTAAAATGAACATACACTTCTAAAGTCTTAATATTATATAGCAAAGAATATCATAAATAAAAAAAATAACATCCTTTTAAGAACAGACAGAGTCTATCTTTATAAATTGCGTGCCTCAGAAGGTTGACTCAGGCATCCTTGCGATCACAAACCACCTCGTCTAACCTAAAGGCGCCATGCTTCCATGCCACGATGATGACAGTTACCAGACATAATTAATCTTAACCGTGTCTTTACTTGTGTCTTTGCCTACATCAGGTCATACCTGACGCCAGTGCGAGACGAGGAGTCAGAGTCCCAGAGGAAAGCTCGCTCCAGACAGGCTCGACAGTCGAGGAGGTCCACCCAGGTCAGTCAGCCAGCATCACCTCTGATATGTTGACAAGTGAAAGGACAGAGAGTCCCACATCACGGTGACCTGAAGGTGTCCCTGGTGTGCGTCCTGGTTTTATAGACGCAGACTGTTTAAATAACGCTGTTAACCTTGGTGAGACGGCACTTTCTGTGTACACAATTGGCACTTAACGTCCCAGCCTGTACTGAGAGCTGATGGTTTTACAAGCTGACAGAGTCTTGAAGTTTTTGACACTAAAAGTTAAACACTGTAAAGCTCAGAGTAGCCTTAGATTTTTACTGCGGAGCTTAGAGTTTAATGTAAATAACAAGATTATGGTTATAGAATTTAAAAAAAAAAAAAAAAAAGGAATCCGAGCAAGGAGCTTAAATTCTAAAAATCTTATATATTGCTCTGTTTTTCTAGGGTGTGACTCTGACCGACCTGCAAGAGGCTGAGAAAATCAGCAAGAATCGTACCCCAAAGACCCGGGAGGAGGAGAAGGAGGAGAAGGAGAAGCAGGACAAGGAGAAGCAGGAGGAGAAGAAGGAGACGGAGACCAAGGAAGACGATTACCGGTCGAAGTACCGCGGCTATGAAGAGGTACAGCTCTGCTCTCAGCTTTTGTAGTAATAACTTTGACTACACTGTCCCTCTAACCTGTCGTCCGTCTCCCCCTCTCGCCCTATCAGCGCTACCGGCCTTCGTCTTCCTCCTCTACCTCCTCCATTTCCACGGTCAGCACTGCCTCCACCCCGTCCTACACTAGCACCACATTGTCCTCCAGTTCCAGCTCCCTCAACAGGCCTAACAGTCTGACGGGGATCACCTCCTCCTATAGCCATTCCTCCAGAGACACGGAAAAAGGTCAGTGCCATCTGAATACACGTCTACAGCTGCTATATGGCCACTGAAATCTCAGGCTGGATCCATTTACATCGACTACAGCAAAGCTCCTCCCATGTAGGCGCAGCATGTGGATGATGCTGGTATCTGTCCTCACAGGTCCACATTAACACGGGCGCACTGCCACATGCTGATTAAGGGCATCGAGAGACAGAAAGGGATCAGGTTGCATTTGAAATTAAGTCACTCCTCTCTGAGCAAACAAATCCATGAAGCATCCCTGGGGAAAAAATAAGGCAGTTTTAGTCAGTTCAACTGAAGGAAACACTGACCTCTTTGTTCTCCCACGACCACAACCCTTTTTTTTTATCTTAAATTTTCTATGAACTCAAGCCAAGTCAAGTTGTTGTGTCTTGTGAAGTCAAGTCATTGCCTTGTTTAATCTGAACTCAGGATTACTGTGCGGGCCTTTGCTCACGGTTGATGTCAAAATAATAAAGGTCAAACTGTGCTCTGGTGAAATAAATACCAGAGGTCAAAAGCAGATGATTTAGAGATTTACAAAAGGAGCAGATGTCATCTCACGGGCTCATTTTTACCTCTTTCTTTCATGGGCAAACTCTGTGTTAATTTAAAGGAGAAGACAGCTTCATCTTTTTTTTCTTACTTTTTTAAAAATGGTTTTAATGTCTTAATAATTCTTAAATATCAGTTGTTGATCTTAATAATTTAAACCAGTGGTTCCCAACTGGTCCAGCCACAGGGTCCAGATTTCCCCTCAGTCATCAGTTCAAGGTCCACACAGTTTAATATATTCAGCATCATACTTGCGTTTTGCTATGTTGCTGAGCTAGTTTGCTGCCTCTGTTAAGTAGCTGTTCGTTAGTCACTCACTTTTCAGTGGGAAACAGCACTTAAAAATATAAACTCTGTCCCGGAAATTCACTGTACTTCGAAAAAAAGTGTGTTTTTTTTTTTTTTTTTTTTTTTTTTCAAACTTGAAACGTTCATGAGTCACTTGCAGTCCATTCAGAATGGACCCACGACAAATTTTAATCCTACTTCTTCACATGTATTATTTATTAGGGGTGTGCCATCTTGGGCACCTCACGTTTCGATTTGATTACGATTATCGGTGCATCTTTTTCCCCGTACAGGTTTTCTTTTAAACAAAGTGTATTTGTCAGCTTCCATTAAATAAAGTAAACAAACAAATTAACCTCAATTATCTTTTATCTATATCAGACCAAACGATCCAACACATTTCCCACAACAAGCAATAAGCTCCTCTGCAATGAAGGTAGCGACGGATTTTGAGATTCGTTTCGCTCTGTCAGAGCCGCGGGGAAGTTTTCTCAATCCTTCCTCAATTGTTCGCTGGTTAGTAGCAACAACCGGCGTCTTCTCCTCCTCCTCTAACCCGGGGTGGAAACGCTTGAGGTGCTGTCTCATGTTCGTCGTGTTACCACTGTACTTGATTCTTGTTTTACACACCTTACACACGGAGTAGCTTTTGTCAATGCTCTTTCTGTCTTCATGTTCATAAAAACGGAAATGCCTCCACACGCTGGATTTCAACCCTGAAGAGTGAACCTCACGCTCAGTGACAGTAGCCAGCGAGTTAGCTGCTGCCATGTTGGCTAACAGTCTGTTATGAGTCCGTCCCTTAAAACTGTCCGGGCGGCTTTTTTCGTTCCGGCCAGCTTCCGGGTGCTGTGGTTGTGTTTCTGTGATTTTGCTATCATGGAAAATAATCCATTTTTGAACATTTGTTAATCGTTATCGATCTTCACGTGTCGCATTGCGATGCATCTAAGAATCGATGTATTGGCACACCCCTATTATTTATGTAGCTTTATTTAACTGTTTCCTTGTATCTTATCTGTTTTATCTGCACACTACTTTCATATACGTTTGCCTCATTGTTTAAAACTTTGGCCAGATGTAATATGAACGTCCGACATTGTAACATAATGTATATGACAGAAAATAAAGAAAAGAATATTAGGTCCCCTTTAAATTTGGACAAAACTTCAAATAATATAGCTTGTTTACACTCAGTATGACAGGCCGTTGCCATTTCGTAGGTTTTCTATTCTTTGTCTGTGTCGTGGCAGCGGCATCACCTCTGTTTTATGTGTCATTAACCTTTTGTGATTTATTTTTTCCCCCGCTTGGACAGAAATGGACAAAAAGGAGGAGGAGAAGGAGGGAGAGGACAAGTCTCAGCCCCGCTCCATACGGGATCGCAGGCGGCCCCGCGAGAAGAGACGCTCCACCGGAGTCTCCTTCTGGACCCAGGATGTAAGAGACTCACACAGCGATAGAAGTTTTTCTCTCACCATTATCAAGTATTCATGGCGCTCTGCACGAGGGGCGGCGGGTTATAACACCGACACAACCCCGAGTGTTGCTCTTTGATCAGCGGGATAGCGAGAGCTGCAAGTTGTGCATAACCCTTTTATCTGTGCTTTTTTAATTCTAGGGTGATGAAAATGACCCCGACCAGCAGTCCGACTCAGAGGAGGGCAGCACCAAGGGAGAGCCACAGGTAACGCAACACACACACACACACACTCACACACACATGCACACACAGAGAGCAGAAAGTAGATAAAACTGACTTTTAATCAGGAGCCCTCCAGCCTGACAGCCAAAACCAAACCAACCCTATTGCTTTTCTTGTGTGCCGTGACTTCCGTTTGATTCTTGCCCCTCTGCACTTATTCTCTATTCTGGTCCGTCCTCATGTCTCGTCTCATAAAGTCAAGGCCAGGCAAGTCCAGCGCTCTTTGATATTCACCACTCTGCCTGCCCTGTACAGCTATGATTTCCTCCCCGCCCACTTATCTTTCCTTCTCACCGTCCGCAGCCTTTGAATTTTTATTGTTCCCCCTCGTTTCCATCTTCTGGTGATTGTCTGGTTGCTGGGGTGACCTTGCAAACCAAAAGTGGTCTCAGCCATAGATCACTTTTAAGGGGTTTTAGAAACATGCAGACATAACAAGGAAAGGAAGTCTGGGTCACTGGGGTCAGAGCACACACATCAATAATGATCATAACTTTATTTATAAAGCACTTTTAAAGCTTAGGCACAAAGTTCTTCCCAAAATTTAGAAAGTAAAGAACATAAGTTAAATGTAGATAAGAGACTTAAGCTCATATGAAGCAGGAAACGTTTTAAACAAAGGAAATAATCATGAGGCGGTGAAGAGTGTTTTTTTTAGAAATTTGGAGCTAAGATTCAAGAGGAACAAGAACACTTTGAACCATCAGTTTATGCTTTTTGTGCTCCTTTGTACATGACGTCACTTTAAATAACAATTTCAACCATTAAAAGGCAAAATGAGCGTGTACTGCAGGACAATTCAGTTGTCGGCCCAGTGCCAGCTCATCCCTGCCGATCAGTTTTGCCTACAAATAAATATATTAAGATCCTGAAAAAGAATAATGAATAAATAAACTCCTTCAAACCAGGAGAGTGTCTCTGTGCACTTAGCTAATAGTCTCTGAACCCCACAACCTGCCAGCAGGTTTGAAAGGCATGCTGCTTTTAAATATCACCAAGTTTCCACCATTTATCATCTCCAGAAACTGTAGACACAGAAATGGTCATATTTTTAATTTTCCGACGGTCCTTGAATGCATCATGTGTGAGGCGCCCTTCAGTCAGGAAACGGAACCAAATCTAAGCTAAAAAAAAAAAAGCTAGTGATCTTTTATCTAAAGCACGTTATTCTACATGGATGAGTAGATGAAGGTAGGTAGGTAGATAACTTTTTTGTCTACCTCAGTGGAAATTTGTCTGCTGTCTCTCAAAAATCAGACCCACAGCACAATACACCATAAAACACATAGAATTTAACAATATATATGATACAAAACAGGCAGGTAGGAGCAATAACATATAAATAGCAACAATAATTTTAATAATAGTAACAAATTGTACTTATATAATACATTTTGTACAAGAAAAGCAACACAATAAGGGAATGACATGCACTGAGAGCTTTACATTAAACTGACAGAATAAAACAGGCCAACAACAAATTTACTTTAACATGACATTTTAAAAAAGAAAAAATAAGAGGAAAGTCGAGTATAAAAGGCATCATAGCTTACTGTTAGCTAAATCATAAAATCCTAAAGCCATGAATAATAAAATCAAGTAAGATTCAACGATTATTGAAGACTATTTTTTGGTGTTTGTCTTTATTAGACAGGACAGGTTAAGCATGAAAGGGGGAGAAAGAGGGGATGACTGCAGCACTGTGAAATGTAAAAAGACAGAGTTTCAGGCCCCTGTCAGAAAAGTCATAGCCAATTAAAGGCTAGAGTGAAGAAATAGGTTTTTAGCTTTCTTTTAAAAACATTAAGCAAACTGGCCTCCCTGATATCTGTAGGTAGTGTGTTCATAGCTTTAGGGCATAATTGACAAAGGCTGCATCCCCAGTTTTCTTTCGGCTGTTGCTGCAAACCTCCAGTAAAGCAGCAGCACAGGATCACAGTGTTGTTGAGGGTAAATAGTTAACAAATAAACTGTTTTCATAAACCAGATCCAGTTAAAAAATATTCTGCATCATTAGGGCAACGGGGAAGCCCTGAATGACTCAGCTGAGACCAACAGTCGTGACAAAATTCAGTGAAACTTCATCTGAACAGAGACGAGGACGAGAGAGGTTGTAGAATGTAAATAGTAAATGTAAGGTGCCATATAGTGGAATAAAAGTTTTTAAAATGTGTTGGCATGTGTGTCAAGTGTACATAATAGTTGAGGGAAATGTGCGGGCCCTTTGATCTCTGAAAATGAGTCCCTCTGAACAATATATTCAAATAGCCCTGATGTAATAAATGGATCGACCTGTCTTCCAATCCCTGAAATAAAAATAAAAACTCTGAACAAGCTTTTGAATCCAATTAAATTAATCCATGGACGAGGCAGAAAGGGCAGTGTTGTGAAAACAGTGCTGGCTGGATGAACATCCTGTTTGAACAGGAGTGTGTTTTGCAGCGTGACACTGAGAGCAGACAGTAGTCGTTTACTGGAGTACAATCAGCAGGGGATGTACGCCACATCCAGCCGTCACTTTCAGTGGGACAGTCAGAAGGGTGGAACAGCAGCAGAGCACTAAATAGGAAACAAGCAATTATCTCTGCATGGAGATTGGAAAGCGTACAGGAAAAGCTTCTGAGTGTCTTCTCTTCCTGCCTGGCGCTCTCAATTAAAAGCAGCGAAATGTTAAACTGTGTTTGAGTTGTGCAGACTTGGAGGAGATCATGTTTTATAACAGACTTTTAAAGATTTACATATTAAAATATTGAACCTTATTTGATGAAAACCACCAGGACTCACGTTATAAAACACAAAACAGGAGCGTTGCTTTGTTATTCATCAGTCGTGACTGCCAGATCGTGGCTGTAATCTCCAGTCGTGCATTGAAAGGAGCCAAGCTGGCTGTGTATCTGATCAGCTGAACTGCATGTTGATCGTTTCCCTCGGAGGCTTCAGGACTTCTTGACTCAGATTGTAGCATTGTTGTGTCTCCGCCGCCCTCTGTCCGCCCCAGGAAGCGGACTGCAATTTTAAAATAGCTGGAAGCCCGACCCTCGGACCCGACCTCCCTATCTGATGTCTGGCCCCATTCTCGGGGCCGCTGCTGTGGCGCTGCGCAAAGCGCAGCAGGCCTGCAGACAACGTAGGCCTCGGGGCAGTTTGCTGGCACGGCAGCTGTTTGGGAATAAATCTGCATGTATTTGTGTGTCGTGCAGGAGTGAGCGTAGGAGGCAGATTGCAAAGGAGTGAAGTTCAGGTGCTGATAGATGCAGAGAGGCTGTAGAATCTGAAAGTAGAGGTTTAGTTTAAAATGTCTAATTTCTTCCTCCTGTTCAGTTTTGTTTATGTCTGAATAAGAAGAAAATGAAGACTTGTCTGCTCTCAGTTTCATTATGTGCCTTTCTCTTCATCAACATTAACCTTTGCTTTCATTTGTGCTCTCTTACAGAGTGACAGGTTGTCCAGGTACGTTTCACCCCCTTCATATTGTCATGTTCTTTCTTATTATCTTTTATACGTTACATGTTCAGTGAAATGGTTTTTAAATTTGAAATGTTATTGTTGTTGCAGGAATGAGAGCAGCACTTCATCTATAGATCGCAATGACACTCTTAGCCGTGGCTATGGTGAGAGTCGGAGGACATACTCAAGCCGACTGGATAGAGACGACACCACTGATTATAAGAAGGTGTGTACACTGCTGCTACAGCTCATTTGGATCCTGGGTCTAATTCCCAGGACTGGTAAAGGATGCAGTTTGACTTTTGTACAGGAAAGTGGTATTTAACATCTGTGATGTTCTGTATACATCATATATGACAACATGTATTTTAAAAGACTGCAATACTAAGTTATGGTCTACATATAATTATGTTTTATTAAGATGTCACTGATATTGTCATGAGTAGGCCCTAATAACAAATCAGTGAGTCTGGTGTTCACACTAGGATTTGACAGCACAACCCAAAGTACATTGGGATAGCAGGGGCAAGTAGAAAACATTAGAAAGCACTAAGTGATAGAACTAGGTCTGAAGGCCATTGCGGCAGAGCTGAGAGAAGTTTGGGTTTCAATCCACAAAATGTATGTAAAACTCAGCATTGTAGGTTTTCAAAAATATACCATATATAAAAGGAAACAGACTTTTCTGATTAGCTGTTGCTGCCTTTGGGGGCAGCACTGGACCATCTCCATGAGCTGCTCTCTCTGTGTGATCGACATTTACTTTACAATGATAAATTAAAGCTAAAAAAACAGTACAGACATTTTTGTTTATCTTAGTCCCTCTGGTGTGCTACTTGTTACTCTTGTTGAGTATGTTTGTCTCTCTTGCGCAGCTCTACGAGCAGATCTTAGCTGAGAACGAGAAGTTGAAGGCCCAGTTACGTGACACAGACCTGGAGCTGGCAGACTTGAAGCTACAACTAGAGAAGGCCACACAGGTACACAGAGCTCACACTGCTTCAGCTCATCAGTATCGACGAGTCGATTAGAATGTCCCAATGACGAGTAACTTGTATGTTTTCTGTTGCAGAGGCAGGAACGCTATGCTGATCGATCACAGCTTGAGATGGAGAAAAGGGTAATGGCTAACACAGCTCTGTTTCACATGTCCTCCTTTGTTTTTAACACTGTGATCTTTACTGAACTGATGTATAACTCATGTGTCTCTCAAGTTTATCTCAAACTACTCAGACGTCCTTCTGTTATTTCTGATTAACACGAGCTGCTTTAAACATGTTGGTAACACTACCGATGGGTTTATGTCTGAAGGTAACAAGCAGGCCCCAATATCATCTGGGTGGTGGTATGATCTTAACCTGACTCTTTATCAGTCTACTCTCTGCTGCTGGCTGTCGTGTCACACATGTAGTCGGGGGGGTCAAAGGGACTTCCCCCCCCCTCCTCGCCACCCAGAACACTGCCACCCTCTCTCTCACCTGACTTAAAACCTCAGAGGCAGCGTGTGGTCACCTCTTCTCAAGACTGCTTACTCTGTTATATTCATGTGTGTGTGTGGAAGTGTGTTTTTATCTCAATATACAGGAAGTAGATCAACTGTAGACTGTTACATTGCTGTTGAACGAACCTGTGCATGTGTGTGTGTTCATGGTTTTTTGTCACTCATGCAGTAATAATGCTGGTGTCTTCAGCTGCAGCTGTGTAGCCATGAAACTATAATCTATAGATTTGTAAAATTCATCCTTTATTTTCAAGCCACGTTTAAGACCATCCTCCATTTGTCTTCACGTTTCATAATACAAGAATGTCCTTTTTTGTTTTGTTATGTTCAAAAAAGACATTCTGCCCCTTGTGTCCATGAGCCATTTCATTTAAGGGATAGTTTAAGTGTTTTTAAGTGGGGTTGTATGAGGTACTTATCCATAGCTAAGCTAAGCAGTGTACTGCTGTAGCTGGGAGCAGCAGCAACACATATTTTAGCCACCGAAAAAAAAAAAGATAGATGGTGGTTGAGTGTCATTTCCAGGTCGTCACATACAGGCACTTTGCTAAATCGTAGGCAAGTGGACTTGCTTGAGTTTCTTGAAGATGTTTCCCCTCTCATCCAAGGCCATGTTTACACGAAAATGATCTGCTGAAAACGGAATCATTTCTCATTTTTGTTTTGAAAAAGTTCTGCGTCGAGACGACAACGTTTTGATAACAATCACTGTGCACAAAATGCTGTAGTATACATGCCAGGCCAGTAGGTGGCGGTGTGACTTTGTAATGAAACAACACACGCATGCGCACATGTGCTTCCTTAGACAGAGCAGTGATGTATAAACAAACAAAATGGCAACCACGCAAACGTTTGTCTGTTGGAGTTGCTACAGTAAATCTACACTTTGCTGGAGAAGTGTTGTTGTAGTGGTCGACTTCCTTGCCGTGCCTAATGACTGGAACTGTAACGCACATGTGCGAAAAGTCTCCGTTTTCAGAGGAACAATCAGCAAAAACGTAACCAAAGTTTACCATTTTCAGTTGAAATCGTTGTCGTATAAACAGGACCTAAGTGGCTTCTTCAGTCCGAGGATCCCTCCCCAGACGACTTGAGACCCATTCTCACCTGGACCCATCTAACCCTAGCGACACACATAATGGCCGGGTCGGTCAACGACTCACAGGTGACCTTAACTACTGTGTAACGGTTCACACCCACACAGGCTTTAAAGCCTGCGACTCCGCACCAGTCCAATAGAACTGAAGAAGCTTCTTGAATGAGAACCGAAACGTCTTCAAGAAACTCAAGAAAGTCCAGACCTAAGAATCTTCTTTAACATTAAGTCACTTTGAGTTGTTGGTTCAGTGCGACAATCAACCCAGAGCGTCTGTATTTGAAGACCTGGGACTCAACAATCAACTATCTTCAGAGTCATACAGAACCTCTAAGTGTCGCTACATGTAGAATATTTCCACCACTTTACCTTGCTGTCATTTCAGTCCTCTTCAACGGGTAACTGAACTTAAAGTGAAACTCATCTATGCTCTCTTCAAAGCCAGACTCTGGGGGTTGCTGGTCTATAGGGTTGGGTACTGTTTACATTTGAACCAGTGTTGGTACCTCAAATTTGGTACCTTTTTTCAATACTTAACTCGTGTACTGTAATAACAAAAATGTAATTTTTGAACAAGCAGCAGTCAACAAGTGATTCTGCTCCTCTGTTTTTTTTCTAATCACTCATAAAGCTAAGTCTGTCTCTGTCTGTAACAGCAGTGATACAAAACTATATCTAAGGTAGACTAGAAGAGAAATTAGACCAGATAGCTTGCTGGGAAGCCAACGGCACTCCTTGGCCAGCTTCTTAGCTTTGGGGAATTTGGTGGCACTTCAGCTGCCTTACTGAACCTGGCAGCTCCACAAAGCTTCCCCATATAGCACCCTGAAGCAGTTTCACGGGCAGCTTCCTACCTTTTGGGTGCTTCCACCTTCTGTTTAAACCTAGTGTTCTCACCCAGGTACCCAGGTGTGCTCTTAGGTACCTAAATGTGGCACCAATTTATTTCACGTGAATCAGTACTCTGTGATACCGGCATAATTTGGTCGGTACTCTTGAAAGTATAGTGTTGTGTACCCAACCCTTCTGCTGCTACTGCTGCCTTGATCAGTTAGTTTGTGTTATTGTGTAACTTTGTTTTTTTTAAATGGTTATTTTGGATTAACCGAAGTCACAGAACAACACAAACAAACTACCAGTCGAGGCAGCAGTAGACCAGCAACTCCCGTGTTCAGCGGGGTAAAATGGTTTTGTCAAAGGAGTTGGTGGCTTTGAAAAGAGTGATTAAAAAGGCCTCGGTTCCCTTTTTGAATGGGCTGTATGACAGCACATGATATTGGTTTTGCTGCTTCCCCCGTCCACAGCAGTACATTACCTAGCTTCCATGACAGTACTCCTGCCTGCTTCTCCAAACAGGGTGCGTGCGGACAGCCATCTACTGTAGGTAACACACTGACTATGGATAGAGTACTTCATACAACCCCACTTCAAAAAATCCAAACTATCTCTGTAACCTACCATCCAACTTATCCCCATGTTCCCATCTCTGGACTCATTCCTGCCTTTGGATATCCTTACATATGAAATATAAACACATCACTGAATATGTAAGTCAGACCTGGCTGTTGCTTGCAGACGCCTCACGAGACATGCGTGTGTTCAAGTGTGTGTGTGTGCTGTCGCTACACCCTCACCATCTTCCACACCGTATTTTATGCAGCGTGTAGAGCCTGCACTAAAGTGTGCTTCCTGCTAATTGTCTCCATTAAATGTGCGACTCCAGAGTTTAACCTGCTCTCCTTCGCCCCCGCAGGAAAGAAGAGCTCTAGAAAGGAAGATTTCTGAGATGGAGGAGGAACTTAAGGTACATACAGTCACACACACACACACACACACAGACGTTATACTCTCTGTTCATGTACAGTGGGGTTTAGAAGGTTTCCATTAATGGAGTCAAGGACACAGCGAGTGTGGAGGTGGTACTTGTGAGCTCCAGCATAGTGCTAACAGCCGTCACGTCAGTCTATGAGTGTCCCTTTACGTATAGATCTCACTTTAGGGGGGGTTATAGGAGCAGTGAGTCATCTCAAATGCCACCATGTTTAAAAGATAATATGTATTATATTCATTGTACCCAGACAGTAGTTCTAAGAATCTGGACACATGAGCAGTAAGACAATCAGACAGATCTGAGCAATTAACATGTGGAGTGCAGTGTTACTATAAACAGTATTAATAAAGGGCTAAATTACACAAACAGGATCCTGGTTGTATAAAAATTACATTTAATATGGTTGATAAAGAAAATGGAGCTGCCCCAGTCATCAAATACATTATTCAGGGTCAAGTTTTGAACCAAAAATATCATATCATCCCGAATGTAAGACTAATGTAAGACATAGTTACAGTCCTCATCTTCTGTTTACTCCAACGTTAAAGTAAAACACGAAATACTTCCATTACAGCGGAAGGTACATAATTATATATTTGTGTAGCCTGTGTATCAGTCTGATGCTCGTACACTCTCCAATCCGGTCTTAATTTTGTCAACGAAAACTAGGACTAAATATGTTTTACAACACCCTTTGTCCTACAACTAAGACGAGACGATAACGAGACGGCACCGACATCATTAAACACCAACTGTGACTATATTAATGTGCTATATTGTTGAGGAAAAAGAGGAGACTAAAGGCCTTTGCACATTTAGTCAGTTTTTTTCGTCCGAAATTGTCACGCGTCTAAAAAAATGTTACCTCACATTGTGTCAGCCCGAAACTTTCATCCATCCATTCGTTTTCTTCCGCTTATCCGGGGCTGGGTTACGGGGGCAGCAGGCCAAGCGAAGCACCCCAAACATTCCTCTCCCCAGCAACACTTTCCAGCTCCTCCTGGGGGACCCCAAGGTGTTCCCAGGCCAGATGAGATATGTAATGTGTGTTCTGAGTCTGCCCCGGGGCCTCCTACCAGTGGGACGTGCCCAGAACACCTCTAACAGGAGGCGCCCAGGAGGATCCTGATCAGATGTTGAACCACCTCAACTGACCCCTTTTCGATACGAAAGAGTAGCGGCTCTACTCCGAGCTCCCTCCGGATGTCCGAGCTCCTTACCCTATCTCTAAGGCTGAGCCCAGACACCCCACGGGGGAAACCAATTTCGGCTGCTTGTATCCACAATCTCATTCTTTCGGTCACTACCCAGAGCTCATGACCATAGGTGAGGGTTGGGACGTAGATGGACCAGTAAATCGAAAGCTTCACCTTTCAGTTCAGCTCCCTCTTCACCATGAAGAGGCCACAGAGCCCGCATCACTACAGATGCCGCACCAAACCGCTGATCCATCTCTGATCCGATCATTAAAATTTTTAGAACAAGTTCAATTTTCTGTGTTTTCGCATCCGTTAGAGCCTTCAGAGACGTTTGACCAAGAATCAGAAGAAAATGTGGCGGCGGGACACAGCCGAGACAAGACAGAGGAATGGGGTGCAACAGATAGCCAGTTTTAACAGGTCATGTAGTAATATTCAGGTGGATGATGATGATGAAGAGCAGGAGGATGTGGACTGCACGCAGAATGTAGAGACAGCGAGGGAGGACAGCTCCGCTCCTTCATGCAGCTGCGGTGCCAAATGAAAGACAGGGAGGGAGTGATGACAGCCAGAGAGGTCACTCCAGCAGAGAGAGGAGGAAATGTGTCTTTACATTTTGTCACGCATCGTGAATATTCGCAACGAAGTAGAACAATAAAACGCATCGGAATCAGTGTGGAAAGTTTCTGTGCGATTTTTTTTTTTGGATGACAGATAAAATAAACACATCCCAAAAAAAACAGACTCAGTGTGCAAAGGCCTTTTGTAAATTGTTGTTTAGAAAATAAAATCCTCTTTTTAGTTGTGTTGACGAAAAAAGAGGAGACGAAATATCAGACTGCACACACCATGTCTAGACAGCGCAGGCAGCACACAGTGAGCACAGTCAGGGACTCAGAGTCACTGACCTAAGTTAAAGTTACACGATGACAGCAACAGAGCTCGGGACAAAGAGATGAGATGATATTTGGACCCATTTTAGTTCAAATGAGGCTGAGAGAAAAAGAAACACTGTACACTTAAAGAAACTCACCAGACTAGTAACAATGAGGCTAAAAACAACCCCTGAAGCATATCTAATGTTGTGAGTGCAGGTCAACCTCCACTGTTGTAAACTCACCTCTGTCCACACGTTAGACTCCTCCTGCTGAACGTGCATCTGTTATTCAGCTCAGGGCACATCTCAGGTCAGCTGCTGTAATCTATGTTGACATCACAGTTAAGCTCGCCCATTGAGACGGCCAATTAAATGTTCCTTTTCTCTGAGCTGATTTTAGGACGACAGAGAAATAGAAAAAAATCCATTAGATTCTAGTAAGCAAGTGTTGTTCCCATCGCTGTGATAACAAAGTGTGTTTATTTTTAGGCAGCTGGCTGATCTTATCAGTGTCACTTTTCCATTCTATCTACAAGCATCACGCTGAACCGGAAAGCTCTTAATCATTCCTTCGGTTTCCAAAATCTGTCCCCATTTTCTAACAATCTTCCTTTTTCTGTTCTCCCTCTTCTCCTCCTCTCGGCCCCTCTTCTCTATTAATTTATATTGTCCTGTCTTTCATTAAACCTTTCTTTCCTCACCTGTCTCTCCAAACTCACTCCTCCTTTTCCTCCTCTGCCATTCTTTCACTCTCTCCTTCCTCCCTCCCTTTCTCTTTGTTTTCCTGTGTTGTGGTTGTTGTTTTCCCCCCCTGCAGAACCTCCCCCAGGTAAAGCAGGTTCAGGCCCTGCGGCAGGTTAAGGAGCGGCTGCAGGCTGAGAACCGGGCCCTGTCCCGCGTGTTGGCAAAGCTCTCGCAGTCCGCCTGCAGCCAGCTGCCCACCGTCGACCTCTAAGCCACGTCCGTCTGTCCACCACCATCTCCTCCTTTTTTCCTGTCCTTCCTCTTCCTCACCTTCCCCCTCCCCCCCTCCTCTTCCCAACCCCATTCTTCTCATGCTCCATTCGTGCTCTGCCCGCACCCATAGACAGGCAGGTGCCCAGCCGCCCAACCACCACTGGTTTTGTAACCTCCCCTTTCCGCCCCCCTCTGCCTCCCCAGAGCTTTTGGTTTTCAGATTGGGGAGGGTGTCTTTTTTTATTTTCACAACAGGACACTCTCCTTTTACAGTACGCAGCTGGCAGGTGATCTCCACACCTGTCAGCTCAGTAAACACATCCTGAATATGTCAATCTAACAAACATGTTAAGGAGAAGTCCAGTATTTTGCACTTTGAGCCCCATTCCTGGTTGTTTATGATGAAATAGAGTGGTTAAGACCAAAATCTTGACGATTGCTCCTTCTCTGACAATTTGAGAGAATTTGTCTTTTCCCTGCCTGGCTTAACAATGCTGTCTATGGCCATGTGTAAATCTGTCCTAAAACCACCTTAAACGTTGGTTTTCAAAGCCATGAAACTCACCCAGTGGTCAGTGGTGTTCCTTGATGTTCCCACATAAAAATCGTAGCAAACTGTGGTTTCCGTGATGATTTATTTGACATTTTGTCCATGCATTGATTTCCTATAGGAAGCCTCATTGTCCGTTGGTAGTAATCCGCCACTGGAAACAGAAAGGGGGTTGTTTATGACAAGGTTGAAGTCATTGTAGTCTTTTAGCTCAGTGAAAGTGCCGGCTCGACAATGCTGTGTGCGCTCCTCCTCTTCGGAGGAATTCTCCTGCAGTCGCTGACCACACAAAACTTGCCCATTATTACTCGCTTGTAAACAACCTTCGCAGTACGATGCCTTTGAACACAACGCCAGCCTTCTTCTTCTGCTTCTTTCTGTGTCCCATTACATTGCAATGGTTTCCTGCCGGTTGGTGACACTCACGTAAAGGAGCATTATCGCCATCAAGTGGGCTGGAGTGTATAACGCTTCAGGGTCAAACCAACGATCAAGCAGAAGTTTACACATGGGTGTGAGGCGGCTGAAAAAATAGTTCCCACATAAAAATCGTAGCAAACTGTGGTTTCCATCCGTGTTTTCGCTATTCCTCTCGATTGTGGAACATCAAGGAACACCACTGACCACTGGGTGAGTTTCATGGCTTTGAAAACCAACGTTTAAGGTGGTTTTAGGACAGATTTACACATGGCCATAGACAGCATTGTTAAGCCAGGCAGGGGAAAGACAAATTCTCTCAAATCCTCAGAGAAGGAGCAATCGTCAAGATTTTGGTCTTAACCACTCTATTTCATCATAAACAACCAGGAATGGGGCTCAAAGTGCAAAATACTGGACTTCTCCTTTAATAAAAGGTGGAGAAAAGGCTCAGGTAGGTATCATTTCAGCCTGGCAGGTGTCTAAATTTACTCCAAAGCTTGATTATTAATAACTAAATGAAGCACTGTAAAGGAAAGTGTCCTCTTTGTAGTTCCTAGTTGTGACGCTTCCATCAGAGGGAGCTCAGTTGTTCCGTTTGGCTTGTTCTGGCTTCTTTGCATGAAGTGGCTTTCCTTTTTTGGCATCAACTTTTTCGGGAGACTGGAACTTTTCCTTTCCCCCTCCCCTCGTTTCCTCCCCAAATGTTTAATTTTGACAGATGACATCAACAAGCATGGACTCAGGTTCAGCACTGTGCCTGATCAGTACCAAGTGTAGACTCATGTCAGAACATGAATGAATATGTAAGCTAGCAGTTGATGGTCATCTGTAATCAATAAGTTTGTTTTTAAGGGGATTGAAGTCTGTTGTTGGAGTGTCTCTGACGTTGAACAAACGTCACCCTACTTAAAGAGGTAGTCTGGATTTTTTTAAGTGGGGTTACGTGAGGTACTTCTTCAAAGTCGGTGTGTTACCTACAGTAGACGAAGAAGCAGGGTGGAGTGCTGTCACAGAAGCTCAGCAATGTACTGCTTTGGACGAGGGCGGCAGCAAAACATATTTTAGCCACCTAAAAAAATAGATATCAGTTTAATTGTATGCTATACTTAAAATATTTTCACTGCTTTACCTCTGACGTGAAACCGAAGCCGCCATCCTTTGACCAAAACAGTCATTTTATCTCACTGAACACAGGAGTTGCTGGTCTACCGCCGCCTCAGTTGATTAGTTTGTGTTATCGTGTGACTAGAGGACGGCACTGGGGTCCTGCAGGGCGGGTGGTTTTATCTTTGCCATGGGTGGGAGTGGGTGGTTAAAAATAAAATGTGCAGGTCCCGGGATTAATGAACATGACGGATGGAGACGTCAATAAGTGAAACGCAAAAGAAGATGAAAGCAGGACATTACGATACAAAAGAAAAGCAGCGTTAGTCGGACACGTGAAGGAATTTCTCGGGAATCTCGAGCCAGGAACAGGCTCCTACTGTGGGTAACACACTGAGTGTGGATAAGCACCTCATACAACCCTGTGTCAAACAGTCCAAACTATCCCTTTAAAGTTCTCACCACCACAGTGTCTGCATAATTTTTTAACGAAGGGTCAAACACCAGTTTACACAATAATTTATGTAACTATCTAGCAGAATTAAAAACATACTGTTACACAGAGAGCTGAGTTTTTGAAAGTTTTTATGTTTTTATTGGAGATATTTCAGTTAATTTAGTTTTGTTCTGTATTATACATCAACTTGCATCTAAAATTCAAGTATATGAAATCAAATGTGTTAATTAATGCCAGGTTTGAGATAGTTAATACAGGAATTTATCCATTACGGCCTAGTCTAAACATCCAGAAGCAGCAGAAGCAGGGTGTGTCCTGCCCATCAGACTCAACAAAGCTTTAGCTGAGATACTGTGGAGCCTGGCAGGTGTCAGTGAGGGGAAACAGATACATTCTGCTCTTCAATAATTTGATTTATACTCTGAAATTAATAATTAATGTGTACAAATTAACAGAAAATAATGTTGAACAATCTTGTTGACATGTTAACAGGCAGTTCTTTCTTCTCCTGGGATCAGTCTGATCCTGACATCTGTTGAACGAGCTCAGTCTGAATCATAGACATGTTTCTTTATTTAAATTCAAAAGAAAACTGCACTCAGTCAAAGTGGCTCGTTGAGATTATCTCATCAATTTCACTTTCATTTTGCACCTAGTTAAGATACACTGGTGTACAGTGTAACTAACCAGTAGCATCCAAAGCAGAGCAGTCCTGCTGAAACAACATCTAACGTAGCGTCACAGCTGTACAGTAGATCTGAAGGAATAAATGGAGCTGTAATAAAAGTGATAACAGTTATATTTATATGATGGAATTAATTATTTACAGGCAACTCTGTACCAAAAACTTACAGCTAACAATCTGAGGGGCAAATTCACAAAGAATGGATTGTGATCCATGAATTGCTCATCACTTGCAGCCACTGTCTGCCCCGACTTTAAGTCCGACTCACAACAGACACAAAGTTTTGCATGTGATTGTAATTATCCATGTGGCAAAGTCTAAATGTTGCCTATGCAGCAGAAACACAGCAGTCAGAACAATGACAAAGAGAAAGAAGTGAGCTCCAGGTCCAGAGCAGACGAGGCACAAAGGCACACGTGGCTTCATTTACTGCAGCCTAATCACTGGAAAGTCTGGGTGTGACACCGCTTTGTAAATGTGCCTCACTTAGCACCAACTCTCTGACAGAGTGTAACTATTAGTGCTGATCTCTGTAGGCTGGACTGAGGGTAATTTAGTGTCAAATGTCTGAATATTACTTAATTTAAATGTGCTATATGTGATATTCTGCTGCTTAGGGTCTCTCCGTCAAAACAGTAACAAAAGACGGAGCAGTGTCGTCATTACAGTCAGCTTCTCCTGGTTAGAATTCAGTCAGTGTTCACTGGATCAGGAGGTTGTTACTGGGAGTTGAATTATCCACTGGAGGATTCTTCCTCTCCAAAACAAACTGACCAGGGGTCTCATTTAAAAAACAAAGCGTAGGATCCATACTGAAAATGTACATACAGAAGAAAGCCAAAAATGGTGTGCACCAAAAATATTTGACACTTTCTACAATCAGGCCTCCACCTCTCCATCTGCGTTGTCAACAGTTTCCCTATCTCCAAAATGTTCTTAACCATGGGTCAAAGTTTCTCCCGTCAAGTTTGTTTTTATAGATCACAACTTTTGCTTGGGAGGTGGCGTACTGCTCTTTCAGGCCTCGTTTTGTGTGTACACAGTGTTTACAAATGAGACTCCTGGTGATTTAAACTGGTAAGAACACTGAGTGCAGCTGTTCCACGTAAAAATCAGTGTTTCTTCCGATGCTGTTCGGCACGGTAGGGGCTGAAGAAGATTTGCCACTCACGTTTGCTCAGCTTGTTTCTCTAGTAACTTAAGATCCAGACGTCCAGTGACGAAAATCCTTCGTCTAGTTAAAACATGTAGTCAAAAGTAACCAAGATCTATTAAGTTGTAACGTAAAAATTTGGCTTAAAGGCAGAAAACCAACCGTGACACATGGGTAGAGGGGATATGACGCCCCTGACAGGCAACTGAATACCACAGACCGTCTTTTTACTAGAATCACATATTTCTGTGGGGTTAATGCTGTTGGAAACATTTGTGATGATGTAAATATACAACTTAAAAATATATATAACATTGGCCTAATCCTTTTTAAACATTTTAATGTAGAAAAGTTTTGTATCATCTTTAAGTACTTACAGATAACACAGGAGCACCAGGATACTATCTGCCTGGCAGCACAGCTCCATTACAGCTCACAAGGTTCACTGACAAAACAACTGTCTTATACTGAACGCGTTTTCCAAACAAATATAACATGCTAATGTTATTAGCACAAGCCTATGGCATTTTACATTGTATAAATTAGCCTAGCGATGAGTGGAGATTTCCTCTGCTCATATGAAGCCAGGATAAATCACACACAAGACTTAAAATGTTATTTTTGTGGAGGCTTTATTGTCTTCACGATTTATGGTTTCTTATCTGTGAAATTAAAGTAAATAAAAGCTTTGTTTCCACTGAGGGAAATGGTTTCAGCTTACAGAAACAGACAAGAGGTCTCTTTGTGAATTTGCCCCTGAGTCGCCACAACAACCTGTAACGTGACGGTATATTTGAGAGTATCATTTTCTTATGTGTACAGATTTAAAAGAAGAGTTGGTCCTGACACCTGCCGGGCTCTTTTGGATATCAAATAATGATCCAGATTTAAAGTTTTTGATGCTCTAGATCAGATCCAAAGTGACTTTCTGTCTCTGCTGTGTATTTTTGTGGCTGCCAGTGAGCAGCCGCTCAGACTCTGCATGGCTTTCTCAGGATCTTTGGCCTGTGGTGTGCCCGCTTTATTCTCCTCTCTGTCCTCTGACTTGGATCAAGGATTTAATTTCTGTTTTTAAATTAAAAAAAAAAAGGAGCAAACAAACCATGAGAGATGCTGTGTGACTCCCAGATTGCTTTACACAGGCTGCAATTAACAGTTTGTAAAACCGGCCTGGCTGGTTCTGGTTTGACGAGGACGGCGTGTATGTGTCGAGACGTGTCTAAGCCTTCTCTCTCTCTGTCTCCTCCTCCCCCTCCCTCTTTCCTTTTTCTTCCCTTTCAGATGCTCCCAGACTTGAAAGCAGACAACCAGAGACTAAAGGACGAGAACGGAGCGCTCATTCGAGTCATTAGCAAGCTTTCCAAGTAGAACAGACCCCCCTCCCTCCCTCACCCTAAGCCCCGCCCCTGCCCCACCAAGCCCCGCCTTCTGCACCCCCTCTAGCCCCCCATGGCAGTGACTAATGGAATTGCACATTTAGATATTAATTGCAACAGACATCAGAGACAAGACTCCGTTTTTTTTTTCTTCTTCTTCTTCTCTCTCTCCTCCCAGCTCTTTACTCCCCCTTTTTTTTTTTTGCTCCTCCCTCCACCTCCACCACTGCAGCATCCATCCATCCATCCTCCTCCTACCCACTCGATCGTGTGGCTGCTGTCCTGATAGAACCACTGAGTTTACAGAGCAAACAGGAGACGTGTGATCAGCATGTAAACCGGGCGGGGAAGCCTGAAACTATTTAACCAATAAGCCTTAGTTGTACATAAAAGAGGAAAAAAAAGAAACACTCGCAGCGATCTCTTCTTCTTCTCTTCTCTCTCGGCTATCACTGAAGAACAGATATTATCCGACACCTGATTTTATTTGTGCCACAATCTTTTCCTTGTGTTCGTGTCGTGTGCTGTGCAGTTTCCTCCCCTTTTTAAACCCCCTCAAAGTGCCACTTCTGCCCCGTGTCGCTCCTTATTTCCTCCCTCACACACACACAGTCACCAACGCACACACACTCGCGCCCCCTTCGTTTGTTACCTCTGTGTGTCTTCCTCCAAGAGGGAATTTTTTTTTTTTTTGAATCTCGCTTTAGCGAAAAAAGAGGCGGACCTGGTGGAATTTAAGCTTTCACTGTATGTGCAATATGCATTTCTTTTTTTTTTTAATGCTTTAATGATGAGTCCATCACAAGTAGGATTTTTCACTCTTCCACCGCTTCCATCGCTCACCTTCCTCCTCTTTTTTTTTTGTTTTAAGTTTGTAGTGTAGTCAGTTTATACTCTGTATTTCTCACTTTGTTTTAGCAGGTACTGAGTGACGCTGTATATACCTGTATGTATTTGTTTGAGACCAGCACATGGCATGCGTTTATGGTTCCCGTCTGTTACTATTAAAAGTATACAAATTCCAGAGGACAAAAAGGTGTGTTTTAATTATTTTGTTCTTTTATAGACATTGGATACAGTACAGTAGAGCCGCTCCCTCGCCTCGTACGCGGGGACGGCTGGCAGTGTTCAGTGCTTTTTTTTTTTCTCCAGTTTAAAATAAGTGTTCACATAATTGTGAGATTTTAAAAAACGAAAAAAAGAAATAATCGCTTCACTACATTTCACTTTCATTGTATTCAGTATCTTGGAAGAGTGCTGTTAATTTTGTTTCCAATTTTTTTTTTTTTAAAGCTGTAGTATTATAGCCAAGGTGTTGTCACTAAAAATAAAAAAAGAAATATCTTAGGTATCGCTAACCCAGTTCCTTTTTACAAATGTCTACATGCACTGTCAACGCCATGTGAGGAGTCTTGATGTCAGGTTAAAGCAAATCGCCACCATCAAATATTCCATGCATCTGAAAACATTTTATGCATTTCAGTGGCCTTTTAAGGATATTTTAGTAAAAGTTTAAAAAATTAAAAAAGAAAAAAAAAGTCACTGCAGATGGGCCGATGACCATCTACTCTGGTTTAGACTTTTTTTTTTTTGTTTTTTTCTTTATTATTATTTTTTTTCCCGTCATCTTGTAAAATAGGTGTGTGGCTTAATACATGCAAGCTGTGCTGTGACTACCAACCACTGAAGAGTTCATTAAAAATAAACTTGTACATTGTAAAGTTCCCACGTCTCGTTATTTAATTATTTACATGTTGTTTTTATTAACCCACTCTGCACTGGTGTCATTTGATTTAAATATTGTGAATACTGTGGAATGTTTTTATTGGGACTATTTCTCTGGTAAAAATAAAAATAAAAATTGTACCCAGTAACATGCACTTGAAGTCTCAGGAATTTGAGTCAATATTAAATCAATAAAATACATAAATAAATAAATATGGCTATAAAATAAATCTTAATAAATAAATAAGGAAATGAATTCACAAATCTAAAAATAAATTTGTTTTGTTTAAAACAAAAGTTTTTCAAGGGACTACATTTATTAACTTCAGTAGTTTTTTATTTAATTTCACATTTATTTATTTTAGGATTTATTTGGTATTTATTTTTTAAAAGGCATATTTTATATATTTATTGTGTATTTATTTGTTTATTTAATAATGAACTACTTTTGTTTACTGTCAGTGGACTTTTATTTAAAAATGTCACATTTATTTCAGGATTTATTTTATATTTATACATTTCATGGGATTATTTATTTTTGTATGTATTTATGAAATATTGACTTAAATGGCAATTATTTCAGGGGACTTTTTTTTATTAATTCCACAGTTATTTATTTCAGGATTTATTTCACATTTATTAATTTCATCGGCTTATTTATTTATTTATTTTTATTTAACATTGACTTAAATGGCATTTTTCATTTGTTTATTTTTTTTTATTTCAGGAGACCTTTATTTAATAATTCCACATTGATTTATTTCAGGATTTATTTCATATTTATTTAATAGGCATAATTATTTATTTATTTAACATTGACTTAAATGGCATATTTTATTTATTTATTATTTTTTATTTCATGAGACCTTTATTTAATAATTCCACATTTATTTATTTCATATTTATTAATTTCATTGGCATATTTATTTTTTATTTACTTATTTAATATTGACTTAAATAGCTTTTGTTTTTAATTAATTTTTTATTTCAGAGGACCTTTATTTAATAATTCAATTTATTTATTTCATAGGCATATTTATTTTTTTATTTATTTAATATTGACAAATGGCATTTTTTATTTAATTACTATTTTTTTTATTTCCGGAGACCTTTATTTAATAATTCCATTTATTTATTTCATAGACATATTTATTTATTTAATATTGACTTAAATGGCACTCTGTACCTGAGTGGACTGAGGGTTAAACAGAAAATACTGTTTCTGTAATTTGGGTGAACTGACCCTTTAAGGCTGTTATAAGCTAATAACCAGTCATGTATACCTTTAAAAATGATGTTAAAGTAAAAGTACTTTATTGTCCCTGCTCCGTCTGTAACAGGGAGTGTGGAGCCTCCTCACTGTCACTACACCATCAGTCCAGTAGATGGTGCACAGCTTTGCAGACTCAGTCAGGTGCTCTGAACATCATTTTACTGTGGTGGAGAAATGTTGTTTAACTACTGAGTATGAACCATCAGGACGTGTACGGAGGTAACACTGGATACCTCAACACTTTGCAGAGGAAGGATTCATCTTCAGCTTCATCAGCTGCACATTACAGAGTGAAATGTCTTGACCTCAACACCTCAAATCAGCAGAGTGATGTCTCTGCGTCTCCACTAACAGCAGGAACTGTTTCACAGGATTCATACTCATGAATCTGCAGCGCTTCACTGTGCTGTATTTTAATTCTACACAGCAGCTGATTAAAATATACTTTAAGCAGCAAAAGTTAAAGCACTCATTATGAAGAACACTTCAGAATCGTAAACATAAAGTTACTGGAGTATAGTTACTGACAGAAGAACCTTTGACCATGGTCATAAGCACACGCTTAATACAGTGACCCAGTGTGTCCCATACATTGATTTATTTATTCTTATTTCATAGTAGAGTTGTGTGCAGCACATCTACTCAGCCACTCGTTGCCCCACTCTGTTTTTTTAGACCACAAATAAGACAAGAATTAGCTGCTTGCCACCCCACGGTTCCTCCGCCTCGCTCCCCGCCACCGTAGACTGCTTCACTGGGAGGAGAGCGGGCAGCAGCTCCACAGACAGACCTTCAGTCCGCAGCTGTAGTGGCTCCAATTCAGCCAGCACAAACTCACTCCGACCTCGTCACATATTGACGTTTGGTCATGGACTTTCCACGTCCAGATACGGCGTGCAAGGTACCCTGGGTGTGTTGGTTGTTGACGCTCTGGGATGCCGTGTCAAGATCTGCCTGTTACATGCATTGTCTTCTTTCAAAATACACTTCTGTTTTCACAGGAAATTAAACGTTTACATACAGTCTCTTTCAAAATAAAAGCTTTTATTTCCGTCAACAACAAACACACATGGTTGGGTTTTGGCAACAAAAGCAAGTTCAGGAAAAAACAACAGGGTTTGGCTTTAGAATCTTACAGGAAAGTCGGTGTTTGCCGCCTTACATTTCATCCTTGTACCGCTGCGTTTCCCCCTGATGCCGCCGATCGTTGTCAAACTATAACTGCAACCAGCCGCGTACCATGCTGACATTAAAGGACGCCTTTTTTCATTGGTTCCTGACACTGCAAGTGACCGCCCAAGCGCCGGATTTCGACGACTTCGGAGTGAGACCAGGCTCAGTGTCCATTAGCAGTGCCGGGTCTAACCTGTGTAACGGCAGCAACAGAAAGTTTATTGATCTGGCAGGGAGATGGAGCTGCTCTGGCGTCTCTTTTTGATAAGTTCAGATTCATTTTTTGGGTCGCTTTGCGGATGTCGCCAACACTGGAATAGCAACCTTTGCTGCACAATTCCCTGCCATTGAATCCAATGGGAACACCCTCTCTCTAAAATGACCTGTGATCGGCCAACGTCTCGTCATGAGCCAGATTTTCTAAAGAAGTAGTCTAGTTTTCTCTCAACCTGACTTGTTTGACAACACGCTGAAAGTTTATTATGGGATTTTTGCTCAGTCGTGCCAAAATAGAACTGCCTACCCCGTCTTTAAAGTGCACATTAAAGTTGTAGCTAGTAAAATACTGACCTTATATTCAGCCGTGTAGCTTAACTGATACATATATATCATAATTTATTAGTTGATTGATATTTTGAATGAAATGGAAATCCTTGAGTTGAGCTTAGTGTTTTCCACCCGTTTATCTGACAGTGATAATGAATCCAACTTCACTGTGAGCTCCAGTTTGTCTCTTCCTGTCAGTAACGGCTCAGAGGTGTGACCTGCTCTCTTCAATCTGTAACGCAGGGCTCCGATCTTTCGATCAGGCTTTGAGGATAAGTGGTGGTATCTGCTGTAACTGCCCAGAGTCATGCAAAAGTGTTTTGCTTTCCTATTTTTCCATTGCCTCAGCAAGTGGTTAGGAAGTCTGGTTTGTGTCTGTGCTGTGACATCGACATGCCTCCGCAGCAGAATGTCTTCATCAGGACCTTGACAGAAGAACAGAAAAAGACGTGTAGACAGATTCCTGGCCCTAAAACGTGACCTCATGTCATTATAGTTACAAATGTTTTGAGTTAATGCTGCCTCTGTGTTGTCTGGCTCGCTCAGAGGCAAAGACGGTGACATCAGACGGGTAGTTTGAGCCATTATAGCGAGCTGTACTCGAGTGTGTGCGTCCTGATGTTTAACCTGCGTCTCTATGTCACATGTGTTGTAGATGATGAACGTTGTTCAGCAGGCTTTCATCTACACTTCAGCTCAGGCAGCTGCAGACGCTTCAGTTTGTCCACGTACTCTTCAACACAAGAAGTATGAAGTTCATGTGATTTGTAGTACATTTGAATAAATCATAGAGAACACAGGTGTGTGTGGATGCCAAGAACGTCCATGTCGTTATCTGGAGAAGACAATCTTTGTTATTTTGAAATAATCGACCCGTTATCAGGAGAGAACAGCAGGTCATTACCTCTTATTATATATAATGTTTATCAGACATCAGGTTTTTCATGCCAACATGGCGTCCTGACAACTGTTTGTGATTAGAAAGTCGGATCAGTGCTCACTATAAGGTGACCTATAGCTCACCTAGTAGAGTGTGTGTCCAACACATTCTCATTGCGACCTCGTCACATATTAACGTTTGGTCATGGACTTTCCACGTCCAGATACGACGTGCAAGGTACCCTGGGTGTGTTGGTTGTTGACGTTCTGGGACGCCGTGTCAGGTTCTGCCTGTTACATGCATTGTCTTCTTTCAAAATACACTTCTGTTTTTACAGGAAATTTAACGTTTATATACAGTCTCTTTCAAAATAAATGCACTACGTCGGTAAAACAAAGCAAATTGACGTGTTTTTTCAAGCTCGGTCTCACTCCGAAGTCGTCGAAATCTGGCGCTTTGGTGGTGGCTTGCAGTGTCAGAAACCAACAAAAAAAGGTGTCCTGTAACGTCAGCATGATATGTGGCCAGTTGCTGTTATTGTTTAACTGCACCTGGTGGCGTCAGGTGGAAATGTGGCGGGACAAGGACGAAAGTTAAGGCGGCAAAAGTTCCAGTAGGGCAAGTGGGAGTGGTGGTGAATGGGTCCAACAAAAACCGACTTTTACGAGAGAGCGGTGTTCACGTCTCGTAAGATTCTAAAGCCAAACCCTGTTTTTATTCCTAAACCTAACCACGTGTTTGTTGTTGAAGAAAAAAAAGTCAATTTGTGTTGTTGTACAGACGTAGTGCTTTTATTTTGAAAGAAGACAATGCATGTAACAGGTAGAACTTGACACAGTGTCCCAGAACAGCAACCAACACACTCAGGGTACCTTTCACATTGTATCTGGACATGGAAAGTCCATGACCAAACGTTAATATGTGACGAGGTTGGAGTGAGAATGTGTTGTTTTTTTCCTTCAACAACAAACACACATGATTGGATTTAGGAAAAAAGAACAAGGTTTGGCTTTAGAATCTTACGGGACACGAACACCACTCTCCCAGGTGAAAGTTGATGTTTGTTGGACCCATCAACCACCCTTTCCATCCGCCCTACTTGACTTTCATCGCCCTTACTTTCATCCTTGTCCCGCCGCATTTCCCCCCAACGCAGTCGAGCACCATTAAACTATAACGGTGACCGGCCACATGTCATGCCAATGTTAAAGGACAGCTTCTTTTCGTCAGTGTCTGACACCTCAAGTCACTGCCCAAGCACTGGATTTCAGCAACTTCTGAGTGAGACAGGGCTTGTGTGTCCCATACAGGCTGAGCCTTTGCAGCAGCTCTGTACCTCAGTCAGAAACTGTAAAAATAATGGACATAGCTACTGTAACGTCACCCATTGGTTGTAGACTCCCATTTTGAAGCCTCAAGTTCAGCATTGTGACGTCACCATTTAGCTAGTTAGCCAGTTATCACATTGATTATTATTATTATGATTATTATTATTATCACAATGAGTATTTCTTTGGCACTTTGAGCACCACAAGCTGAGTGTCATCTAGTTCCATTATATTGGAGAGAAGGCAGACATCTCTACAGCTGATATCTCCAACACTCTGCAACTCACACCAAAACAATCCAGACTGACACACAGCACTACAGGTAAAAAAAAAAAATGTATTTTTGATTTTGGAGTGAACTGTCCCTTTAAGTGTCGTAGCAATGTGACCAGTGATAAGTCTCAACAGGAGCTTTACAGACCTAAAAAAATCTCCTGATTTCTGGCTGTTCTCTTTGATTCCTGACAGCAGCTCCACCACGAGATGACGTGCTGTGCTTTTCGAGGTTGGAAATCATCCATAAAGAAGGAATTAGATCTTGGCAACTGCTGTCACACACAGAGACACTCACACTCGTCCTCTCCTACTCATATTATTTCCACCATGGCCTAATCTCCCTCTCTTCTCTACCGTAAAGTGCAGCAAGCCAAACAAACCTCCTCCCCGAATTGCAATTTTAAACCCCCCATCACACACACACACGACTTAGACACACTGGATGAGCAAAACCCCTCAGCGCCGAGAACAAACAGCAGCGGGGTTTCTCTCCACTGACAAACAATGACAAATCGAGGCGTCCCGATGAAGTGACAGCTCGGGTCTGTCACTGAAACAAAGACAAACACACTCGGCGAGGAAAGAGTGATTCAAAGCGGCGGTGGATTGTGAGGATGCATCTAGGAAAGAGGTTATAGAGACGTCTCTGTCCCTCAGACTGTCAGCAGCTGCATTTATAGGAAATATCCTGAACTGTTGTGTGTCAAGGGAACGTTCAAGAGGTCATACAAGGAGAGGACAGATAACTGTAGAGCCTTAATTTATATACTAATAAATGAATAAGACAGTTGACAGAGAATTAATCAGCAATTTTAGAACTGGTTCTAGCTCCCCAAATTTGCTGCTTTTCTGTTTTTATGCTTCTTTTGTTTTTGGACTGTTGGACTGTTGGACTGTGTCACCTCACAGCAAGAGGGTTCGTGGTTCGATCCAGGTAGTCTGGTGACCTGTCCAGGGTGAACCCTGCCTCTCGCCCAATGTCAGCTGGCTCCAACCCCCCGCGACCCCTAACAGGATAAGCGGTTAGAAAATTGATGGATGAAGTGACTCTGTGAAGTATCAGCCAAGGAAGTATCAAGACTGCAGTTCCTCTAATGGCCACTAGAGGCTGGCTCCAAAAGTGACCCCCATGTTACAATGTCCAACTTCACATCAGAAATAAACATGTTTACAGCCTTTATAGCTGATTTCAGAGCCCAGTCGCCTTGGGCTGTGACTTGTGGCATCAGAAACCAACGAAAAAGGGCGTCCTTCAATGTCGGCAGGACACACGGCCTGTTGCTGTTATAGTTTAACAGCGTTTGGCAGCATCAGGGAAACGTAGCAGGACAAGGATGAAAGATAGGGCGACAAAAGTGTGACTGGGGCGGGTGGGAGCAGCGCTGGATGGGACCAACAAACACTGACTTGGGGTGGCGTTCGCGTTTCGTAAGATTCTAAAGCCAAGCCCTGTTTCTTTTGTAAATCTAACCACATGTTTTTGTTGTTGAAGGAAAACAAATGCCAGTTCACGGTGTTGTACCGACGTAGTGCTTTTATTTTGAAAGAGACTGTATGTAAACGTTAAATTTCCTGTGAAAACAGAAGTGTATCTTGAAAGAAGACAATGCATGTAACAGGCAGAACTTGACACGACGTCCCAGAACGTCAAGAACCAACGCACCCAGGGTACCTTACACGTCATGTGTGGACGTGGAAAGTCAGAGTGAGAATGTGCTGGATTTCGCTGTTCATGACAACTGTACAGGGGTGATGGCATTGACCTAGCGTTTAAGCGTGTCGCCATGTGTCTACATTGAATACGATTAATTTGAGGGTGCAAAAACGTGGCATGTGTATGGCCCTTCAAGTGACAGGTGGGTCGCTACCATGACAGCAATATTGCTTAGGTAACACAGCATTGGTGTAACACCAGACTCACAAAGCATAAGTGTGTGGATATTTTGGGTCAGTGGTGGAGTTTTGTTCGTCCCATAGGGTCACCAAAAGGTTGGGCATAACACCGATCATCAGTTAACCAAAAAAAAACCCACAGATTTTTAGCTATGTCTCAAATTCTACAATTGTATTTACAATTTTAGTTCACATTTAGATGGTCATAAAAATAAAGAATTGAGCCTTTAATGTCGTCGTGAAGCACTAAGTGGTAACAATTTTGAGCAAAGACAATGCTTCCATTAGTATCAAAACAATGCCGTTAGATTTAGGAAAGTTCTAAAGCTGAGTTTGTTTATTCAGGACACAGCTGACTGAAAGAACTATAGATTTAGAGGACTGGGAGAAAACTTTGTGGTGTGCCAACTCAGCATCACCAAGCTGGGGGAGGGGAGGTTGGCACGGTGACCCACCCAGTCACACTGCCACCGTCAACAGATGGCACCCTGCAGATGGCACTGGGAGCCGTTAGAGGGCACAGAGGGGATAACGGACAAACCTGTGAGCTGGACAGTGACTGGATCTGTGGAGCAAAGAGGAAACCGTCTGCACCAGCAGCAACACGAGGGCTGTGGGCCGTTAAGTCATATGTTAGGCTCATAGCTAAATAGAGGGTTTTATTTATTAAGGTCTCGTATATGAAGTTTGGTGACTTTGTCGTAGTTGTGTGACTCTACGCTGACTTTCACTCCCTGTGTTTCACAGGAAGTGTGTCACCTAAAGCTCTCTGTTGTCACTGAACTTAACTCCCTTCCTGCTGTTGACCGTGAGCTCGCTGCAGAACTTGTGACTCACAGTCGTGCACACAGAGGAGGGTCACGCTGCAGCAGGCTGGTGACACAGAGCTCAACGATTCACATCAAGGATCATCAGTTTATATGAGCACAGGGCTGTATATTCAGTGTATCCTCTCCTGGCATCACAAAAATGCTCTTTGGTTCTACCTGACAACTCCCAGATGGTGATGTCAGCAACTGTATATCCACCTGGGGGCTCTTAAAGGGCTATGCCATACATTTCTCAGCCCTTTTACTAAAACATCACATATAATTTACATTAAAGCAAACTGTTTTCTGAACCATGTCATGGCATTTCTGCGGACTTATCACAGCAAGAAAAGCACAGGTGTTACTAATAAACTGACAGTGAGCAAGCATGATCCAAAAACTTGTGTACAAGGTACCCTGGGTGTGTTGGTTGTTGATGTTCTGGGACACTGTGTCAAGTTCTGCCTGTTACATGCATTGTCTTCTTTCATAATAGACCTCCGTTTTCACAGGAAATTTAACGTTTACATACAGTCTCTTTCAAAATAAAAGCATCACATTGGTACAACACCACCAGTTGAAAAACACGTGGTTAGGTTTAGGGAAAAAGAACACTGTTTGGCTTTAGAATCTTACAGGACACAAACACCACTCTTTTGGGTGAAAGTCGACGTCTGTTGGACACATCCACCACCCCTCCTGCCCACCCTCCTTGGACTTTCGCCACCTTTACTTTTGTCCTTGTCTTGCCGCATTTCCCCCTGACGCTGCCAGGGCGCCATTAAACTAGAACTGCAACCAGCTGCGTATCATGCTGACGTTAAAGGACGCCTTTTTTGTTGGTTTCTGACGCCACAAGTCACTGCCCAGGCGCCGGATTTCGACGACATTGGAGTGAGACCGGGCTCAGTGTCCAGCAGCAGCGCTGGGTCTAACTTGTGTAACAGCAGCAACAGAAAGTTTATTGATGTGACGGAGTGAGACCGCGCTCTGTACACGGCTCGGCAGTAAACAAGTATGCCGTTCTATTTATTTTATTTTATCTTTTCTGGTGTGTCACATTTGACGTCACAGATCAACCAAAAAACAGGTTGGTAAACAGTAGAAAGCAGCATGGAGGCCAGTGAAAATGTTACAGTGGTTACTTCTTATCTATACCTTTACTTTCTTACTTACTTTTTCAGTCTCCCGCTTGGATGGAGACAGACCTTATTTTGTGGTACAGCGTTAATATATTGTGCCGAAAAAGGGCTGAAAATTCGTGTGACCACACGGATGTCGTTTTTTCATCACTGATGATCAGAGCTGGGATTAATACCCGTGACTACTGCTGAGTCATTTGTCCTGAGAATCATTGTAACCTTCCCCACGTAAGACAAAAGCCAGATGTTAGTGGGTGTTGGGTTTTTTTTGTGCAGGGGGAGAGGGGACATTAGTTGGCTTCTTGCCAAACGTTAGATGAGAAGATTAATATCCCTCTCATGTCTGTACGCTAAATATGAAGCTACAGGCAGCAGCTGGCTCAACCTGTTCTCATTCCCAGGGTGTCCAACACAGCAGCCTGGTCAGCGGCCCTTTTTCCTCTTTTACCTACGCACAAGGCTCCACAGTGGGTGTTTCTCAAAGTCAAGGAAGGATCCTGAAATGGCTGGATCGAACCCCGTCAAAGGACTGTTCCAATGTCAAGGATCCTTCAAGAATCCTTCTTTCAGAGAAGTTTTGAGGATGCATGTGTGTATCCTCAAAACTTCTCTTATTCTTTCAGCTTTAATTGGTGTATTTTTCATCTAACTTTAATGTAATCGCGTCTAAACACTCAGCAGATTTTAATCCAGGAGGCCAGTGTTCATGTCCTGTGTGAAACCAAAAGTCATCTTGATTCTTTTGAACCCTGTAATGTAGTTACCACTGCCATGTGACATACTGGTCAGGTGACATACTCGTTAAGTTAACGCAGCAAACAATACTTTAACCCAAACTATGATTGTTTTTTAAACTTAAGTGGTTTTGTTGCTTAAATTTAAGGTAGTTTTACTGGAGAAACTTACATTTCATGTGAAGATGGAAGTTTATGTTGAAAGATATTGTTGCATGTAGTGAACAGAAATTTACGTGGAAACCAACGCATCCAAAACTGACCCCAGAGGGGTACTTAGAGCATCATACTTTGAAGCCTAGGGCCAATGACCAAGCTGCCATATTTGACGAGGTTGGAGTGAGAATGTTGTGGCTGGTTAGCTTAGCTTAGCTTAGCATAAAGACTGGAAATGGGGAACAGCTAGCCTAGCTAACAAAAATCCACCTACAGGCATCTTTAAATGTCACTAACTAACTCGTAATCTCTACAGACAGTTTCTGCTTATCTATTTCATTACAGCTAACTGTTTACTTAACTGTGTTATGGCATTTCTACCTATTTTTTAGCCATGCTAACATAAATGTAATAGGGTCGGCTGGGCCACCTTAAAGGTCAGTCCACCTTAAGAGATCCAGATTAGGTTTGAATGGGCATCAGGTGTAGCTCATTTAGGCTACTCTATATACACACCATGCAAATCCTCAGGCTGCAAAGACACTGCTCCTCATTCCTGTGGTGAGTTATGTTGGAGTTCACATTCAAGCTGTGTCCTTTGTTTCCTTGACTTGTATGTTTTGGTGTCCTGCATGTGGCCTGTAGAGTTTATTGATGGGTCAATGCTGTAGGCCAGATTTTCCCTTGATGGCCAGCACACAGTCTTTGATGTCTGTGTTATGGATGACGATGAAGGCTTTTCATGACAAACTCAAGACACTCTCCTGTAACTTACATTAAAGGGTTTTGGTTAATTGTTTTTCTCTTGTGTTCTTGCAGTGCTGCTGCTGGTTCGCCTAGGAGTTATTTTTGTTTTTAATTCATGTGATAGTTTATAAAAGGGTCATATTAACAGTAGAGGATGTGGTGCGACCTCCAACCTGCCCATTTTAATGTGTTTGTGTTTTCACCTTGCACTTTATCTTCACTCTTGCATGTCTTTGTGTGTGTGTAATCTCACTCCCCTTTTTTGCATTGGCCTGAGTGGGTCTTCCCCTAAAATTTCCCCTGGCTCGATCGACAACCCTCCCCCTGACTAAGTTCTTAATTTACACAGCCATTTTTTTTTTTTGTGTATTTGTCTTTTAGCTTCTCTTAGGACTGTCACATGTTTTTATGGTTGCCAAAAAAAAATTATTTCTTGTGTTTTACCTCTTCTTTTTAGTCCATATAATTAATAAACATCATTGTAATTACTTGGAAACCTCGTCTCTGCTATCCCTTCATGTCAACTTGGTACAAATGACCATCTGAAGTGGTCCCAGTCCTCACCCTCTGGACACATATCCTCCTGAGACCCTGTGTCCTCATATGAGGACATCACATTTTAGGTTTACTTGACCTTACACTTCATTTTACTTAACTTAGACCTGCTGTCCTCGTTCATGGACACTTTTTGTGCCATCTAGTGGTAGTAAGAGCACAATACACTAATCCATGTAAAAACAAGATGGCAGCCATCTCTGCCAAGTCAGTCTGCAGCCGATCCTGACACAAAAGTGGACAAGGTCCAAAACCTGATCACATTTTATGGTTGTAACTTGTTTATTTATGATTAATAATGTTTGTAGTTTGATATGGCAACAAATTTGACCAATTTCGGCAATAACATGCTAAGACACCGTTAATAAGGAAGTACTCATCTGAAGACATTGGGACTTTATTATTGTCTCATTTAAGGAGATTGGGACTTAACTGAAGTTGACAGTGTTTAGTTTTTTAAATTTATCAAGTCTTATTGATCCCAAATAGCTAGGAGAAATCAGAGATGTATACAAAACAAAAGTTCAGGTCTCAGGAGGATAAATAAGTATTGGACGGATAGGTCCCTTTAACGGCTGACATTTTGACTCGTCGTTGTGAGAAAAGTGCAGGTTCTGCAAATGTATGCAGAGTTTTTATGCGATTGGACAACATTTTGGTATTGGAAGTGTTGTGGTTTGTAGTCCAAGTGGTATTGGACGGATCATGTTTGAACAGCAGGTAAACAGTCTGTGTGGTGAGGCAGAACCCACTGACTACCATATGATGACAGTTTCACTTTATATTAGTATTAATTAAATTTATCTGCATTCATATTCATATATCTGTTTATTGATAAGCCAAAGTCTTGGTTTGGATATCTGCTGACTACATTGGATCAGCCTGAAATACTGACCCTCGCTCCCAAAGGCTTGTGTTGTCAGTCGATTGGTTCCCAGACCGATTAACAGGTTATATTTTATTTGTTTAATCCACACAAAAACCAAAGTGTTAAAACATGAGAGTGTATCAATCTTAACTAACTTTTGGGCAAGAAATCAAATATGCTTATTTCCCAAAATTTGAAACTACTCTTTAAATAAGAAAGAGGAAGGACTCCTGCATTTCATTCCTAAAAACAACCTTTATTGACAGCTTCATGACAACAATATAGAGGTTAAAAATTCAAGTACAAAGTTGTGAACTCATAACCAGCCCAAGTATCTGATTTGTGTGTCAGTTCCTCCCAGTGAAGACAGATAATCATTATTTAACTGCACAGCCATCAAAGTTTGATCACCTAACATGTCTACAATCATGATTCTTCTGTCTCTCTCGCTGTTGGAGAATTCACAACATTCTTATCCTGAGTGCAGTGGAGGCTATCTGCAGAGCTGCTGTGTGCGACCCAACATCTGGGAGGCTCGGGAGAAACATTTCTTGAATACTTACTTACTCTTGGATAAACAATTTCATGGGGGAGTGAGCTCCTGGTGCAAGCTCCCTCGCTACAAAATTACCCACCTAATGGCTTTTGACTGAAACATTACTGTCAAATAAATGAAAATGTGTGAACGCAAGAGTGGCCATTACACAGTGTTATGTTTAATATAAATTTCAGATTACTTGGCGAGGCTCATTTTACAGGCGGGCGAGCAATGCATTTTTCCTCCTTACTGCAAACGTGTTATGGGTTACAAAACGCACGATATGGCCATTCATTATAGAGCTTTCAGAGAGGCTGTAGGATAGTTTGAATAAAACACTTCAAGCACGCGCACTTTGGGAATACATTACTGGAATGGGGTTTAGTTAAAAGCAGCAGTAGCAGGGTTTGTGTTGGCACGGAGGGGAACAGTCGGCGACAACCCTCGTGCCCCCTCATTTTGTTTTTCCTCCTCAAGAGCAGACAGAAATATGCTAAATATGCAGCAGTGTGACCTGAGTCCATAGATCAGGGTTTATTTTTAGGAAAGGCGCCTCACTCCCTTTGCTCCACCCAAGTTCTCTCATTATCTGTAACAGGGTTGGCACTTGCAGAGATAACGGCTGAATGCCTGGTCTTCCACTCTTCAAAGTGAGGGTGTGGATGGCGTACGGCAAATAACACGGGTCCTTTAAAGGCTCTGTTTGTAACTCTCAGAAAATCCTTGTTATTAGGGACGCCAGTCTCCGACATCCTGAAGTAAACTGCAGTCAGCATCGTCCCTAGCCGTGAGCGCATGGATGTATAAAGAGACCTGGATGCAACTTTGGAGGTGGGGTTCACATGTACTGTATTCCCATGAGCAGTAGTTCCCAACTGGTGGGTTATGGTCCGATTCTGAATGGACCACAAGTGACTAGCAAGCATGTCAATTTAGTAAAAAAACACACTTTTATTTTTAGGTACTTGAAGTATTGTTTTCTGCTGTACATTGAGTGACTAACCGTTAGCTACTGTTGCACACTGTAGCAGTGTGGCAGAGCTAAAGAGAGATACAGCACGCTAATAGGAGAAGTTCGCTATGAGGACTTTCTGCCAGAAAGGGATTTCTTGGTTAAGGTTCATCACATCCTTTGGGTTTTCCCTGAAAATGTGGCTTGAATCCGTCACATAGCAGTGAAGCAAGAAACAAGAAAGTTAACGAACGTCTCAGTTTTCAAGTTTCGTCACAGTCTGTTCACACACTGGTAATAAAAAACAATAAATACATGCATGAAGTTACGTACAGTACCTTTAACACGGCCAGGCTCCTTTACATATTTAGGGAAAATAGATGTCAATGATAAACTCGTCTGAAAGTCAGTGCACCCTTGGGACGGAGCTAGACGCACACAAATCCAACACCGTAAGGCTCGTACCCTTCAGCACAGTTAACTTATAGCGCCATTATCCTTGCATGAAATGAGCTTTCTGGCAGTAAGCACCTATAGCAGGTTTAAATCACAGCGTGGGGAGAAACCTGCTCGAACGCTGAGGTAATGGCAGAAATGCACAGAGATTGAATATCGCTGGAAGGCCGCGCAGAGTTATGACAATGGCAATGACTTGCAGTATGTTAGATTAATTATAGTTCCTCTAAGCTGGGATCATTACGCAGGAGAGGGGGGGATAGTGATGCTGACTGTGTGAGATGAAAAGTGATACTTGACTTTACTCTGCTGTATGTTGGTGAATTTTTGCTGTTTTTGGAGCTTTGCATCCTCTCAGTCTTCCTCAGCAGGAGTTTGCTCTGTCGTCATCGAATGTTAGGTGCTAAACTTTCCATGTTTCCGAACACTTCAAGGACTTTTCGTCAATGAAACTACAGGTCCCTCATATCCTAAAAATGTCCTTCTGACCTTTAAGCATTCAATAAAAACAATCATCTTTATTTGTGTAGCACTTTTCAAAATAAAATGACAAAGTTGTGCACCCAAAACTACAAATTAAATTTTGGGGATTTGTGCTTTATTGAATGGTTCCATTTGACGCTACTTGTTGTTGTTTTGGCTTAAAATGCCCTTTTATTAATGTCAGAAAATAACTTTATTGGAAAATGGTATGTAAAAAGCACATACTAGGATATGAGGTTCCTATCAGTTGTTTGGGGCTTTATCTATGTAAATTGTCTGACAAAATGTCATTGCTAGTGATTGATATTTTGTCAAAAAATACTGCTAGTAGCAAGCAAGAAAGCGATCACTAGAAACTGGGGTAAAGAAACACCAATGAGGAAGGACCAATGGCGAACAATTGTGGACGAAATCTTTTTATTGGATGAGCTGACACACATACTGAGACTACAAGAAGCAAAACTAGAAAGAAAATGGGAAAAATTGACTCTATACAGGACTCAAAAAGACGACACTGGACTGGAAAATAATCGATAGATACACTAATCCTTAAGGCTGTGACAATGTGTACTTATCCAAGCACACGTTATTATAATGGGCCCTCGTTCTTGTCCGTTAAACTATAACAGCAACCAGCCATGTATCATGCCAACATTAAAGGGCGTCTTTTTCGTCATTGTCTGATGCTGCAAATCACTGGCCAAGCACTAGATTTCAATGACTTCGGAGTGAGACTGGGCACTGTTTTTAATTTAATGCGAGTTCCTGTTTGAAAACAGTCACATTTTCAAGGTGGCAGTCACTCATAAGGGCCTATTTTCCACCCAACACACTGTTGGAGGGCCCACTCTCTCCAGGGGCCCCCCCATCTCATGGGCCCTAGTGTACCCACGCTGTCTGCACAGTCTATATTTACACCCTGGAATGTAACATATTTGTGGTTTGCAGAAACATAAAATGCTGCTACCCAACAGAATTGTTAAAACTAGCTCCACATTAAAATTAAACATTAAAATGCTGCTTACACATCAGTGACTTTTAATTTCAACACTTAATTTTGCGTTCAGTATCTAACTTTGACTTTTACCTTCTGATGGAGTATTCTTATTTTTGCAATGCTGCTTACGTAAAGGAGCTGAATACTTAAAGGGAAACTTTGGTATTTTTCAACTTGGGTCCTATTACCCCACATTTTGTGTCTATGTGACAAATGGGAACAAGTTTTTGAGCTGGTCCAGTATTGATCGAGACTGCTGCAGCTGCAGCACCAAAACAGGCTACAGTGTCACCACTTGGGGCAATTGAGCACCATCAGTTTAAGTCCAGTAAAACTTAATGTTTTTGCCACTGACAGGCTCAGATTGTCATTTTAAGTGTCTTACAACATTATGGAAAGGATCCCTACAGAGATACACCCGTTTGTAAGATATGAAGATCCTGTTTGTTTAACCAAAAACAGCCCCAAAATCACGATCACCAAACCCACCAGACTCCATTTAAATAAACAGCAATTTTAGCATGTATAGAGGCAGCATATTTTCACATCTAACTGGGTGAATTAAGGGTTTATTTTAATGAAACCAGACTTGGTGACTTTTGAAACAGTGAAAAAGACACACCAAGATGGCTTTTGTGAGTTTTATTTTGCTTCTGTCAAATTTGAATGAAGCATATTTTATGATGATAAAATTGCAGTTTTTTTAAATGGAGTCTGGTGGGTTTGACCACAGCAATTTGGGGGCTGTTTCTGGTTAAACAAAAAGGTCTGTCTCTGTAGTGATCCTTGCTATGATGTTGTCAGACAGTTCGTATGATGTTCTGAGCCTGTTAAGGACCAAAACAAGCACTTTTAGTGGATGTAAGTTAATGGTGCACAATTGCTCCAACTGACTACATTGCAGCCTGTTTTGCTGCTGCCATCTACAGCGGTCTCTCTTAATACTGGACCAGTTTCAAAACTTGTTGTTCCCATTAGTTAGTTAGACACTTAAACATGGGAAAATGGGGTCCAGGTTGAAAAATACTGAAGTTGCCCTTTAAAGAAGCAAACATTCACAGAAATAAAAATAGTCCAATATAAGCCCTAAAAGAAAACAAATTAAAAAACAAAATAATAATAAAAATACCTAATAAAACTTGCTGACACAATCTCTACCACCCTGCTTCAGTGTGATTTTATTTTTTATTTTGTTTCCATTTAAGCAACTTTAATATAATTAAAAAAAAAAAAAAAGATGACAGATAAATTAACAAAATCATGTGGACTTATTATTTATTTGTGCATTTTTAAGTGTATTTCTCTGAACCTTATACAGCCCAGGTCTGCAAACTAATCTTTCCTCATAGGCTTGAAATGTTAAATAAAGACCTGCATGTGGAGATAAAGGCGATGCTCTGCTGTCTCTGTGACCTGTAGTGATGCAGAGAAGTATCAAGGTGTAGCAGAATTCAACTTTCATTAGTCACTTTCTCAACCACAGCATCATCGTAAGTATGAGAAATTAATTTCCGAGTTATATCGTCCCCAACCTTCCCTTGAGCTGGAATCAAGTGTGTACATCAGCATGTGACGAACAAGGAGGCTCTCCTCTGATCAGAGCTGGTTGGATGAGTCACCCGGCGCCTGAGGGAGTCGGGCTGTGGGATCTGCGTGGGAGAGCTCACTCGTCAACAAACGCTTGTCTGCAGAAATGTTGCACTCCAACTGTGCAATTATCAAAGGCCTATTGAAGACAAGGAATCAGCGACATTGTGCTGAGCCTTTTATGCAGCTGACACACACCTGTGGCTGATGGAATAAAATTTACCACTAAACTTTCTGCTTTCAAGGTCCTTAAACTTCTGCCACGCTCTCAAAGGTGTCACTCTGGAGGTGGAAAACAGTCAGTCAGAACATTATGAAAGGAATTTATATGATGCATCTCTACGAGATGACATTCCTTATGAGAATAAACATCATCGTGTCGTACACTTTACAAGGACACCACGCATAACCACACACCTGTGTTGGGCTGCAGCTACCCAACCATCCATCCATTTTCAACCGCTTATCAGAGGTCAGGTCACGGGGGCAGCAGCCAAGCAAAGCACCCCAGACGTCCCTCTCCCCAGCAACACTTTCCAGCTCCTCCTGGAGGACCCCAAGGTGTTCCCAGGCCAGATGAGATATGAAATCCCTCCAGCGTGTTCTGGGTCTGCCCCGGGGCCTCCTACCAGTGGGACGTGCCCAGAACACCTCCAACAGGAGGCGCCCAGGAGGATCCTGATCAGATGACTGAACTACCTCAACTGACTCCTGTAGATGTGAAGGAGCAGCAGCTCTACTCCGAGCTCCCTCTAAATGTCCGAGCTCTATCTCTAAGGCTGAGCCCAGACACCCCACAGAGGAAACTCATTTCAGCTGCTTGTATCTGCTACCTCATTCTTTCAGTTACTACCCAGAGCTCATGACCATAGGTGAGGGTTGGGACGTAGCGCCACGCCTTCAATGGGGGTCCTTCACCAGAAAATTATGACCATCAAACACTTATCCTCCTGAGACCCTCTGTCCTCATATGAGGACATCATATTTTGGGTTTACTCGACCTTATATTTCATTCTACTTAACTCAGACCTGTTGTCCTTGTTCATGGACATGTTTTGCCCCATCTAGTGGCAGTAAGAGCACAATACACTAATCCATGTAAAAACAAGATGGCTGGCATCTCTGCCAAGTCAATCTGCAGCTGATCCTGACACAAAACTGGACAAGGTCCAAAACCTGATCACATTTTATGGTTGAAACTTGTTTATTTATGATTAACAATGTTTGTAGTTTGATATGGCAACAAATTTGACCAATTTTAAGACACTGTTAATTAGGAAGTACCTTTTTAAAGACATTGGGACTAATTATTGTTGACAATGTTTAGTTTTTTATAGTTATCAGGTCCTACTGATCCCAAATAGCTAGGAGAAATTAAAAATGCATACCAAACAAAAGTTCATGTCTCAGGAGGTTAATGTCCTGAATTCTGGTGAGTGTTTATGCACCAATTTGTGCATTATGTGAACTGATTTATGTCGGACCAACAAACAGAAAACCCAGTAGTATTTAATATTAGAAAAGTATAAAGTAAATGTAAGCAAATATTTTGTATTTTTACTTGACAAATTACTCTCACAGTTAATTAATTTTATTTTATTTTTCCTTCTATCCAGAACTTTAGTTGATCAACTAATACTTTTGTCATTACACCCATGTACATAATATTAAAATATATCCTGGTATTATAAAAGAATAGAAATATAGCAATATGATGAAATGAAAAATAATAATAAAAAATACATTAATCTGTATGATAACTACACTATAATTCTTAAAATGTATCTTTAAAAAAATCCTTAATTTTTAATCTTTTTTATCTGTTTATTATTTATATGATTTATTCATTATTTTATTTATATTTTAGCACACAATTTTATTTTCAACATATCTTTTTTTTTTTAATTATTGCTTATGTTACGTTGTATTTTTTTTTTGTATTTATTTTAATTGTTTAATTTTTATTCACCTCAGGACAGTCCTGGGGGCAGTTTATTACCAACATTGCTTATTTGATTTATCATTAGTATATATGTATTTACTGTCTGTGTTATTTAATTTGCCTGATTTTATTTGCATAAGTCCTAAAATATTTTAACCCTTGTTCAACCACATAAAACACTTCATAACTTTGTTTTGAAAAGTGCTTTATAAGTAAAGTTTATTTTTATTTATTCATTTCTTCTACAATACCTAAAAACTGTAGAAAAAACACCAAACCAAAACTTGCATATTTTACTTTACTGATATTATCAGGTTATACAGCAGAAAAACATGAAATTACAATAATAATAATAACATAAAATATCAAAAATATGGTAGAGCATAATAATATATACATCACTGTCTTTGTGTGAAAATCTCAAACGTAGCATAAAATTCCATAAACACCTTAAAAAGCGCCATAAATCGCAGCATAAGCCTCTGTGGAACATTAAAGGAACATTGCAGTGACTTTATCTTCGGGCTGAGCTCCGCAGTCACTTCGGCTCCTGTCGGAAGTGTTCGGCTGCTGTCGGATTCACCCGGTGTACCAGAGGGCAGAGCGAGCGCAGCGGCTCTCAGCGCTCGAGACAAGCGCCATTCATCTGAGAGGACCGCGGGCACACCTGGTCGGACCGAGCAGAGCGAGTTTACCGACTGAAACGGCTCCACACAGGTGAGTTTTACCTGACTTTACACTTTAACTCAACTTTATCACACTTTGCGTCACTTTAACTCGAGGAATCATCAGCAGCGGCGCGCGGAGAGGTGCAACTTTTGCGCATTTAGGCTAGCAGCAAACTTTAAGAACCTGTTGTTATTGACGCTGGGTGCGTTAAAGTTCATGTTGTGGAGATATAAACTGAAATTGGGGCGTTAAAAGAGGAGGAAAAGGCATAAAGTTTAGTTTGTGGTGACTTTATTCTCCCTCTACCTGTCAACAGCACCCGGGTTAATCACTTGAGGAATGCGGTGCTATTAGGACGGGAGCCGAGAGCCGAAACTTGACAGCAACTTCGCGTTTATTTCCACCAACTTATCAAAAAAAGGGATCATGGCCACAGGAGGATTTAAGTCAAACGCCACGACGGACTTTTTGGAGGAGTGGAAGGCGAAACGGGAGAAAATGAGAGCCAAAATGCTGGGGGACATCGCCGCAGCGACGGGTGCTCCCTTGGGTGCCAGCAACCCAAACAGCAACAACAGCAACCGCCACGCCGCCCCGGCAGCCACCGAGCTCACCAATAACGGCAGCCCGGACCGGAGCCCCTCCGCAGGGAACTACCTCCCCCCCTCCTACACGGTGGCTCGGTCCTCCTCCGGCACGGCTTTAAAGAGATCCGAGGAGGAAACGCACCACCTTGCCTATCCTGCTTCGCCCACAGCCACCGCCACCCCCCGCCGGGGAGCAACCTGAAGAAGGCCCCGCCTCAGACGGAGAAGGCTCCGTGCGCTTCCCCGGACTCCAGCCCCATGGCTTGCAATGACAGTGACAAGGGGAGCCCATCACCCAGCACGGTCAAGGAGAAGAAGAGCAGCGGCCCCAGTGCCAGGAAGGGGAAAGGGCAGATTGAGAAGAGGAAGCTGAGGGAAAAGAGGAGATCAACAGGTGTTGTCAGCATACCATCCAATGAGGTGAGTCAGGCCTGCTTGTGTTAATGTGGAGAGTGAATCCTCACCTTTCCCCCACAGATACAGAGCAGCTTCACCTCTGCTGCACAGATTATTTTGCTGTACTAGTTTTGAAGCAGGAGCTTTGTCTTGTCACAGTGTGATGATATGGAGGAGCAGGCCTGTGTTATGATGGGGGCGTCTGTCAAACTATTACAAAGACCAGGTGACAAGTACTTTCTATCTTTGCTGCATGAAAAGTCAGAGCACCTCAGAAGCTTTAGTGAAAGTAGTCGAGCTTGACTGAGTTTTATAGGGCCAATATTAGTATAAAAAATACCTGATAAAGATTTGTTTTTAACACAAAACATAACAAAAACACATTTAATTAAATCCCTTATATTAAGTTAAGGAAAAAAGAGGCAGTGTTGGAACTTTTTGCATTTAAAAAACAACACAATTATTTTCTTTATCTAATATTCTGTGACTCTCAGTTGTTTTTCAATGAATTCTTACGTTATTTAATCTCCATATTGTCACTTTAAAGGGACAAATGTCCATCACAAATTCCCAGAGTCCATTGTTATGTCTTCAAGTTGCTTATATATTGTCTCACCACATGTCCAAATCTAAATGTTTTCACTTTATAGCAATGTAAAACAGAAAAATAGCAGCAAAACCTCACATTTCAGAAGCATGTAATAGTGAATATTTGGCTTTTTTGAATTGTATGAATGATCAAAATAGATGATTAACTTCCTGCTGGTGGTCTAATAAATTAATTGACCAATTGTTTGAGCACCTAAGTGAACAAAAATGTCAGAAAAGTAGCACTAACTGCAAATATAACAGTAAATTACTAATGTTTAACTTTACTGGAAGCCAAAAAAGGATAAATATCACACAAAACTGAGCTAAAAACCAAAAAAAAAGTAGTTTATAGTGCAAACAAACTTGTCTGAAGCACATTAAATTAATTTTAGATTGTTTTAAAAGCCTCACACCAACGATTAAAGCATCTTTATGTATTAATTTATCCTGTATTTACCAGTCTTTGCTTGGAATGCCTGCCCTGCAATCCTTTATTACTTATCAGCTGACATATACGCACTATCATGTGTGTGATAAGCTAACGTCAGCTGATAAAGCTGGCCTACTTGGTGTATTTGTCAGGTTAACGAGAGGTAATTATAGCCATGGCTTTGACACCACAGTAGCAGGAAGAGAAACAGAGCAGCTTTCTATTAAATATCATGTAGTGTGAATACACGGGGACGTACAGGGGTCGAGTCAGGGGGCTAACCTTAATGTGAGGTCACAAACTCTTAGTGAAAGGTTGTTAGTGTTACATTATAGTGTTATATTTGATATGGATGTGTGTTTTATGGTCAGTTTGTGCCGCTGCAGTCACTCAACATTATGTTTTCTGGCTGTTATTCTTTATAACATCTTGGGACCAGGTTGGAAAAATGTTTTCACTTTAACACATGATCCCCTGGAGCCTGTGTTATAGATCCATAAATAATTCAAATCAAAGAAAAGCACTTGTTTCCCAAAAGTCTCCAAATTCCTCCCATACATGTGTCCGGTTTAATCGACCCTCTGTAGCCAGAGAAACGTGAGCAGCTCTCAGATGTTGGGGAGAGGCGAAGCAGAGGGAGGGAGGGGTTGTCGGCTGGTGGTGGTGGACGTGTGTGTGTGTATTGGAAGGCGGTGCTGTGGCGTCCATTGTTATTGAATTTAAATAATGTCGCACTCTTGCTTAATTCCTGTGGTTTAGACACATGCAGGAACTCTGATATGAAGCCGTGGCTGCCAACAAGCTCTCCTCGCCAGTGCTGTGATTAAATACACTTTCAAACAAAGCGCTCAAATTGCACAAAAACTGCTGGAATAATGTTTTTTCATTAAGGTGATGGTGGCGTTTCTCCATAACCACCCTGCTTCCCGTATCCCCTTCTTTTATATTTGATAGCCACCCGGACCTCGGTGCCCTCGGGGCAGCACAACTTGGAGTTTGACCAGTTTTTCAGTTGGCCCTCCACATCCTGTTATTAGGTGCTGAGCAGTGCCGAGCAAAGCCGTTTGAGAGCTGGTCACAAGCCAGGCTGTAATGTTGGGCTTCAGCACTCTGGGCTGTGCCAGATATGTTAGGTCGAGCCCATAGGCAGCTGATTATGTAGTAAAGTGGGCGCACAGACTATTATTGAGGGGGAGGTGGGAGGTAATCTGATGAAGTGGCGAGCTGATTTGTGTGAGTGAGGCAGAGAGGAAGAACTGGGAGGCTCTGATTCCAGCTGGAGTGCTGTGGTCTTACAGTACAGTATGAAGACGTGTCCCTGAGTCGGCTGCTTATCTGTGAGACACTTTGGAGTGTCCGGATTATGTCTATAAGACCTTAATCTGGTTATGAGAAACCAATTATGCGAGCTGGAGTGCTCTGATAGATGAGTAGAAAGGTTTCTGATCTCTGACTGCCATGTGAGCAGGTCCCTTATCAGTGTGAGTTACGTAATCAGTAAAACAAAATATGATTGTAGCACTGAAAAGAAAGTGAAAGTCAAAGAAAGTAAACTGATTGAGGAATCATTGGGTTTGGGACAGCCACAATATCAGTGTTCACTGCCACACACACACATATTGGCTGCATTTGTAAGTTATCACTCTGACCGCCACAGTGCACTCTGGCACGAAGTCAACCGCCTTTTCGGAGCACTGTTGGCACATAGGTATCATTGGGTTACTCAGAGCACCACACTGTCTGAGCACAAGAGCGCCAGGTGCAGTGAAATCCACGATATTGGAAATATTTTGCCGATATGTAACAACTTATTTGGCCGACAACTCATAGCAATATATCCGCTTTTCCCCCACCTAATATTTGTGATCATCAGGTCTGTTCTGTAGTGGAATTAACATCATACTATGCATGCATACTCTTACCAAGATGGCCGCCAGCAAATGGAGACATTAAATAGAACGCTTTTCAATGTATGTGATATTCATTTGTTATGCAAAATAACAAAAAGCACGTGGGCTGATTCTAAAAGTTAATTTTAAAGCCGATACTGATGATGCGCCGATACTGTCATGTATCCCTAGTGACAGTGAAACTAAACCCTTCAGTAATTCTGTATTTCTTGAAACAACAGCGCTCTCCTTTTAGTCTTGTCCATCAATTTTCCAACCTATGTTGATGAAACCAGCCTCGTTTCCATGGAAACCGCACCCTGCAGTCCAGCACCAGGTCTAACCAGTGTAATGGCAGCAACAGAAAGTTTGCTTTCACTCACCTCCACAACAGCTGCTCCTCTATTTCATTAATCTGGTCGGTCCGATCCTGTGACTCAAAGTCAACAAACTGCGGCTGAGGAAAAGAAAATAAACTCATGAGGAGCTCCACGTTGTTCACAGACCCACTAAGACAACAGGGGACACAAAATAACTACAAAGGGACGCAGATAAAGAATATCATCAGAATAAGAAAAGATAAGATTTGTATTTATTGATCGCCAGAGGGGAAATTCAGGTGTTTCAGATGCACAGACAAAAATAAGGACAGATTAATAAAATAAATAAACAAAATTAATATAAGAATAAATAAGTTAAGAGGTATATACAACAACTAATATAAGAATAATTGTAAAAATATAAACTACACAAAAACAATTAAAGACAATGTTACGAGCAGGTAAATCAACAATAAAAACAGAAACACAGCTTGTTGTAGCCTAAAATATTTATGTTTTACAAGCTGAAACTAGCAATTATGTGGCTTTTTTGCTTTATAAATGACTTGATTTTTCTGTTATCGTAAATATTTTAAATTTTTCTTGTTAATCGACTAATCAAAAAGTCGTTTCTCTGCATGCTTTTCTTAAATGACTGCAGGAGTGTTGCAATATACTATTATAACATTGATGATACCTTTTGATATTTAAAAATGAAATAGTGATATCATGTAAATAACGCCTCCTAAATAATTTATGTGTCTTTCTATTCTTCCCTTGTCTCCCTTCCCAACACTATCTGTTTATATATTCACTATCTGTTGAGTGTAACTGCTCTTTTTGTACGATTTTATAAAGTTATGGTTACAGACTCTTTCTCCAAGTCCCTACACTCGTATTTTGACTGTAAATAATTTGCCGAAAAGACACAAAATGCACAGTAAACAAAGTTTAAGATGAATTTGACTGATGGCATAAATGTTGTTATTATTATTTTTTTCAAATTTTCTATAGCTGTTATGATAATATTGTTATCGTGAACTCTTTTGGCCGCGATAATCATGAAGTGAATGAAAATCTGACATCGTACCAGCCCTACATTTATGTGGTGTTTATTCTTCCTCCTTTTTTTGGACACACTTTATTCCCACTGATGACCCACAACTACTAAATTGTTTGGCATCACCTCCAGCTTTACCATTTAACACTGATGTTTAGCTTACTGTAGCCACTGACGCTTTCTAACCTCTCTTTAATATTGGAAGCTTCGTCTCTCTTCTTCAAGCTTTGGAAATCAGAGAGAAACATAAAAATACTCAAGCTGGCAGCGCAGCAGATATTTATTCCCTTTGTCAGATGTTTCCCGTTCTCCTCCTGTTGCATATAAAGAGGACCAAACTATGCAAATGAAGACTCCCCTCACACAAGGTCCCTTTGTCGTGTGAATATGAGTGGACAGGTGTGAAAAGAGATGCCTGGGATTATCTCCCCGCTCGCTCTGTGCAGCATAATAGCTGTTGAGCGGGATTTTAGAGCATCAGGGGAACCCAATCTTCTGCCTGTTGAGGCCATAATGGCCCGATAAAAGCTCCCTGCTCTACTGGAGAAAAGACAGTTCGGCACAGCATCAATCAATACCACCTCCTGCGCTCCAGGAAGGTGTCTCCTTTCTCTCACCCTGCCCGCTGCCTCGAACTGGAGGCCATTGTTGTTGACGCTGACCTTTGACCTGCTCACGACATGCTTATGCAACAGAGGAATGTGTGTGTGTGACGAGCAGTTGAGCATCTCTGAGTTTTCTCATCCGAAAATGTTTTGGGAGTCGTGATGTAAGCGTGTTTCCCGTAGGACACGCCACATGTGGTGTGACGGCTCATTGTGCAGCATTTTATGACCTTAGTGAGTTATGTGTCTGTGGTCAGACACTCCGACCGGGGAGTGTGAACTTTTTGTTTCATGTGGACGGCTGGATCTGCCCCACAGAGGCTGCTGCTGCTGCTGGGGAGTGTGGAGCCCGCCGGCCCCTCGCAGCTATTTGTCTGCAGCGTCACTGAAGAGGTCAACAGGTTTAACATGCAATACTGTGCCGAGCGCTCGGGCAGTTAACACTCTGCTGATAGAAGGACGTGGCAGACAAGAGGGGTCCTTGTCTAACTTGATCCTGTGGTTAATATGTTTTATACAAACATGAGTTAACCTCTTAAATACCACTGTTTAGCTGGTCAACTCCGCTGTCCTTGAGTTTAAGTTTTAGTGGAGATCTCAAAGTTTCCAAAAAAGCCACAAATGATGAGCTACATTTTGGGGAAAAGTTTTTAAGTTTATGTGCAAGTCGTGAATAAAATATTGATATTTCTGTTTGATGATAGTGTGCAGCCTTTAAAAACAAACAGATTTAGAATATTTCCTGTCAGAAAGCGTGATAAATGACGACTTTAACAACCTTAAAGCTACCTAAAGTAGCTATAAAAAGAAAAATAGAGTTGTTTTTTCCAAATTTATACGTCAGTTTTACTCAGTGACATTTGAAGCACACACTTTGTTTTTTAAAGTCATTTGATTGTTAGAAAATCACTCTGATATTTTAACTCTAACTCAGGCTGGTCAGCATTTTGAAGACAGAGAGTGGATACAGCACATGGCGGTAGCGAACACACACGTTGGGAACTGCAGGACTGCAATTTGAATCCCAATTTGGGAAAGTCTGTCCTGTGGTGGACAGAAAACATGTAAACTAGCAGGCTTGTTTGAGCCCAGTTGGGCAAGAAGAGACCTTGATAAGGAACCAAATCGAAAGAGTCCTCAACAGGTTTGAGAGAAGTTTTTTTCTCTCTATTCAGACTCTTGTTTTAAGTATAGCTGTACTGGTTTTAGGATCAAATCCAAAGAACCAAACCAAACAGAGCAGGTGTGAAAGCACCCTAAAGGAACATGTCATATAAAATAAGGCTACTGCATTGTTCCATCTCTTTCATCTGCTATGCCCCCTGCCTTGTTTGTGCCCAATTTTATTTCTGCTCCATTTTATTCTGCGGTGATGTTCAGTGAAGGGTGAAGCTGTACTGTATGTTTGTGGAAGGGCCATGCTCAGAGCAGAGTTTGGACAACATTAGATCCCGTTTAACCCCAGTGCCGTCGTAGTCTAATGCATGGTTTGACCCTGGTTTAATGAAATGAGCACTGATGTGTGTTTTTGTGTCTTGGTTGGCCTTCACTTCTGCTGCTGCCTTCATAGTAGCATCTTCCTGTTTTAATAGCTTTCTGAAGGTGTTTAAAAGTCGCGTATTGGTGCAGTTTTTTCATTTTTCATTCCACACAACAACCGACGGCGAAAATTAAAGTCACATGCTCCTTAAAAAAGATCTCAAATGAGTTGTGACACTTTTTTCACATCCCGAATCATGAACTTTGTGACTCATTCCACTCCTTAAATCCCCTCACTTGTTTATTTATCAAATATAAATAGACTTTCAATTCACAGCTGTGCAAAAGAATGCAAGAATGTTAATTTGCATGTGGTGGAGCGTGTTTCTTTCGCTGTTAAACCCTTCTCCAAACAAGGTCACATCATCACAGTAAATACCAGAGGGATTTTATCATGGACTTAGGTAAGCAAGGAGCTATTTAGGCAGGGTGTTGTGTTTCCTTCTTTTCACTTGAACAACAGGAATGCTAAACTCTTTAATTAAAACACGTGTTTCTCCGAGTGAATTTTCCCCAGACCAGAAGCACCCGTTCCCAAGCAGAACATTTGGTGTGGTTGACTTACTGGCGTGAACTCTGGATTGTTTACGAGGGCCACTGTCACTGGAAAACTTTCAAAGGAGTGACTAATGGAAACAAAAGTCCCCAGTCGAGCTGTTCTGTGAATTTTAAGGGAATTCCAAAGTAGGATGACAGCAGGGAGAGAAAAGGGGAAGAGCTGTCTGCCTCTGCCATGAAGTCGTTACCAGCTCGGCCCCTTTCCATACAGGTACCTGGGGGTCTCTCAGCACCTCGTAAAACACGCAGCACCTTTGTAATGGGCCGTGGCACGTGGTTTTGTTCAGTTACGTAAACTTCAAGCCCCCATAAACGTGACCCCTGGCTAGGTGAGCGTCCATTATGCTGTCAGATGGCATTAGATCACTGGGTGTGAGAGGGAATTGTTACAGTCTGCCACGAGTGAAACAACTCACTACGATACACCATCAGATGATACAAAACTGGTGGTAGCACAGTGGCAGCTATCACTTTAATATCTTTGGTTGCTTTACAGCTGATTGTGAGAAATGTTGCAAATCAATCTGTGTGACTGCTTTCTGCTAGGATTGGCTTAATTTGGATAATTTTTGCACTGATTTAATGAATTATCATGAGTTTTAAAGTATTTTCCTGGCCCAAAATATACATCCCTGTGTGTTTATTTATTTTCTGAACAGTTTCTTAACTTATTTCCAAAAATAGATGGATTAAATCGAAATCGCAAATACTGTAATAGAAGATTTTATACTTGTCATGTGTATTTATACGTAAAATTTGAGATGTGCGTGTAATTCAGCTCTACATTCACTGTACGTTAGAATATGTTGTGCAGGGCTCAGATTCATGCAGTTGACACTTGTCACACGCTCTCACGCCACACATTTTCTGACACTGTGAAAAACAAATTTATGACTGTCAATGTCGCAGCATGTTAAGAGGACGCAGACAGGGCAGGAACAGACAAGACAGAGCAGCACAGTGCAACAGCAACGTGTAAAACTCGATCCAGACAGCTCGGATTTTAATGCACGTATGTTTTTGCTGTTACAGTGCTAGTATGTGTAGCAACCAAAAAGGAGGATGAAAGACTACAGAGTCTGCAGCAATAATTTATTACACATGATATGATAAATACGTTTTTTTGAATATGTCATGTCACCAAAGACGTCCTAACATGATTTAAAACAAAAAAAAATGTTTCCATGTTAGGTTATCCGAGAAACTGCTCAAAATGGTCCTATGACTATACAAAAAAAAAAAAAAACTAAAGTAAAGTATGAATTATATTGGCACTGGTATTGACACATTTAAGGTAAGGTAAGGTCAAACTTTAATGTCCCCAGGGGGCAATTTGGGATACAGACAGTAGTCATAAGTAAAAGAAAACAGACAGTACAATACATAGCACACAGAATCCAGAATCACACACTGTCAGGGATAAATCATCGACAATCAGTGGTCACCGCTACTTAAGAAAAGCGATAGCAGATGGGACAAAGGACAATCTGTAACGCTTAGTGCTACGTTTAGGAACGCAAAACCTCCGCCCTGATGGGAGCATCTGAAACTCAACATTGGGATGTTGAGAGTCTGGGACGATCTGTCTGATCAGTCAGTCTGAGACATTTTACAAGCTCACTTATTTGTGTTTGGGTGAAAAGGATGCATACAGTTTTAGAGATTTGAGAGAGTTTTGAACATCATCAGCTCAAAAACCCTTCAAAACAAGAGTCCAAATGTACAGTATTGTCATAAGAAGGGAATCATCGGTACACTTTAGCCTTCTCTTTATTGTTGCATCATGCAAATTAACTAAAAGATGCTTTACAGACATTAATAGGGTTTCCATCCACCTATTCTTATTCGAATTTTCAAAAATAGCGAAAATAAACATTAATGGAAACGCTAGAAATTCGAAAAAAGGCCGAAAATTTGCAAAAAAGTTTTTACACTTGGAGGGGGTGGATTTGTCTGCGTATCGATAAAAGGAAAGTACGACTTTTTGCTATGGATACAGGTTTTGCAGATAAATGATGACTGGACCGGATACCACATCACACGTATACGTTGGTGGTATGCGGTGGTCTCCTTCAAGCTATTTCCGACAGTACTCTTAGCATTAAAATTCTTCCTTGTCGTCTCTTCTTCAGGATGGCTCGGTACGCGGTGAATGCTGACAAAATGGTGACCAGAGTTCTTCCAAACGCCGACAGGTCGATCAGGAATCTGTCCATGATCAGTTGTTGACTGTCAGCCGAGTGTGTTGTTTGTTTTGTGGCAGAGAGACGCTCTCTGATGACGTCATCTCATGGCGCACTCTCCTCTCAATAATCGCAAAATAATAACAAATGGAAACGGGCATAAAGTCGTATTTTCTTTTTGCGCATTTTCACTAAATTCGCTCAAAAATTTTGAGACATTCGGATGGAACCCTGACTACAGTTACATATAGTTGTTTATGTTAGCATTGCCAAAGAGTCAGCACTGCTTTTGTCCTTTTTACCATCTTGCAAAAGAATTAGAGTTCAGCACGACATCATTATTAAAGAGTAAGTATTTTTAAAAAGGCTTAATAATGTAACTTCTGAGGTTTGTCTGACTAAAGCAGACACAGCTGCAGTCTGTCTGTTGATAGCAGGATAATCGGAGGCTACATCAACTCAGCAGACGAAGGCTGACGCTACTGTGCAGCAGCTTCTCTGATTGTTATTTGCCTTGGTGTCACAGTAGTATTAGATGCACTCAGAGTCAGAGTTCTGTCCTGTTTGATATTCACTGTTTGAGTTTTGCTGTTATTTGCACACAAAGTTCAAAGTCCTTTTTATCCAGGTCGCTGCTCTTCAGCTATGGCCGTTCAGGAACTTTGCAGAACAGGCTGTAGATTATTACTGAAGAACAACGCAGCCCCTGCACGGCATGCACGAGAATGCACAGTCATGCCAAACCTGCACTGCCTCTGAGCGTTGACGTCGCATGCCCACATGAAGAGCAAGTCTGCCTGTTTTGCCTGCAGGGCCACCTCACTCTCTCCACACTCCTCCCTTAATACAGCTCAGCAGTTATGAGCTCTCACATCTCAGTGTGCTTTATCCCAAAACTCTGGTCAACTGAAGGTAATAACTTCAGCATGTGCGACCACTGGGACTCAGCTGTCGGCGGTTTCCTCACCGGGAAGCATCAGGACTCTGCATGAGACATTACTCACCTCACTGCCACTGCTCGAGTGACACGATTGCTGTCGTCGTGGCTAATGTTTAACTGCTGAGTGTGTGTCCAGGACGTACAAGTTTGGTGTCAGTTTTTGTGTCGGTGTCAACTTGAGAATCTAAAATAAGCCTCTAAATGGAGCAGAAATGATTGATCCTCTGGAATTTGCTTCAGCGCAATGTTTTAAAGACCACGTTGGATAAACTGGTTAAATCCAGTGTGCTTCATAAACCATGTAAATATTTAACCAAATCCACTTTGACTGTTTTCTCTGCAGGCGCAAAACAGTGTCAGAGTGAATAGCCCCGTCCTCGTCTGACCCTGGATTCAGGCCATTGTTTTACCATGGAAGCTCAAGTCTGACCATCTTCACTCAGAAACTTTACGCGTTTTGTTAAAGTTCATTTAGCTTGTGTCATTATTCCCTTTCTGGTATTTCTCCCTCCTCATTACAGCATTCACGCTGCGGACGTTAACGCGATCTGGTGTGTGTTGTGGTAACTGACATGCAGCTTATAGAAATGTACTGTTTGGGATTTTAATCCTAAGAGTTTATGGAGGCATGCGGAGATAAGCGATAATCGGTTTCATGCTTCCGCTTTTTGGAAATAAGTCTCCCGTCCCGTCGGCGTGTGGTTGTTGGGGAACTTTTCCTCTGCTTAGCTGCCGGGCGTCTTGCTAGTTTGACAGCACGCAGACACACACAAACACACGCGGCAGGGGGTGTTAAGCAACAGTGTGGTGGATTAGAGGAGTGGGTGAGTGCATGTTGTGATTTTGTGTGTCTGTAATGTGTAACCTATTTGTCGGACATTCCTGTGTGTTTGCTGACGACTGTGGGGAATTTGTGAGTCAGCCCTAATCAGGCCACTCTGCATGATAAGGCATTTGGGAGCCTGTCTGTTTGTATTCATTAAAGTAGAATTACTTAGAGACCCCAGTTTCCATTTTCCCACTCTGTTCTATTTTAAATTCTGGTGCACATTTGGTATGCCTGTTTTTCAGTCTTCTGAACGCTGTCGTCGTCTGTGCTCTGCAGTGAGGGACGAAATTAGATGTGTTTGTTTTAAACCAAGACTTTGTAGCTTTTGAAATGACTAATAAATGAATCTTCTCCTCACACATGACAAGAGAATATGAGAAAGTTACCTCACTGTGTGCTACTGTATTGTATATATTATTATAACAAGGTTTTTAAAGCACAAGAATCATGGGAAATAAAAGCAAATTCAGTTTGCCTTTATTCTGTAATTTAACCCTCTGGCCACAGTGGCCGCTGTCGAGGAAAAGCTTTAGTCTGCAAGATTTCATTGGTCGCTTCGTCACAAAAAACCCACCAAAAAACAAAACCAATAAATGTGAAACTCTATTAGGAGCTGCACCTTGACAAAATAAATCAAAACCTATATGACTGGACCATGTGGGAATTTAATTTGAAAGGACACACACAGGAAGTGGCCACGCTCAGCGGTTACAAACCAATCACAGCCGACAGATATCTTTTGCTTCTTCTGTAAATATTCAGTCTGATAAACACAGAAAAGTTGATCATGTTAGTGCAGGGCTACCCAGAGCTTTACATCTGTCCCACAGACGATAGGCCTACACACTTATAAACAGCTCCTGGAAGAAGATCAGCTCTGTACTCAGGATTTTTTGAAGACGCGGCATGTGTACGGCCCCCTAATTTCCAGGGCTGGTACCTGCGGTTATTCCACAGGCTAGTTAATAACATGTCGGGCAGGAAATCCAAAGTGTGGGATCATTTTGAGAAGGTGAAGGACCAACCCAAGGTGATATGTAAACTCATCTTCATTGGTCCACTACAAACATGACGTATCATGTGAAACATGGAAGTAGCTACATGCCCATTAGCCCACAGCGTCATTAACAGGCGGCTCGCTCAGTGTGTGACGTGCACTTGTAGATAAAATATAGGCCTATATTAATGAAGGTTCATTAGTACGGTTTTGTATTTCTCTGTAATGTAGCACGGTGTTAACAATGTTACTGAGACTATTCTTTCTCACACCTTCAACTCAAACCACCAAAACATATCATTTAATAATTAAATTAATATCATAAACATGCGGGCGACTAGTCAACTAATGGCCCTAAATGATGACTATTGGGGGGCAGCCCTCGATAAAATGTAAACATCAGCAGCTAAATGTTTCCCTGATGTTAGCATGTAGCTTCATGTAGCAGTGTAGGCTACGTAATGCAGAAGCAAGATGACCCTATAAGAAATCTGACACACTGTGACATCATACTATATCCAGAGTTGAAAACACCATAGGAAACATATTCATACTCAAAATGAGTATTCAGAACAGTCTGAAGCCTGAGGTTTTTGCTCACAGGGATTACTTCTCCACATGTTTACCTCATTATTTGAAACTTTGGCCTCGTTTGATAACAACATCCTGCACTGCAACACTAAATATCAGACACAAAATTTGGGAAAGCACATTAGGCCCCCTTTTAAAAACACTTGCACAGATTAAACTGTAAACTGAAAATGTTTTTTTAACCATCTTACTGAATTTAAAGCATATGAGTGAAGTTCCAGTTGGATTTCTGGCCTTTAAATTTAGAAATGTTGGTGTTTAAATGCAGCCCCATCACTAGCACAGTCATTTTTCTGTTTTCATAAGCCTTGAAATACATCTCCTGGTAGGTTTAGACAAAATCTGACAAATTATGTCTCAGTTTTCACTTTATAATTGAAACAAATTAAACATCAGTTTTAGTCAATTACTCAAAACCACTTCTGTCTGAGGTTTCATATCTGATGCAGCCGCGGTCCTCTGCTCACTCTGCCGTTTTAATGCATGAGGGACAATAAGCCTCAGTTATATTTGTATGAGTGAATGCACACCAACAGACTGATTCTGTCTGCAGTCTAACAGGTTTCACGCACTGCCTCTGTGTGTTATGTCACCATGGATCTCACTCAAACTGTTTCCTCCTGAGAAGCATCAATGTATCAGATGAGCTGGTTTAACACGTGCAACCAAACCTGCTTTTGAGGAGGGACGAGCAAACATCACTTTCCTCCTGTGGGTTAAAGAAGGGAAAGTCAAAGACTCAGACGGAGGAATGTTGGCTGAACAGGATGATGTTTTTGAGTCTCGCCAATGTTTTGTTTGTCGATTTTACTTCTCATTTCTTTCCACGGAGAGGACAAACTTAATTTTCGCAAACTGAGCTGCAAGAAAAATATTTCAATACTGAACTTTATTGGTGCTCTTGGCTCTTGTGTTGCCCTCGAATGAAAACAAATAGGATTTAATAAAGCAAGAAGTATGAAGATTTATGCCGTAATTTAGGCTGAATTGAAAACATTTTTAACACCAGCAGATTTATTTAATTTCCTACTTTCGACAGACTGAATATTAGATAGACGTGCAGCAGTTTGCCCCCCTGAAAGTCGCACTTCAAAAGGACACAGTATTGAAAACACAGCTCAGTGAAACAGCTCAGGAATGCAAGTTGAACCCTTGAAATGGAATAAATATGTGGCGCTAAACTGCCAAATGCACGAAGCCTTGATCTTTAAGCCTTCCCTCCCAACAAAGGAGCCTGAAACCTGCTTCAGCTGAGAGAAGGGCCTACCTATTATCAAGCTCATGCCTTGAAGCCTGAGTGTCTTTGTGCTTGTGCATGCACTCCTGTGTGTGTGTGTGTGTGTGTTACCAAGGCGGTGTGCCACTTGACACACAATACTGGAGGGAGCGATCCTATACTGTACCTGCCACAAAATGCAGCGTTTTCACATTCCAGCTCTCTGTCGCTGGCAAATTACTTTTGGCACTTTGTTTGGAGGCTCTGTTGGATAATGCGAGTGTGGAGTACGTGCACATTTGTTTCCTTCTGTGAAACCATTTCTACAATTTTCAGTACAGCTTAATTCATCCTCCCTAGAAGGGCAAATGTCCGTGGCAGCTCGCAATACTGAACAACACACAATAAACTAGGACACTTAAAAGCTGTATTTGTTGTTTTAGTGCAGGGGTTTTTCAGGCCTAGGACCCCTTAGCTGAAAGAGAGACGGAGCAGAGAGCCCCTGCTATGAACAGTACATTATATAAAATTGAGTTGCACATTAAACTGGGCCTACAGTAACGTATTTTGTGCCTTTTTTATGGTGCACACAATACTAACCTATTAAAATAGTTATTATTGGCCGATTCTGATATTCATACATCATGTTTTAATGTTAATCATACAGTTTAAGCTTTAAAGGAACAGTGTGTAAGATTTAGGGCCATTTAGTGGCATCTACTGGTGGAGATTGCAGGTTAGAATTCTTTAAGGTGCTCAAACGCCAGAGCAACGCTGTTGCAGTGTGCACGCCTTCCCAAGGGCCCATTTTTCAGTGCGCGATGGCTGCGCTTTGTGATAAACCGAGTTCAATGTGTCATGTGATGAGGAGCAACCAATCACAACTGACAGATATCTTTCCCTTCATCAGTAAATATCAGTCTGTGATAAGTCTCACGGACAATAGGCTGACAGCACCTTTCGGAGAAGATCAGCTCTGCACTCAGGATTTCAGGTAAATGGGCCATGGTACCTGTGTTCGTTGAGGTTGATGCAACCTGCCACCACTGCTCTTGAAAGCTGGCACAAAAAAGGCAAAGTAGCGCCCAGCGCCCTGACCTTGCGTTTTCCATGCAGCAGCATGTGTACAGGCAACTAAGTGTTTGTTGTTCAGGAGGTTTTTGCCGGAGCCGAATTATCTGTAGAGGTCTCTTCCTTTTTTAAAACAAACAATAACTCTGAGGACCCTCTAGAGGTAGCGACTCGCTTGTTGAACACCCAGGTTCGAGTGAGTAAGAAATATGTACATTTCAAGGTTTTCCCATAGATGTTTTTTTTTTTGGCAGAATAAAGATCCTTATCATTAGAAAACATCAGTACTTTTTATGAAGTAAAGGGAAATTGAGCAGAAGTGCTGCACTACATCATTGTTTAATGAATGAGCCACCTGTTTAGACTGCCATCTAGTTAACTAAATTAATCACAAGATAAGATGCCATCATGATCTGTCAGACTCAGGAGATATCAGTGTTTGATTGATCACTTCATACCTTTGATTTGTGATAATCAATCAAAGCAGCTTGTTATAATTTAGTGAAATACAGAAAACCACCTCAGTGTTTCCAGTTTAAAGCAAACTTACTCTGCTTGGGAAAAAAATCAGCTTTTATGAAATACATATCTTAAAAGCATTAAAACAGTACAAAGCATTGAGCACTGGACATAGGATTTACATTTACTTTTACATTGTGTAGTTAAATACTGACATAAGACAGCAGGTTCTGGAAACACCACCTGCCTTTTTCACAAGTGTTTTCATCTGCATTTTACAGCGTTACATCATTTATATGGAGAAAACCTGACAGCCATTAAATGTGCTGGGGAGTCTGAGGATAATATATTCTGTCAGAGAAGAATGTGGTGAGAAACACATGATGCAGAAGCTGTTGTACCAGTTCCTGCTGGTTCTTTTCATGATAGTGACCGACACATCTCCTCTGTTGTAAGAAAAGAATAGCCAGAGTAGATGACCAACCTCCACAGGAAGGATGCAAAGGTTCCGCTCATCCGAAGTCGGGTCGCAGGGGCAGCAGGTTGACCAAAGTATTCTAGATGCCCCTCTTCCCAGCGACGCTTTCCCGCTCCTCCTGAGCGACCCCAAGGTGTTCCCGGGCCAGATGAGATATGTAACCTCTCCAGTGTGTTCTGGGTCTGCCCCGGGGCCTCCTACCAGAGGGACATGCCTGGAACACCTCTAACAGGAGGCATCCAGGAGGATCCTGATCAGATGCTCGAACTACCTCAACTGACCCCTTTCAACCTGAAGGAGCAGTGGCTCTACTCCGAGCTCCCTCCAGATGTCCGAGCTCCTTACCCTATCTCTAAGGCTGAGCTCAGACACCCCACGTAGGAAACTCGTTTCAGCCACTTGTATCCACGACCTCATTCTTTTGGTCACTACCCAGAGCTCATGACCATAGTTGAGGGTTGGGACGTAGACGGACCAGTAAGTCAATAGCTTTGCCTTCCAGCTCAGCTCTCTCTTCACCACGACAGTCTGCCGATCCATCTCATGCTCCATTCTCGTGAACAAGACCCCGAGATACTTGAACTCCTTCGCTTGGGGCAGTGACTCACTCCCCACTGTAGCAACTATATCAAGCTAAAACTCTCACAGCACAGCTCTTTACTATCTGCTCCTAAAATAGTTCAGAACCTCGTTACACACAGAATAATGTTTTCTAAGTGTCTGACATCTTAATTAACTGCTCATTAATCAGCCTAGTATTGAGTGTTTATGATGGAGTGAGTAATGGATAAGTGAAAGTGAAGGGTGTGATTTCAGTCGCAGCTTATCAGTGACTTATAGCCACATTTACATCATGACGCCATGAGACCTCGTGTTCCTTTGAGATATGAATATGTAAAGTAAACATGGTGCTCTAGCAACATGGAGACAAATACAACAATATGTAGTGCCAAGTTGTCAGTCTTGACGTTGTGGCACACCCTGTTAGTGGACACAGATACAGTACAGTGCAAAGAGTGGGTCAGGATGATGATGTGTCCTTCATGGCTTTGCCTCTGTACACAAGCACACTGGATCTCACCTGAGATGTTCACACCCATGTTGGATCAACAGCGCTGGGCTCAGAGAGCTTTTATACATTTTTTAAAGACTCTTTCCAGTGAAAAGTTTTTAATCTTCTTCATGTGTCAATATGTTTTTTTATACACTGCAAGACGCAACTGCGTAATGACAGTCTCAAGAACACAGATTCACACTTCCAGGGTATGTTATATCACAAACCTAAAATACCAATCCCATAATGCCACTGTGAAATGAGAGGTGTCAGAGGAAAGGCCAAGCTACATTTTGGTATTTTGCAAGTTAAGTTTCACTTTCACTTCAACTTTTCGGAGCTGACAATCGGAAACAAGGTTCATCGAACATTAGCAACACATTATAAGCTGTTTGATAATGGAGGCTTTTTGCATATTTATAAACCTGGGCATACTAAATGTCGCAAAACTGATTTAAAACTCAGCCAGTTTTAACTTAAAATGACAACGAATGCTCTTGACTGGTCGGTCAACAGACCTCAATCCAGGTGATCATATGTTTCACACAACGTGTCCCTTGCACCATGTATCGAGAACTGTCACGTATCGATAGCTGGCATCAGATGTCTGGTCAGATTAATCAATCTTATCCAAAGTCCTAAAATCCAACAATATATGCAAAACTTTCAAACAATACCCATCCCTGCAATCAAGGAATAAGGATTAGGGCTGTTGCGAGCCAACCACAGGGTATAGCTCGCAACTGCCACAACCGCTATGTTCAGGTTTGTCTTCATTTAAATGCCAGCAGTTGGGTGCTGATATGAGCGCAGTACGTTTTTTTTCTAGCCACCGTGAGCTGAAAACAATTTACAACTTTGGGTAAAACATTGCAGCTGCTCATTACTGTCACTTTTTACCCATCTTTCCAGTCACAGTGGAAGAGGGATGGGACAAATACCACAAAGACCAACTGTCACATCGCTGAACAACATCAGCGTGGGGCTGGACGATATGTCCTGAAAATTATCACGATATTTTTAGGCTGTATCTTGATACACGATATATATCGTGATATTTTTAAATCTCCTCAAAAGCACTTTATCAATGCTAGGACTGGGAGATAAAATTGAACATAACAATATTTCTGACCAAATACCCTCTGTGATGCAAAAAGTTTTAGGGATGACTTTTGTTTTTTTTTTGTTTGTTTGTTTGTTTTTTTCCCCAGAAAATATTAACACAATGAGACTGTTGATCAATAATAATCAATAATGTGTATATAACAACTAAGTTGGTTAAGGCAAGCGTTAAAACAAAGAGTCTGGTAAGTGATAAATTTCCATCACTTTACTGTAATTTAACGAGGGGAAAAACACAATTTATGCCATTTCACGATACAATAATATTCAAAATCTAAGACAATGTAGAGTCTCAAATAATATCTTCATATTGCCCAGCCCTACATCAGCGTAGGAGAAATTAATACTGAACCCACACAGGCTAATGAATCTGTCCTCTGTCCCTTCGTGCCGAGCAGATACGCAACCTTGCGCTTACATTTTCACTTCCATGGATATTCTTTATCACAGCAGCCAGAAACAACCAAAGGGCCTCAGCTGAAAAAACACTGCGTCCCCCACTGTGCCTCAGTGCCCTTCTGTGTTCTGCATTTAACAATGAGCAAGTATTCAATTTGTTTGTAATTTGAAAAGCAACAATATACCTAATAATAGCCTCACGATAAAGCTCGTTTACAGAGTACTAAAGTCAGGATAAATGAAGTAATTTGCAGGAACAACAAAACATGGTGGTGATATTCTGCTGCTGAGTCACTTTTAATCACCTTAGGGGGAATTCCTTCACCATGCCGGCCTCATGAAAATGGTCGAGGTACAGGCGTCATGCAGCATCCGTAGGGAAGATTTAAAGTGTTTGGTGATGTCTGTGGGTTGGACAGTGAGCTTCATTGACGTGTACACCATATTTAAGTTCCTGTTCTACCTCATAAAATGAAGGTACAGTGTATAAAAAGGGCTGCAGCTGCTACACTTGTTGTCTGACATGGATGTAAACACCCCTAAATAAAAGCTGAATCTCAGCATCTTTATGTCACACTCATTGTTTCATTTCAAATTCAATATTGTGTCAAACACATGTGTGACTGCCCTGTAGCTAAGACCAATATAATGCACTATAAACTGAGGATCCTGTTGTGCCTGTGTTGCATCAGATACCTGACTGTTATCTGACTCTTTGTCCTATTCGTGTTTTCAGCTCTTTCTTTTGAGTTTGCTAAACGTCGTACTCCGTTCTAACACTGCGAGCATGTGCCACAGTGTCAGACTTGTCCAACAACAAACAACAAGATCCGCATCACTCCTTGGCCTTTCTGCCTCCCTGAGATGATGATGCCATAATGGATCATCAGAGGTTCACCGTGTTTTTCAGCAAGTCTTGTCTGACTCACATTAACCTTTGTTGTGTTCTCCTCTGCGGCACATGTTGTTGTTGTTGTAATGGCTTTCCTGATCTGTGGGTGTTAACCTCACCTTGACAATCAGGTCATCAGTAGTCATTACTCCAGAATGTCCTTCATGTTGTTGGCAACACATTTTCAAACAAACTGTAGGCATGCACACAGGGCTGCAGACAGACAGACAGACTGATAATAAATAATGCATCTTGCTTGTCTGATTTTCTTTTTCAAAGTGAACCATGTTCAGTATTGCAGCCAAAAATATCCGTTGCCACTGTTCTGTAGCTCTGTGTTATACAACGTGCTCTCTGACCTCCCACTGATGGCTTCTGACTGCAATAAAGTAATTTAGGATGCCTGTCAGGATCAGAAGGGAAGGTCAAGGCACAAAGGAGGAACTAGACACTTTGATTTGTGTTTACTCTGATCTCTGACCTTCACACATTGGCTTACTCAGTACCCTTTTTTGCTCTTATCATGCTGATTATCCGTAGTGATGATTTGGTGGAAAATCAACGAATAATCCAGCCTTTGCCTTTTAAAGGGAACCTATTATGCTCAGTCTCAGGTTCATATTTGTATTTAAGATTACAATTGGAGCATGTTTACACACTTTAAAGGAACAGTGTATACAATTTAGGGGAATTTAGTGGCATCTAGTGGTGACAGTGCAGACTGCAACCAGCTGAAACTTCTCCTGGTTAGAATTCCTTGCTCAGGAGGTTTTAATTTGAAACCAAATTATCGGCAGGGGTCTCCTCCTCTCCAGAATAAGCAGACCAGGTCATTTAAACAGGTAAACACACTGAATAAAGCAGTTTCATGTTACAAATCACTGTTTCTCTGATGTTTTTTGATAACCTAAGATCCAGATGCTCAGGAGGTTTTTACCAAGAGCCGAATTATCCAGAACAAACGGACCCAGTGACTAAAACCAGCAAAAACCCTGAATTAAGCAGTTTCACATTAAAAATGTTTTGCCGACGCTGTTCATTGTGGAGGGACTGTACAGTGGCGGATACGAAAACGCAAATGGTCCTATCTAGAGCCGGTGTTTGATCTGTCCATTCTGGGCTACTGTAGAAACATGGAGGTGCAACATTTCAGACTCCATGGACAACGATCTGTTCCCTATGGAGATATGAATGTCTCATTTTAAGGAAACAAAGACACAATGATGCTTATTTTCAGGTGATTACACACTAAAGAAACAATCCTTATGATATTATCCTCCTCATACTGTCTGTGCTGGATCACCTGTATTCACCCTCTCTCTACAACGCTTTGTTTAAGCGCCTGTCTCTTTAGCCCCCCTCCCAAAAAAGCCCAGTCTGCTGTGATTGGTCAGCATTTCCGAGTGTTTGTATCTCAGCGTCTCTGCACTGTTACTGCATCCAGGGAATGATTGTAGCAGAGAATAGTTGCACAATCTACCATGAAAATCACCAACAAAAGCCTCTAAACACAACCAGACATGTTCCAGCAGGAATATGATCTGAAATCAGGGAGAAATTTACAACATCTGCAGCCAAGTTTACCTGACGTTAGCATGTAGCTACATGTAGCAGTGTATGTAACATAAATACTTGCAGTAGTGTGCCTGCAGCAGATGACCATATGAAGAAGTCCCTTGCAATCTGACATCATCTGTGTAGATCTGTGGCTTTCCGTTATATTCTCAATAACTGAGAATAGGTTGACACAAGCATGAGCAGCTTCTTAGATATGCAATGTATCAGAAGAGAACAACTTGTTACAAGACTTTCAGTGAAGTGCAGACAGAGCATGTCATTTCCTCCATGTTTGTTTCCTCTGGGGTCTGTTGACTCACCCCTTTAATTTTGCATCCTCCACGCTTTGCGCTGTAAACTGTCTACTGAGCAACGGGATATCCCACCCTCCAGGGCGACATTCTTGGATTTAAAACAGTTTTTATTTATCTCTCGAATACGTCTGTCTGTGTTTTTCTAATGCCTCTCTTCTCGTGATAGCAAACTGTTGCATGATTGATGTTGCGGCTAACTGGTCTTTACCTGTTGCCATCCAGCTGGCCACAAAACTGTGTCCAAACCCATAAGTGAAAGTTGAATAGACACGTGTAGAGGCGTATCAGTCATGCCTTCAAGTTCAGAGAAAGAGAAGCCAAGCGGTAATATTTATCATAGCGGTGTCTTGTAGCCCTCTCTCCTCTGTGGGTATTAACCTTTGCCTGTGGCGCCGACGGCCTCCTAAAAGATTCATAGCCACTGAAACTTCTCAGTTCAGCGTGACAGATTGGATTTTCGTCATGAGCCGCGCTGGTTGGTTGTATGCTTTTTTCACTTCACCACCAGTTCCTTGTTTGTATTTTTGTCTGGTGCCTTTCTTTCTGCATGTCATCTTTCGTCTGGTATTTGGCCCGTAGATGCATGGTGTTTATTTTCTATTTTCCTTCTGTTCTCCTCCTCTCAGATTCCAATAAAAATCCAGCCGTCCTCAGGCTATCTCCTCAAACAGCTCATTGGTAAAGCAGTCCTCAAGCTTGCATGCATCCATAGTCATTTGTTTGCGTTCAAAGATTCCAGGCTTCAAGCTGATAAGTAAACATGAGGTATAGCTGTGTGTGTGGCCTGTATGCCCTCTCCTCTCTCCTTCTCCTCAGCTCTATTTTTCCACCTTCCTCCCCCCTTTTTTCACCGTTGGTCCAGTAGCCAAATGTGAAGCTGTCCAGGCCAGGATGAATGGCCCGGTGTCACCAGCTCTATCTGTCCACAGGGCTGGATTTATCTTCCTCGTGTCAGCCTTAAAGGTCACACAATCAAGTGCAAACAGTCGTCGGCCCACCATCATCTAGAGGACAGAGGGAGAGTGTTGCGTGTACCCCTGGGACTTCTTTTGAGACGCCACTGAGTGTAAACAGGGGGCTTCTGGAGTGCAGCAACTTCATGGTTGTCACAGTGTGCCAAAAATGCATGACAGTTCTGTAATACCTGACATTTAAGTCGCACCAGGCATGATGTTTACATCCAAATACACCTGCCTTATCACAAAGTGGAGCCACAGTAAAGAGCAGCACCTAGTCGAGGCTCTGCAGATTGGGTCTGTACAGTCTCTTCAATGATTTCTGTGCCTCAAAACATTTAAGTTTGCTGCAGCTTAAAAAAAAGCACTACAAATTGCTACCACTTTGTGAAAGAAAAGGGAACAACCTATTTGTAGCCACAAAATTGAGCACAGTTCTCTGTAACCTCTTTTTTTTTCCTGGATTGAGGCTGTAAGTTAACATTAGTGCTACTACTGTGATGGCATGGCACGCCGCCAATGAGCTCCATAAACCAAATGGTTAGTTTGAGGTATTGGCAAAGAAATGAGTCTGTTTTGGTGAGTTAAAAATAGGTCAATCAGTGTTGCTTGGTCAGAGCAGTATCGCTTTGGGCTAAAGGCTGAGTAGAGGAAGAAAAGTTCAAGAGAAAGCCCTGACCTCTGAAGTTACAAGGAAATTTGCTTGTGGAGATTGA